>CAKNXH010000160.1:317388-365049 GCA_932178445.1 Andricus quercusramuli | reverse complement strand
AAATGAGATTGAAATTCAAAAATTCTAAATAGCGATACAAATTTTGAAGAAAATTTATTTCAAAAAAGTGATAAAATTCAAAAAGAACAAATCAATGTCAATTATATTTAAAAATTCTTGAGTGATTACGGTTATTAATCAATTAGTAAGGTTATTTTCTTGTTAGCGTGAAGAATGTAAGGTAAAATAGATTAAGTGTTTAAATAATTCTAATTTTTCCTTTTTAAACGTGATGTTGTTAACAAATATTACAATATTTCAATCGTAGTGTTTCAATAAAGTGAAAAATGTGTACTTTGATATTTCATTCCCGATAACATTGACAAAGTTATAACCCTCATAACTAGCATCCTTGGTTTCATCATCTTGATAACGTTCCGAAATTATTCGTCTATTTCGAATCTCACAGAAAATATAATTTGAAGATGAAAAATTCAGAAAATAAAATACATCATGAAGAACATAAGAAAAACAACATTTCATTAAAATTTTGTTGGAAATCCTGAAATTTTATTAATAACTAGTAAAATTTTACTTATTTAATCACAGAAAATATTAGTAGAAAATAAAATGTACAATAATAAATAATAATCAAAAACTAATGCTGATGGATTATGAGAATTAATAACAATTCGTAATAATAAGTAGTAATAAATGATTGAATGAATTTGCGGGTACCATCGATTTCAGCGATTTTGAAAATGGAAATCATTTCATATCAATATACAAAATTTTTTCTACTTTAGTTATTTTCTTAACATTGGATATTTTATACATCCGAATTTGATTTCATTTTAGGTTTTTACTTGCAAATGTTGTTCTTCGAATTTCACTTGAATGTTCACCCCTATTGATCCAAAAAATTTTCTGACAGAATTATTTTTTAGAGTTTTCAGAGTTTCATTAATTTTGGAACGATAGTAGAATATATTTTCAAAATGTTTATATCGATGAATGGCTTATTTTATATTATTTCCGACATCAAATCGAACTGAATGATACAATGAACTTTTATTCAAATTGTTCATAGAGATAAATAAATTGAATAAAGTTTTCGTTAAAATTGACAAATTTAACCGGAAACGGGTAGTTTTCGTGAATGAAACGGATTAAATTTTATTTTTGCTGGAAAATGTTTGTTTATATAGGAAATATATTTTTATTTAGGTGGATGAAAAGTAAGGAAAATTCATGAAGGGTGAAGTTGAAAATAAAGAAACTTGGTGAAAGTGAAGTGTAAATGAAATATTAGGCAAAGTACCCTTTTCGTTTTTTTTCGTTTTTTTAATCGTACTTAGTCAAAACTTATGTGCTTTTTTGAACATCCCTCGTTTCTGGTAGGAAATTAATCTTTGTATTTTAAAATTCATATTTTTCCGTGAAAATTCAACAATTTGTTTTAAATTGATTTTCTCTATTGACTGAAATGCATTTTTTTTTGGTAAAAATCCAACTACTTGGTAAAAAAGGTAAACTGTTTTGTTAAAAATACATTTCTTCGTTGAAGAGTCATCATTTCAATTGAAAATTCATATCTGATTAAAAATTTAACTGCCTTGTTATAAATGAATTTTTCTAACTGAAAATTTAACTATTTCAGATGAAGATTCAATTATTTGGTTGAAAATTCTTTTTTTTTCCGTTAGAAATTAGCCTTTTAAAACAGGAAATTTAACCATTCTATTTCTGGTTGAAAACGTTTTTTTTTGTGTGTGAAAATTCAACCATTTCGTTGACAACTAATCTATTTCATTAAAAAATTGAACTATTTGGTGGAAATTTTCTGTACTTTTGCGGTATGAAATTCAATTATTCCAGCTGAAGTTTCATCAGTTTAGTTGAAAACTCATCACAATGGTTGAAAATTGAACTGTTTGGTTGAAAATCTGTTTTTTTTTCTGTGATAAAAATTAATTTGTTTAACTTATCATTTAACTATTTCATTCTTTGTTAGAAACTCATTTATTTTCTTTGAAAAATTGAACTATTGGTCAAATTCTATCATTTTCAGTTGCAAATTCAATCACTTGGTTGTAAATTCATATATTGCGTGGAAAATTCGTATTTTTTGTAGAAAATTAATTTTCCTGGTTAAATATTCGTCTTTTTTGTTGAAAATGCAACCATTCCAGTTTGATTTTAGATTTAATTATTCCAGTAGGAGCTTCATTATTTAATTCAAAAATGTATCACTTCGAAAAAACTACATTTTTTGTTGAAAATCCGATTTTTGGTGTTGTTAAAAATTAATTTGTACAAAAAATTACAGAAAATTTTACATGATTCGAAAACGTTTTGTATTCATTTTTTTTTTTTTGTTAAAAATTCATCATTTGAGTTGGAAATTAATTTTTTTCCCTAAAAACTTAACTATTTTTTGTGGAAAATCGTATTAGTTGTATTCAAAAATCGAACATCTTAACTGAAAATTTAGGTATTCTGTGCATGGTTTGAAATGTAATTTTTTGTTGAAAATCCGATTTTTGGTGTTGTTAAAAATTAATTTGTTCAAAAAATTACAGAAAATTTTATATAAAATATATCTTTTTCGTGAATAATTTACCTTTTTGGTTGAAAATTCATTATTTTAGTTAAAAATTAATTTCTTTGCTTGAAAATTTAACAAATTTGTTGAAAATTCGGTTTTTTTTTTTGTTCAAAATGAATTTTTTTACTGAAAATTTAACTATTCTATGTTTGGTTTAAGATTTACCTTCTTTACTTGAAAATTCAGCTATTTAGTTGGAAATTTCTGTATTTTGTGGAAACTTTGCCTGTTGTTCATGCATTTGGTTAAAATAATCTTTTTTCGTAGATAATTAATCTTCTTAGTTGAAAATTTATCTGTTTGATTCGAAATTCAACTAGTTTCTTGGAAGTTCATCTATTTTGTTAAAAAAATTTTTTTTTTGGTAAAATATTCAACTTTTGGTTTAAAAATTAACTTTTTTTGGTTGAAGATTCATTGTTTTAGTTGAAGGTTAAATTTCATTATTTTATTGGATTAAAATTGATTAAAATTTAAAGAATAATTAATTTCTAGGTAGAAAGTTCAACTTTTGGGTAAAAAATACATCCTTTTAGTTAATGATTCATCATTTTATTTAAAAACCCTTTTTTGTTAAAAACTCATCTATTTTGTGGAAAAATTGTCTTGTTTTGGTAGAAAATTCATCTTTTGGGTTGAAAATGTAACTATTGGTTTAAAAATTGATTATTTTGGTTGCAGATTCATTATTTTGTTTAAAAATTAATTTCTTTGTTTATTAATTCAACTATTTTGTTGCAACCTTCTTGTTTTTGGTTTTCAGAAATAACTATTTCAATTTAAATAATGCAATGAAAATATTGAAAAATGGTAATTTATCACCTGTTGGAAAAATACATATTTTCATTGATATTTGGCTATGAATTTGCTTTTTCTCATGTCAAATAAAATTTTTATTTCCTTCGAGTATGTCTGACTTTAGTAAAATAATTCGTGGAATGAAAATAAATAATCGCAGAGAACAGGAAAATGTTCTACGTTCACAAATATTTAAAAAGTGCATTTTCCTGACAAGAATGGAAATTTGGCCATCAGTCATTCATTTCTTTGAATTATTTCTTTAACTGTGCTTTTGTAGTTCAAAAAGAAAGTACCACTGAAAACGGCAAAAATTTGATTTCTCTTCAACATGAATATATAAATTTATTCATGATTGTATACTATAATTAAAATAATGAAATACAAATGGAAAACTTGTAGAATAGAAATTTTTGAGAAAAGAGTGCGATTGTGTAACATATTCAGCTTTATTGAAACAGTAATGAGGCGACATTGTGTAACTTTTCATTAGATTAAGTCACCTCCAGAGACGCTTAAAAATGGAAAAACAAAAATTATGTACACACCTGATCTATCTTACTTCACTCTATTCACATTAGAAATAATCTCTGTGATGTTTGTACATACATAGAAAAATAGCGTACTATGATCAAACATAGCAGCACGCACCTGATAAATGTTAAATACCCAAGTTCATATAAAAAATAATCGACCAGAAAAAGTTTACTAATTAATTAGTAACTGCAATCACTGAAAAATTAATCAATATTTTTCGAAATTGACTTTATTAAAAAGAAACCTATACTTCTTTTTACCATGCCATTAGTGAAATGCTAACATATTAATATTTCATTAGTCAGTCTTATTTTTAGGTGATCAACTTTTTTTGACTGCTGCAAAAATTTGTATTCAGCACTTTTTTATTAATTTATCATTTTCATCAAACGATCAGTATATTGCTAAAAAATCTGTACATTCAATGGTTCGTAGTTCAAACCACAAAATATACTAATTAGGATTCCATTACTTGATTTGGATTTGTTTTCAAGAACTCTCAATAATATTGAGCAAACATAATCAAATTATCGAACATGTGATTTATGAACCCTCTGAAATGGCAAACACCCGTTTTCAATTAGCAAGCCCAGATCCGACCCGATCCCGGAAATAGAATTTGCAAGGAAAGTATACGAAGTTTCCTTATTTGACGTATGCTTAATACAAGGCTCAATTTTTCAACTACGTCTTACCATCTAAATGTCCACAAAAATTTTTGTCAATCATGCGGTAATTGCCAGTATATATATACATGTCAAGAATATTTAAAATCTTATCAGTTATAGTACCATACATTTCTTCAATCAGTTCTCCGTTTCTGTAAGAATGAAGATCTATACTAGTACTCTCGTCATTTTTTTAATACTTCTCAATTCTGTCCGTAAGTAATATATAATATAATTCTAAATCCATCATATATTAAAATATCTTATATTCAGTCACTTTAATTGTGCGCGATTCATGTTGCTGCGTAATTGTGTATTTAACGAATACAGTCTTTCACCAACTGTTATAAAATAGTGTCTCATAAATAATAAAAATTTAATCTATTCTTTTGGAATTCACATTTTTTCATAAAAAATGTAGTACTGCTGCTTTTAGCCAACGAAGGTTTTTGTATGTAACATGTTTTTGCAAACTAACTTTGGCAGCATTTTTAGATTCAGAAACGCAACATATGTTAGCAAACGTCCATAAATTGCGCAACATATTTTTTATCATTTTTCAGGAAAAAAAATAAAGCTTTTTCACAATGTTCTGAATGAATACTTCTCCTGAAATTATTCAACATTTTTCAAGTTTACCGGGCTTTGCACTATTTACTAAATACACCCGTAGATGTAAAAATATCTAAGACCTTCAGTAAAGAGTTTCAATATGTTAAATTGTGGTTAAATATATGAGGTTAAGTGAATTGATAAAATATTATTAAACTATTTTATAACCATGTTTTATTACTATTCACTGATTTTAATAAGTGTCAAGCAGGTGAGAATTCAATTAATTGATGTTAAAAATTGTCGGTATACTGGTAAAAAAACTACGTAAATAGCCTTAGCATAGAAAATCAAAAAATCGTAAATCACATGGTTTTCAAGAACAAGATAAGAAACCTTTTTCATCTTGTATTCTTTAGTCAAAAATAATGAATGCCAAAGAGAGAGATATGTTGACTTTCATGCTGGACTTATACAAATGTTATATTAAAAATAAACATTGGTGGGCCATCACATAATTCTATCCAAGACCACCATGGCGAAGTGACACTTCATGGATATGGAGCAATAATATCACTTAGACAAGGTGGTTATACAAAAAAGTTGAACCGCTAATCACATAGTCCGCATTGTGTGCATTGCGCAATTGACGTCAAAGTGTGATATGAGATCGGAGTTTCTCTTATCATCTTATCGGGAGTACATACTTAACTTATTGTGTACACTACCTTATACTTGATACAAAAAATTTTTGTCGGTTAAAATTCATTCGGTGGATAACAATTATTCAGTTTTCCCAATTATTGTCCACTATAAATACATTTACAACCTCTGTAGTTAACACAGTAGATTGTGTGTCTTTCGAGACCTTTCCTTACAGGATCCTTTCCGTTCATCAAACATTTAAAACAATCACGTTCAAAGAGCAGTACGACTTTGAAATCCAATTTTCAAAAAATGTCTTTTAAATTGTTACTTCAAATTGCAGTATATGGTAAAACTAAGAATTGATTAGTATTATTGCTATTATCTTCAATATGTAAACTGTTATTGATGGTGTTATTGTTCGATTCTCAATATCTTCTATCCTTTTGTTCGTAAACTTCACGACAAATTGTTCAGGGTAAACATTCTTGAGTAAAGTTATTTCAAGCAATTCCAAGTTTGTATTCCTATATAGATAGTTAGAAAGTCTAACTGATCCATCAACCAAAGAGTTAACAGCACTGGTTTTATATTTCATGGGAGCAAAAGTATTAAAATTCAAGTATCTTACCGACCAAGATGGCTTCCTATGCCAATCTGTATACAATTTGCCGTTTTTTCTTTTTATTGAAGAATCTAAAAAGCTTATACTCACGTTGTTTCTATAGTGATATTAAGTCTTTTGATGAAATTGTTCAACTTTTTTAACAAATCGTAACTGTTGTTTTTGTGAACACAAGTCAGAACATCGTCCACATATCTAAAGAAAAATTTAACCTTGTATGGGATGGTTCTGCGAATACCGCTTTCAAGAACTTTCATGACTAAATTGGCGACAGATGCTGATAAGGAAGAACCCATCGGTACCCCGGAAATTTGCTTGAAGGCCTTGTAAACTGGTCCCTAGAGTCAGTTCCTGAAACACACGAGATTGAACCAATGCACCAGGTATAAGAAACACATCTTCTCCGGGAAAGTCTGATTTTTACAGTACTTTTGGGTCCCTGGAGTAAGTTCCTCGAAGACAAGAGAATGAACCAATGCACCTGGTGTAAGAAACTGATCTTGTCCGGGGAAATCTAATTTTTTACACTACTTAAGGGTCCCTGTAGTAAGTTCCTCGAAGACACGATATTGAACCCATGCACCAGGTGTAAAAAACACACATTCCTCGGAAAAGTCTGGTTTTTACAGTGCTTCAGGGTGCCTTGACTGGGTTCTTTGATGACAGGAGAATCAACCAACCCCCCAGGTGTGCAAATGGCATCTTCTTCGAGAAAGTCTGGTTCAATCTCGTGTCCTCAAGGAACTTACTTCAGGGACCCTGAAGTGCTGTAAAAAATCAGATTTTCACGGAGAAGATGGGTTTCTTACACCTGGTGCATTGGTTCAATCCCGTGTCTTCGAGGAACTTACTCCAGGGACCCTTATGTACTGTAAAACCCAGACTTCCCCGGAGAAGATGTGTTTTTTACACCTGGGGCATTGGTTCAATTTCGTGCCCTCGAGGAACCCACAGTAGGTGCAAGGTTTTGACATGGGTAGCATAATTTTCTCAAAGAAGATGTTGTTCGCATACCTGGTGCAAGGTTGTGATGTCCGGAGTGTGATTTCCGCGAGCGCAGTTCATTACCGGCAGTCAAACTTTTCCAAAAATTAGTTTGTAGAAATGTTTGTAGAATTTCCGTATGGAATTCTAACCCAGAGAGAATACCTTCTACTTGAAAGACCGTGGCGATTTTTGAGAGCTGTCACATTTATTGTCACACAGAGCTATATTTGCGTAATTGATTGATGGTTAAACTGCCCTTGACCACAAAAAATTGAAGAAGTTATACATATTGCTATTGTAAACACTCGCCTTTTCACTTGTAAAGACTAATATTTTGGGTTATTGCAAGAAGCAATGACAAAGACAGTTACTCTCAACTCACGGTAGTATTCTTTGTTTACCCATCAGAGCAGGTAATAGCAAACAGATTACTTCCACCATAAGTAATATTTATATTCTACCTACACCGGCGAGTAAAAATACGAAACTGCCTGCAACAAAATTTACTCCTAGTTTTTTCTCTGTAGATTTTCGGATTTCCGAAGGTCGATGTGTTCACAAAAACATAAATGTTTTGTTGAAAAGGTTTTAGAGTCCTACTGCACTCTAACCATGATAGTTTAAAATTTTTCATTGATGAAAAGGAATCTCTGAGGAAATATCTTAAAACACACACAATCTGCCGTGTTAACTGCAGAGGTTGTAAATGTATTTATATTGAACAATCTGAAAAGAACATCGATACTAGGATAAATGAGCACAAAAATGACTGCAAACATTATGACAGAAGCACAACATTCGTTTATCATTCTCATACGGAGCATCATCATTTTGACTTTGATAATATTAAGATGTTAGGTATCGATACTAATGAAAGGCAAAGACTTTTTGGAGAAATGTTCCATATAGCAAAGAACCAATTCCCCGTCAACAAAACTACCGACATCAAAGGATTCAGCAATATATGTTTGAACTTAATCAATAGTGATTATTATTATACCATTAATTCATTTCCCTTCCGGGGTAGGCGTGACTTGCTCGGTTGGAAAATAGTAGTGTGTATCTGAGTATATAGGCATAAGGTAGCTAGGTGTATAGGTATGAGGTAGATAGGTATATAGGAGTAAGGTATAGATATTTTAGATTGATCTGGAATTCTCGTGTTATTAATTTAGATGACACGTTTGTTCCGCATCACTTCCTAGCGATCACCCCAAATGAAGAGCCTCGCAAAATTGTTATGTGTGGTCCCCCACTTGGGCCCTCGAGTATCCAAGGTCTTTGTTTCGGGCGTCATTCACTCTATTGTCACTCTGTTAACAAACTGTTTGTCGCCACACTTTTCTGTCCTGGCATACTACTCTAGCTTCATTCATGTCCATGCATTTTTTCATGCAAGCTCTTGTGTTTCCATGGCTTCTAATGTCTCTTCGAATTAATGTATCATTCACAGATTCTAACCATTCTTTTGGCAGTCTACCTCTGGGCATTCTGCCATTTACTTTACCTTTATACACTTGTTTGGTCAGTCGTTCATCTTTCTTTCTTTCAAGATTTCCGAACCATCTTGACTGATTTCTTTCCCATATGTCAACTAGTGTCTCCCCTGTACCACATTCTTTGAGGATTATCTCGTTTCGGACTTTGTCCATCAGTGTTTTCCCGAATATTATGCGCAGAGGTTTCATGCCAATCGCGTTAATTTTACTCCTGTCCTTTTCTTGATAGGTCCATGTCTCGCTACCGTATAGTACAGTCGGTAATAATATAGAATTGTGTATGGCCATATTATCTTCTTTTGATATGTTTTTATTTGTGAGGATGGACCCTGCTCTTTCGATAACCTTCTTACCCTTATTTATGCGCCTATCTAACTCCCCGTCTATTTTCCCGTCACTAGTGAACAGACTACCCACATATACGTACATGTCAACTTGTTCTAATCTATCGTCATTTAGGACAATGTTGCATATTGTTTTCTCACGTTTTCCTTCAAAAACCATGATTTTTGTTTCATTTACGTTAATTTTGAGGCCCATGTTCTCCATGCTTTTCTTGACTTTATTTAACATTGACTCCGTACTCTTTAAGGACTTCCCAAAGTTTACTCCTATTTACCTCGTCAAATGCTTTTTCTAGGTCAACAAATGCACAGAAAACTTTCTTTCGAACTCCCAAGCTTTTTTCTATGATCTGTCTTAGGCTAAATATTTGATTTGTACATGATCTTCCTGACCTAAATCCACTTTGGACTTCCCATATCTTTTCTTCTCTGATTTTCATTACCCTACGAATAAGTATTTTTGAGTATATTTTAGTAACGGTACTTCTTAAGCTGATACATCTGTAATTACTGCAGTTGCTTTTATTTCCCTTTCATTTTTATATTGGTACGATAATCGATTTTCTCCAATCATCTGGGATCTCTCTCATCTCGATACATTAATTTATCAATTTACACAATTTCTGTGGTAATTCTGTCTACACCAGCAGCCTGGCTATTTTTGATGTTCTTAATTATATCTCTAACCTCAGTGACACAGACTTTTCCAACTGGGTTTTCTAATGCATTATGTTCTATGTCGCAGTTCTGTTGTGCTATATCTTCGCCTACTAATAATTATTTAAAAGAGTCTTTTGAGCGTCTACTAATCCATCTATATCATACAGCATTTCAACTTTGCTCTTTCTCATGCTGACAAATTCTGTACTTTTACTTCCCTTCATCTCTTTAAATAATAGTTTCATAATTCCTTCAAAGCAGTTTTTCATTTTGTTTTCTTCTTCTGTTCTTGTTTTCTCTTTACTCTCTTTGACTAGACGCTTAATTTTCGTCTTTTTGTGTCTGTAATTATTTTTCAGTCTATTTCTCTCCTCATTGCTAAGAAAAGTCATGTTCAGCGTTTTATTGTGCGCTTTTTTCATTTCTTGTCGGGCTGCCTCAATTTCATCATTCCACCACGCATCGCCAAACATTCTCCCTACCATTGCCATACCACACACTTCAATCGCAGTTTCAACAATTATATCCAGTCGAAAAGCCCACGCGCCCTCTATATCTTTATTGCTTTTAAGCGGCTCCCAAATTGCTTTATCTATGCGTTCGTTTATCTTATTCTGAAAATCTATTGGCACTTCCGGTTTCTTTTTGGAGACTCAAAGGTTATTGTATTCGGACCCCCTCATGACTCTTTCATCTGTAACTAGTTCTCTTAGTCCTTCATCTGCAATAACGAAGTCAATTATACCGCGGTTATTTCCTTCACACTAGGTAAGTGTGGATCATTTTGTGTCAAAACCAAGTATTTGTAATAAATAGGCCCTTTTCTAAGTATAAGCTAACTTACTTTTCCTCGTTATAATTTCTTCTTGGATCCCCAAATTTACCTAAAACCCTTTTTGTATCTGTATCCTAGCGTTGGACGCCGAACCATCCGTTCATATCTCATAGCAAAATTACTCTTTAACCTTGATCGCAAGTACTTATTGTATCATTTAAAGTGTCCCAGAAGGGACAGTCAGTCCATTCCGAGGCTACTTTATTGTTTGTATTATTCATGTTTAGATTGTACAGCCACCTGTATGCGCAAAATTTGTTTTGCGAGTCGAAATCATGTTCAACTTAAGCAGTGATTTGTTGTATGTTGGAGTCGATAGGTTTGTGATTTATGTTGAGAAGGTCACCAGCCTTCAGCAGAGTTGTATTAGATAGGAGTTTATATGTTTCCGTCTGTTAATTCCCGGCCTACCCCCGGGAATGAAGCCAATACCTCTTGTTTTTTTCGAGATAGTTTTTGAAATACCGTGAAACTTCTCATAAAGAATCACGAAAAGTCGCGAAAATCTCATGGAGTCTTATATTTCTTGAAATCTGATATCGAAACGCCCCAACATTCCCGGAAAATATTTTCAAATTCTCTCAGATCATTGAATTCTATTGAGATAGATGGTTAGGAATTGTGAAATAGAAGTAAGCAATGACGCTGAACTTCGATTTAACATAAAAAGGCTGAAATACGTTAAAAGGATACACAAGAGAATATCAATCTGACCGACACAAAGATCGTTACTGACGCTGTCAACAAAACTAAGGTACCAAGTACCGCCACGTTCAGTGGAGCTTATGATATCTTAAAACAAAGAGAACTTTCAACCAAAATGAACGGATATTGTGTTTTAACGTAGTTTAGTTCATGAAATACTACTAATAATTATTCAATTTACAGCACAATTGTCACCTATAAACTAGTTTTTATTTAAATAATTTAAAAGCTATGTCATTATTATCCACCAAATTAATTTTAACCGAGACAGCTTTTTTGTATTAGGTGTAAGGTAGTGTACACAATGTTTCAAGTATGTCCTCACAATAGGATGATAGGAGAGAGTCCGAGCTCCTATCACACTATGACATCAGATGCGCAATGTGTGACTAGCGGCTCGACTTATTTCCATAATCACCTTGTCTGAATGATATTATTGCTCCATATCCATGAAGTGTCACTTCGAAGTGGTGATCTAGGATAGAATCATGTGATGGCCCAACAATGTTTAATTTTAATATAACATTCTTATAAGTCCATCATGAAAGTCAACATATCTCTCTTTTTGACATTCACTATTTTTGACGAATGTGTTCTGAACAAGCAATTTCTCAATTTCTTTGACTTACCATGGTTCACTCCAAAAAGTTTACAAGGACTCACTCCAATCAATTATGATATGATGAAGAATACAACATGAAAGAGAAAAAAGGTTTTCCTCTTTGTTCTTGGAAACAATGTGAATTACGATTTTTTAATTTTCTATGTTTAGGCTATTTACATAGTAGTGTTTACTGAAGAGGCCCTCCGTCGAACGTTTGCACGTTTGTTAATAAAAAAGTTTTTGGACCAGTATACCGACAACCTTCAACATCAGTTACTTGTTCCATTACATTTCACTACCGTTCATATGATCGAAACCTTTACTCATGATCTTGAGGTCAAAAAATTGAGAACTTCGTGGGTATTTTCCTTCGAAAAAACACAGCATTTTCCGACCTTAAATTTCCGGGAGAGTATAATTCATTTGTTGCATATTTCCAATTGCTCTAATTTTATTTCTCTTCAGTTGTAGTGAATTTTAATTTCAGTTTGTTTTGTAAACAAAAATGGTCAAATTAAGCACCATGCGCCTACAAAAACTGGGTCATTAATTTCTTCACTCCTTCTTACCCCGGCATTTGCCGCTAATACTCCTCTGCAATATCCTTTACCCTATTTCTGCTCCCCAATATCCCATCCCCAATTTCTCTCGTGCGAACTACCTCTCCCCTTCTTCTCCTTCCCGTCATTTATCGTCCCCACCATCTCCAGCTCTAATCCCTATCGCCCATACTTCCCTTTACCTACGTTACATTATTGGCTTATCGTTTGCTTCCATGGGTCAGAAATTTCAAAAATTACTTTCTTATTTTACTGATACATAACTGGCCCGGATAAATGACATGCCCATTACTCCTGCTCTTCCATTCTCTTCCATTCTGCTTTTCTTAATTCTTTCGTTTCGCATGCGTTCGTGATCTTAGTTAAATGGTCAAAGTTAATGAGTTGAATATTAAATTTTTTCAGTCTTTAAATGGTGAATTTTTTTCTTGCTCCAATTAGACAAATTGGTCAAAATACTTTATGTCCACAATTTTTCGTGGGCTATTTTTCTGCCTAGACTTGAAGGTCGCTCTTTTTTTACAGATTCAAGTCCATCATCACCACGTCCAAATGAGAGCCCTAATCAAGGCGCTTTGAAAGTTTCTTACCATCCAGGTTCCAAGTTACGTGTACGCCAAGACAACGAAAGTCCAGGTTCCTTGAGTTTTTTTATAAAGTATTTATTCGAAGTAAAGTGCCTAGAAGCATACGTTAACATTAACCGACCTTAATCGAAATCTCAGTAAACATAATTTTTTTCATGCCTTAAAAAATTGTCCAGGTTTAGAAAAAAAATTTGCAATTACATTTCCAATTGTCTACAATCGCAACTTTTCAGAATTTTCGATTTTACCCCATTACGATTTTTAAAAAATACAGTTAATACACGCATGTACTCAAACGTTTGTGATCCCGGGAACATGATACAAATCCATAACTTTTAATTATACTTTTTACAAGAAAAAAACAATTATACAAAGGTTGTTATGCCAAGAAGGAGCTATACATTTATTGCTCATTATTTTTTGACAGGATGCGTAGTTTTTCTTTTAATCGTGAAAAATAACATTAAAATAAAAAAATTGAATTTCTATAAAAACGTGTTAAGTTACAATAAATTTGTATTCCACAAAATTTTTCGTCCAAATTGTTTCTACACATTTTCTCAGAACCACTCCAAGCTAGGATGCGTATTCATGGTTTAAATTGTAAAAAAGTAAATTGAAAATCAACAAGTCAAGTTTATAGAAAAATTACATAAATTGCAATCAAATGTTTAATGACCAATTTTTTCATAGAATGCGCATTTTTTCTGCAGAATCAATTCCACAACCACCGTTACGTCAAAGTGAGGGCGCTAGTCTCGAAGCCTTTCTACTTAATTACAATCGTGGTTCCAGTATACATGCCCACAACAAATATGATAAGGAACCCGTTGTGGTAAGCGCAATTATATTTATTAGCTATTGGTTTGTGATGCACGGACAAAAAATGAATTATTATTTTCTTTACTTCTCATGTTGATCAAGATCGTTGTGCCATACAAGTATTTTCCATTGCAAAAAATCAAAAACAAATTTTTTTGAACACAAAAAATTGTAATTAAAACTTTTATATTTTTTCATTATTCAAGCATCATTTAATTACAACTGGCGATGAACCGGCGAGTAAAATAACGTTTCGAAAACTTTTTCCGAAGGGAGGCGTTTTGAAATATTGTAAGACCTATGTGGTGTGTAGACTTTTCGTTTCAGAACATAATTTCATCATAAATTTTTAATTAGTTTATAGCAAATAGAAGTCCATCAAGTTAAAAAAAGCGCTTGCACAATAATATTCATTCCACATGAAAAATGTCCGAACATCACCCGAGAAAAATATTCTGCCAAAAAAAGTTCAGTACTGGGTATTTTTAATAACATTTGTACTTAAAGAATATAGGAACCTTCATGTATTTCACCATCATAAGTTTTAAAAATTGTGGATCAAATTCTTTGGGCAATGTTTGTCATTCCATTTGTGAACATTAATAACCACTGCATAATTAAAATATTTATCAAAATAATTTTTCCTTAAAATCAAAATTTCAGATTTTTAGGAAAGTGCTTTCATCATTATTCTTTTTTTTTTACTCGGAGCGCGTGCATTTTATGAGAGAATGATATTTCACGAAAAAAAAATCAATTATTCTCTTTTCAAATTCTAGGATAGGCGCAGTGATGGACGGGGATCTGTCGACGGTGTTAATGGAATATTCGTTAGTGGATGGTTTATTCCGTACAATTTAGCAATTATGCTACCTTTACATCCGGACAAAGCAGCCTGGATGCATATACGCATACTCACCAGAGGTACAAATCCCAATTTTTATTATGAACTTTTTAAGTGGAGGGGGGAATATGACACTTAGTACCCCGCCCGAAAATATTCTCTAAATTCGTCCCTGGAGTGGTTGATAAAATAGTACTCACTCAAAGTCAAGTTTTCAGAGACATATGTTGATATTAACCGAACTTTCTGAAATTTTTGGTAGACATTATTTTTTCAAACAATGAAAAAGTTTGTAATTGTACTGGTACCAAAAGTATTAGGTGTTTATTGTCTCTCCCAAAAATTGACCCAAGATTTGATTAAATGAGTTTATTCATCTCTAATATAATTCGTGAATATGTTTTTCCCACAGCGTCATTAGAAGCTGAGCCAATCAAGGTTCAAGATGGTGACATAATATACCGTGAAGCAACGAGATTTGCAAGATGTATACGTGAGAGATTCGTTTCGCTGGTTGATGTTCTTCCAGGAGGTAATTCAAGAAATAAAACTGAATATAAAACAAATATAAGAATTTTTTTTTCAAAAATCTAGTTTTTTCATAGTTATGGAACGTTTCGTTGACCCCCCGTAAGACTTAGACTCGAATGATAAGTTGCAGCTTCTCGAAAGAAATGTGAACTTTTTATGACTCCTTCCGTTTAAGAAAAAATATCTCTGATTCGGCTACTGTTTGTAAAATAATGTTCACTCGGTGTAAAGTGCCGAGAGGTACAATCATATTAAAAGTAACCGACCTAGCTCGAACTTTTAGTGCATTTAATTTTTTGAACAATACATATTTGTTTAAATCAAGGATGCTGCAGTTGTCGGTATAATGGTCCAACTTTTTAAGAATGTTTCTTAGAAATATTTTCATGTTTTGAAACAGTATACCGACATTTTTAACATCCTTTATTTAATTTTCTCACCTGGTCAACATTTATCAACATCAGCTGAATAATTCTATAATATCTCGTTTTAGACTCTGGCGCCTCAGTTATCAGTACACTCAAAATTCAGTTCAACTCAATATGTATAAATTAATGAATTTTTTAACCTTTTAATCAATTTATTATCATATGTTCTCTTACGAGATCAGGTCGCGTTCCGGAGGTAAATCCTGCAGAGTATGATGTACTGGTACGCAATCATCAACCGTACGGACAATATCATCGTATCGCTTTTTATCCGTATATTTAAGAGGTAGATGCACTTCCTCGTCCAGCAGGTAATTCAAAAACTAAAATGCAGTCTAAAACAAATATACAAATATACATATATAATATAATTACACCCAACTCTCGGATTCTGTCCCCCCGGTCTCGGCATTTCTATAACTGCTGGCCAACACAGTTTTTCAGCGGGTAGAGGAAGACACGTCTAAGACTCTCTCCTCGGAAGGGCTGCAGTGCGCGAGTACTCAGTCCACTGCATTGCGCAATATTATGCATTTCAATTGGAAACGGTTCAGGCGGCCCTGACTATTTGCGTTTGGAAATCCCCGACTTGAGACCAAGGCTAATTGCAAGCAATCCCCGACACTTGACTGAAACCGAGAGTTCGATGTATACCTAAGACAACTAATTTTTTTAAATTGAGGTGTATTTTGGACACTATAAAATCTTCTACAGCCCAAAGTAAATTAAATATAGAATATTTTTTGCACGACTAGTGTAGACTAACCTACCTAATACTTGTAAATTATATACTTTTTCATGATAAAAATAATGAACTTGTTATTTTTTTTCAGAATCAAGTTCAAGTCGAACTAATCAAGGTCGGCCGCCCACGTCATACATTGACGGAAAATGAAACAATAAGAAACATGTTAAACTATCATAATAAATAAAAAGATTTAACATGGATACGAATTCTTTTATGATAATCAAATTTTTCAATTTTCACATTTCTCTACAGAGAATTTAGTTATTGATTTTATTTATCAGGATCGATGGATTTTACATTACATTAAGAAAAATATTTACCTTCAAAATATACTGTATTTTCTATTCATATTTTCTTTGGATTTAGACTCCCCCGAGTACAGTTTGGACTCTTCTCTCGTTTGTCAAAAACGTGCACAAAGAAATTCCCTGTCATTTTTTCTTTTACGGAAAAAAGTTAGAAAATCCCGTAATGGAGATTTTTATATATGGATCTCATATATTTTAAATTAGGCAGGTTTTATACTTCAAGCCGAAGAATATCTCAGCGACGGAATATATGGATTTTAGAGTAAATTAGTCGAAACGTATATTCGCGATGTAAGAAAAAAGATTCCAACGAAGTCGAAAACATATTTGATTTTTTTTTAAATGAAGTTCAGAAATAAATTTTCACTCAGATTTTCATATTATTTATTCGCTAACATATACAATAATCAATTATAGTATGTTGAATAATAGTGATGAGTTGAACTTAATTAATATCCAAAAATAATAATTATTAAAAAATATCAAATGTTTGATTCATTCATTCATTTACACATTCAATTACTCATTCATTTATGTATTTATTTGCTTCTTCATTGATGCAAAAATTGATTGAATCTTTCATATCAGTTTAATGTCAATTTTGTGATCCAAAAGGTGATATTTTTTTTTTTTGTACGCCATGCACACATTTCACTGCCCATCGAATTTTTGAGACAAAACGAGATTCTTTGGATTCGTGGACAGTTTTATCCTTTTTCCCTTCAAAGCAGGAATTAAAACTTAAAAATTTGCTTCCTCTATCTTTTTTTTTTCATATCTCAAAAGCCCCGATAAAGAAAAAAAATCTCACCTTCTTTCGAAAACTTACGCAAACTACTTGGATCTTCAGTAACACTTTTTAGAATTCCGGCACTAGAGAAGGGGCTCTAGAAAGGACCATTCAAAAAATAACATAAAGTATCAAAATGCAGACTTTACACACTTTTCCCTAATCCCCTTTTTTAAAGCACTCCTCCTTCTTCCCGTTTTCAAGAAAGTTCCCCTTTTTCTCGGGTTTTTACCTAAATACGAACCCAATTAATAGAACACAATGACAAAATTCAACTATTCTTCATTGGAAGTTCATTCTATTTCATTAAAAAGTCTACTATTATATTTTCGGCTTAAAATTAATTACTTTTGGTTCGAAATATTACTATTTGGTGGAAGACTCAACCTTTTTTTAGAATTCGTTCTTTTTTTTGTTCAAAATTGATTTTTTAAATGAAAATTTTATTACTGTATTTTTGGTTGAAAATTCAGCTTCCTGGGTAAAATTTAAGATACTTTGTTTAAGATTCATTCTATTGGTTAAAGATTAAACTTATTCGTTATAATTAATTTTTCCATCTAAAATTTAACTATTTATTGGTTGAAAATTGAACGTTCTTAGTTAAAAATCCAACACCTTGGTTGCAAATCTATGCATTTTGTTCTAAAATCGTCTTTTTTGGTACAAAGTTAAGCTCCTTGATTGAAAATTCAACTACTCGGTTGAAAGTTGAACAAAAGGTTGGAGAAAAAATTCTTCCCTTTGGATTGTATACTTAACTGTCTTCTAAAAATTGCGACTCTTTGGCCAAAATATTCGATATTTTGTTAAAAAATACATCTGCTTGTGCTTAATGTTTTATGCAATCGTGAAAATTTCAGAATGCAACATATTTTAAGCTATAATTTATATTGCTACACTTTATATAATTTCCTTGATAGAATTAAAACTGAAAGTTATAATAAATAACTGAACTGATAATAAAAAACTGAAAGTTATAATTTGTTTCAAAATGGATATTCTAAAAGTTTTCCAGTAAGTTTAATAATTATACAAAATTAATAATGTAGAATTTGAAACCCTTATTTAACTCAAAACAACATACTAGGATAATAATTTTTTTTAAATTTATTTTCTTGTCGAATCAAATTAGAGCAAAAAAAGGACAAGTGCTGAAACTCGAAGCTATTAGCAATTTTTTTGCTGAAACGTTTAAATAGGTGTTTACTGAAGTCTAGAAATCCTCGAGCAAATTAAGGTCTTCTATTTCATTAATTAAGATCTTATCCAGCGGAGAAATTGATACATAAACTGGAAACGTGACAAATAGATAAGGTTAATAAAAGAACGCACTTGTGTGAAATTTTCAGCTTTATTGAGATAATGTGAAGGAAATATTATCAAACTGGTGAACAGGCTGAAGCAATTCCAACAATACATGCTCACAGATTATTTCTTCAAAATTAAAAATAAGAATCACTCATATACTTAATCAGTTTCTGCTTACTTTAATTTCATTTTAAAAAAAACTTAAGAGTAAGGTGATATAATGTTTATTTTTATTTTATAAAAAGTTTTAATTATTTTGAACAGCTTCATATCAAGATGAACAATCGACAAGAAAAGTTCATCAATTAATTAGTAACTGCCTTAACTAAAGAATTAGTCAGTGTTTTCACAAGTCGCCTTTTGTTATCACACAATTTTATACGCATCGCATTATGTTTTTTAGGAGAAGCTTCTCTTAACATATATTTTGAGTCATTTATGACAAGAAACAACAAGGTTTGAAAATATGAAACAAGCGAATTTGTTTACAATATTTATAATTCTAGAATCAAACTAATACGGTAACATCAGTTGAAAGAGTTTAGCAAAAATATGACATTCAACACATTAGAAGCAAAGGCAGAAAAGAGTTCTTCGAACATTAGGTAGTGATAGATGAATATTTCTTCCGCGATGCCACAATCATTGTTTATTCTTCTCCACTCGTCTTTAACGTGAAAGAAGACAAACACTTTCCTCACTTCTTGAGACGAAAATAAATATTTTTTATATCATCATGCTTCAATTGTATCTTTCAAAAATTTTCATATTTAATAACTGCATCTATTCAATAAGTTTTTAATTCACCCTCAAAATCTCGACTACCAGCGGCAACTTGTTTTTAATGGAAAATATTAATTTTAATGATTCAAATCACTTTTCGAATAATATGCATTGTTAAAATCATTTGTCCTTTTATCCGAAAAAAATGAGCATTGAGAATAAGATATTCGTAATTGGATAAATACCATTTAGTTTTTCCTACCCGAAAACAATTTTTTTTCAGCTCCGCTGGTAATACTGGCAACATGCTCAGCTGAATTTTGTATTATATAGTCTAGTAATACATTTTTGTATCTTTTTAATTATCTAAACCAACTTTTTGGAGCGAGATCCCAAGTTTTTCCTCTTTCCTTTTCTTCAACTGTTGATATAATTTTATTTTTTTTTAACTTTCAAATTTTGAAATTATATCAACGGTCGAAGAAAAAGAAGGAGGAACAACTTGGGATCTCGCTCCAAAAAGTTTGTTTAGATAATTATATCTGTCAAGGTCAGTAACGTTTTGGAAGGATGGGTTACTTAGCTTATATTGCAAACAAGTGCGGTCAAAGCATTAGATTGGAACGGGGAAACTGGATAAACGTCCAAAGAAGACTATTCCATCTTAAGGAGCAACGTACCTTTTTAATAAGATGCAGAAAAGAAACCTTCATTCCAGTACATATTCAAAATCACACACATAAATTTCAATTAAACAATTTACACTATAAAGTTTTACCTAAATTTCAAAAGACTGAATTGATTTTTCAAAATAAATGCTTAAATTGTGAAGTGAATAACACGATTGAAAATATTCGGGATTTAGCTCATCATGCTAACTACATAAAGTACTGCTTATTGAGATATGTTAAGGAAGATTCAATTCACGCTTTTTGCAGTTCACAAGAACAGGGTTTATACAACTTAAAGTATGCTAAAAGATTAGAATGTATGAGGAAGTTTAATTTATTGAAAAGTAGGGAGTTAGAGATTAATCAGAAGAATAAGGATTTTAGATTGAAAAGATGTTTTAAAAATGTATCCAATGTCGAAATCCCAGATTAGATAGCTGGAACCTTGGCTCTAGGAGGTAATTTTGGTGTTCCTTTTAATGCTAATAAAACTTCCGTTAACAATATTGTTGCAAACATTGAAAATTGTATTAGAAATCTCAAACAAGATGATCAAAAACTCAAAATTCGAAAAGCTGTAACGGAACTTGTTTCCAATCATTGTAGAAACAATAAATTTAAAAATAGCAACCAAACCTTTGAAACTATTGAAAGTTAACAAAAAGAACATAAAGAATGATTATATCTGAAAGCCAATAAAGGCAATATCACGGTTGTAACAAATAGATTTAATTATAACCAAACTGCCTGTAGATTAGAAACACATAGCAGTATTGTTGCCAAAGCTTATGCTTTACCTAAAATGCATAAACCAGGTTTGAATTGAAGACTAATTGTTTCAACTGTTGGTTCTCCTACGTATGATTTAGCTAAGTACTCATCAAGCATTTTAAAACCGATTTCGTGAAAAACTAATGCATTCGTAAAAAATAGTTGGGAATTCAAAGATAATTGAAAAAACTTTACTGTGACAAGAACACATTCGTTAGTTTATCTTGATTTTGTTTCTATGTTTGATAATATTCCGTTAGATTTGGCTTCGGATTGCGTAGAAGAAAAATTAAATTTATATCGTGACTTGACTAAAATATCAAAAAACGAGATTTTAATAGCAGCTAGAACTGTTTTCAATAATACAGTATTTTCTTTTAACAATAAATTCTATAACCAAGTGTGAGGTTGTCCGATGGGGTCTCCTTTGTCTCCCATTGTTTCAAATTTAGTATTAGAAGATATAGAAAGGAGGGCATTAGAAAAATTAAATTTTACACCAATCTTATATAAGCGTTATGTGGATGATATATTCTTGATTATACCAACCAATAAAATTGTAGACGTAGTAAACATTTTTAACAGCATTGATGATTCGGTCCAGTTCACTTACGAAATTGGAAAGGATAATTCTTTGAATTATTTAGATTTGTTGATTACTAAAAGAACTGAAGGTGATTCGACAATCAATGGAATTTTGAGCATTTTTTCTATTTTAATTTTGAAAACATTAGAATTCTAGCAAGAGAACAGAACCCTTACAAACGACGAATTTTTGAATCTATTTTTATAAAAAAAATTTAATAAAATTTCAATCAATCTTCTAACTGAAGTATTGAATATTAACCAGATGTATCAATGTATTATTCATTAAACTTAATACTAAAATTAAAATTTTTTCTCCACAATTTGTATCCAAGAGTTATGGAGCGCTTTTCTTATCTTTGGTTCAATGCAAATTTGACCTGTACATTATCGTCCATTTAGTATTAGCTATAGCATAAATGTCAATGTCTGTTCAATGTCTGGTTTGTCATCGTCCTAATCATTATTTGGAACTTTCATCTGCTTAAAAATGTAATCTAATTAGTTTGGAGCCGGAAAAAGAACATTTTTTGAGGATCATAATTTTGATCTTAACTATTTCGACATGAGATTTAAATCTTCACCGTATGGAACCTTTTTTAGTCATAAAATGATTGATTTTGAAAATGTATATATTTTTTGACACGACGCAATATTTTAACGACAGTTAACAACCAAAACTTCATGTTACACAGTAGGTTTTTGTATTTTAGTTCTTTTTAACTTATCATACAACACGATTTATTTTCAGAAATGACAAATTTTTCCTGATGAAGGCCCGCAGTGAGAGCCGAAACGTAGAAGAAAATAAAACGATTTTTTAACAACTACAATCGTTTATTTTTAAATGTTCATTTATTTATTGCACCGTAAGACCGAAGAAAGAGAAGTTTTTTCTGAGCTTTCAAATTTTTTAATCTTTACCCACTTCAGGAAAACCTGTAAATCTGAATTCGTAAAGATTTTACTAATTGAATTATTAGTTGTGTGCTCAACTAATGAAATAGTAGAATTGTAGTATGTCGCTAACAGAAAAGTAATGACGTTACGATTTCATACTGACAAATTCTTTAGTGATTTCCGTTACAAATCATTTAGCCAGCTCATAAGAGTAAGTATATATCCAATCTCATTAACGTGAAATCTATTGACTAATCGAATCATTTATTGATCCGTTATAATTTTACGATTATAAAAAATTCTTATTCATCTTAACTTTGCTCAAACAATCGCAGAAGGCAATGTTTTTAAATTCCAGATGGACTGCGTGACCTTCACAATTTCACAATATGAATTTTTTACTGTTTCAATATAGTTGAGAATATTACAATATCACGTTATTGTATTGAATTTGTCTACTTTTCACGGTTTCCATCATTATAACCTTCATTATAACCTATAACATTTTCAGCTTTATTCAAACAGTAAGTAGACGACATTGTAAAACTTTTCATACGACAATGTCATGTCCTTAAACGTCAAAAAATGAAAAAACAAGACTTATTCACACATCTGATTTACCCTACTTTGCTCACACAAGAAATAATCGCTTTGATGTTTGTACACATACAGAAAGACCTAGAAATTCCATCGAAGATAACAGCGCGCACCTGATAAGCGTGACCTACACAAGTTTATATTGAAAATAATCGTCAAAAAAATTTAAATAATTAATTAATAACTGAAATCACTACAAAAATAGCCAATATTTTTAAAAATTGCCTTTAGTGAAATAAAATCATGATTTTTTCAACATACCATTGATGAAATCCTTACTTATTATATTGCATTCTTCAAACGCTCGATTACTGCCGAGTGAACAACTTGTTCTCACTTCGGCAAAAATTTTTCTTTGACACCTTTTTGCTTGACTATGATTTCTCAAAAGGCTCAGTATATAGTTTAAAAAATATGTACATTTAATGATTTGTAGTTGAAATCACCAAAATGCAGGATTGGTTTACTTAATGCAATCAACAGTTTTCTAGAACTTTTCTTAAGACTCATTGTACTTTGAAGGATGTCAAATCATAACAGCCTAAACTCTATCTTTTACAAAACCGTTTTTATTGGCTTCAAAATTTTTTCAAATTCAAGATAGATGTAACACAGTGAAACAAATCGGAGGAAAAAATTGAAAGTTGCGCATTAAAAACATGTGATCAATTATAAATTTGTCACATTTTCGTAACAATCTATTCGATTCAGCTTCCTGGTATCTTAGGAGATGTTTTTTTTTTATTATCTGCATAACCTGACTTTTAAAGGGTTTCATGTATCTCCTGAACAATTTAAATTTCCTCAGTTAGGCTGTTATGGTTTGACACCCTTCAATTCATATACGTATTTTCCATTTCGCAAAGAGTTAAATGAAAATTGAGAGCAGTCAGAGGTTCATAAACATACATCACGGACGGTCAATCATGTTTTGTTTTTTTTTGGGGGGGGGGGTCGGAAATTAGTTGAAACCCGATCATATGATTCATGGACTCTACCACATGACAAATATCCGTTTCCAACCAGCACGTGTAATTCTGGCCCGACCCCGACACTATAAATTTCAAGGAAAGTAAATTAAGTTTTCTTATTTTGCGTATAATTTACAGAACGCTTACGTGTCGCAACACCAGCCCACCATCTAAACGTAGGTAAACATTTTTGTCAATGATGCGACAATTGCTGGCATATATACAAGTCGGAAATATTGAAAATCTCATCAGTTATAGTATCATAAATTCTTTGGAAATTTCTCTGTTTCTGTGAAAATGAAGATCTCTATTTGTACTCTACTCACTGTTATAATATGTGTTAATTATGTTCGTAAGTAGAATATAATATAATACCTATATTATGATGCCTAATATTCAGATATCGACTATATTCCAAAATTCGTTTTACGTTATATGTATTCCATTCAAATATGTATTCTGCTTGGAAAAAGTTGAAAGATGTGTCACTTTCATTGTGCGTATGTCATTCTACTGCGTCATTATGTATTCAACGAAAGCAGTTTCGTGCCAAGTTTTATGAAATTATTCCTTATAAATAATGTTTCATAATTTTTAATGAAAAAACTTGAATCCAATGTTTTCGCATTCACATTTTTTTATACAAAATGTAGCTAGCCCCGGAATTAATTAACATTTTTAGGTTTATCGGGCTTTGCACTATTTGCTCAATACACCCTTAGATTTGATTTGGCAGCGAAAATATCTAAAAACTTTAGTAAAGAATTTGAATATGTTGAGTTGTGGTTAAAAGTACAAAGTTAAATGATTTGATAAAATATTTAAGAAAAGTGTATAACCACGTTTCATTACATTTTTCTATCGTTGAGTATGATCGCAATCGTTACTAATAATCAGGGGTATGTCACGCCACGCGTAAATTTCTTTCCTGCGGCGGGAAATGCAAATAGTGGCGCTGCGATCGTCACTTGATACATTTGACTTGGAAATACTGCAAAGAACACTAATTTTTTTATTTTTTGTAAATTTCTAACTGTTTCAGAAATTTCTCAAAAATAATATATAATCTAAATTCTTTAAATCTTCAGACCAGCACTACCCTAGTAAGCTCAGTGGGTTTGCTAGGTATATTCATTATTTGATATTGAATATAAGGTTACCTTTTTATGAAGCAAAATTTCGGTATTTAAGAATTGATTTCTGAATCATTACAACTCCTAACGAACTCGTTTCTCGCCTCAACATTTTTTATATTCGAACGAAAAAAATCAGAAAATAGAAAAACTTGGAGGCAAGAAACGAGGTTGATATAATATATAATTTTCATCTGTTTCATAAATTCTTATATAAAACAAAGAAAAATTATATATAATGTTTCGCGCTATGTATAAACTATATCTAATTTTTCCGCCTGGGGTTGCCGTATTATCCATTATTTTTTTTTAGTAAAAATATTTAATCAATACCAAGTCTTTAGGTACTTTATATTAATTTATATTATTGATTGAAAATCGTAAAATTCAAAGAATTCTTAATTTTGAATCTTCAAAACAGTAGAAATCTAGATTGTGAATTATTAAAATTTAAGTTTCTAATTTTTTAAATTATGCAAGTTTTAAGTATTGTCTGTTGACTATTAAAATCCCGAAAAATAAAATTTCCGACACTTTAAAGTCCTCGAATTGGTAAGTTTCCGTTGAATAAAATTTCCAAATAATCAAATTCCCGAATAATAAACTTCCCGAATAATTGCCGAATTATGAAATTCCCGAATTTAAACAATTAATTTTTTTTATTTACAAAATTAATAAAATTATTACAATTAAACATTTTTTCACTAATGAAGAAATTTAAATTGTTTAGATTTGGGAATTTTCTAGTTTGGAGATCCTAAAAGTCCACAATTTTCTATCGGGAATTTTATTATTCGAGAATGTCTGAAATAAAAGTGTGTTTTGAAATATCACATTATTTAGTTTAAATAAAAAAACTTGACTGAATGTTACACATGTGAAAAGTTTTTTAAATTAATAATTATTGCTTATTCGATTTAATTCTTTAAATTATTTATATTTATTCAAATGTAATCACTTTATTTTTTGAAGTTTTTGCAGTATTTTAAGACAATTATACGGACTTTTCTGGAGACTTTCTAAATTCATTATTTTAAGGCTCACAAATTGTTTCATATTTTCAAAGGCACCAAAATCCACGTTTTTTAAAATTTTTTCTATAGGCGCCTATATGATCTGATTACTGAATTTTTTTAGATGTTATACGGTTGTTGACCACTGTGAATGAATATTCAGGAATTTATAGTGAGTTTTCGAACATTTGGTATATTATTTATAATAACAAATATTAAAAAAAAAAACCAAATGATCGAAAATCAACAATAACATCGATAACATCATCGAATAACTCTTTAAAATAACAAAAAAGCATTATAATTGAATGTTCTCATAAATTCTTGATAAATTCTCGATTTGGAATTACTGAGAATTCAAAAACTCTAATGTCCTTTAAACTGTTTCAAACTAATCGAGTGACGATCGACGAAATAGAGAAAAAAAATGATTAAAAAATTAAGTTCTTCATTGGTATTTTTCTTCTAAATTAAACAGCTTTTTCTACACATTAATGTCGAGGACAGTATAACTCTTTCTTTATTTGTTTACACTCCCTCCCTTCTACGGGTTTGAGAGTCTTTACACAACCATTATATGTATTCTTACAAACAAGCCTTATACTATCTTATCAACTATTTTCTACATATTGTCTTACATTACTATTCCTATTTCTAAACCATTTCCATTCAGAATCCATTTCATTATCTCATCTATGCTCTCCCCCTCCCCCCCCCTTAGTCACCAGTACACCTCTCTAAAACATATACCCACGTTTCCTGCTCATACTTACATACTCTGCACATATTCTCCTCACCATTCATCTAGTACCTACATGTTCTAACACCCTCTCCGATTCTAAATCTTATCACTCTATTCCATATGCTCTCCTTTTTAATCTTTTGAAGGTACTCTGGTTCCCCCTGCTCTTCTCCATTTTATACCAGATGTTGTACCTTGAATCAACCATTTTTTCCGATCTTTCCTCTTCTTGCCTTGCCTTACTATCTTCCTCTATTGCCTCCCACTCTCTACCCCTAACTTGCATACCCCACTTAAACCTCATTACATGCCTCACATCCTCCCATTTTGAACGCCCCACGTTGCCCCTCCTCTCTTTATCCATAACCTCCCGGGCACACGCTTGTGCAATTTTGCTTTCTTCTCCTCTTCTTAGCTTCTCTTCGAAGTCCCAGGCTCTTTTCGCTTGCCTCACCACCATTTCTTCTAGACCTATTTCTTCCCTCAGCATATAACCTGGGCAGCTCAAACTTACTCTCATAACCTATCTAAAAAATCTCTCCTGCAAACTTTCCACTCTCTTATGTTCCTTCCGCCTCCAAATTTCCACTCCATAGCTTAACACAGACCACACTAAGACATCAAACATTCATAAACTCATCTTCCATTCGTACTTAAACCTTCTTTTTCCTATACCCCATACTTGTCCCATTACTTTACTCGCACATTCTAATCTCTTCCTCACCGGCAACTCGCTTCCTCCTCTCGTTTCGAACCAAAATCCTAGGTAACAAAACTCATCCACGAACTCAACCACCACACTATTTATCTTCCATTCATACTCTAATCTTCCTCTTTTATTTCTGAAACACATCATCTTAGTCTTGTTCACATCCACCGTTAAACCCTTTTCTCTCACATATTCTTCGAACACTCTCATCAACAGATTCATACCTTTCTCATCATCCGCTACTAGCACAACATCATCTGCATATGCTAGTGAGCACACTTTGCCTGTTCCTAGCGTTGTTCCCCCTTTTCCTTTCCTCTCCAACTTCTCCTCCAAATCTGCCAGAAGAATACTAAACAGAAGTTGGCTCAACGGACATCCTTGCCTGAGCCCCCTTCCTGTCCAGAATTCCTCTCGTTTCTTGTCTCCGGTCTTCACCCTTATCTTAGTTTCCACGAATATTTCTTTTATCCTCTCTATTAATCCTTCGTCTACTTCTCTCTGTTTCATGGCTGCCCATAACACCCTCCTGTTAACTGACAAGGAAGGTATCCCAGGTGTCCGTCACCGATTTGATTCTACCTGATATATGTTGTAGTACTTGAAAAACTAAGCGACACTTATTTTTTTATCGGCGGAAAAACACTTTAAGGGGGTGAAATAGCCCCTTAAAGATAGGGGTCGCAAGTGTCGATTGTATAGTTTTGTGTATAAAAACAAAATTGATTTCGACCCACCCTACTGGAAAAGTTTTCTCGTGATGAAAGATGAATAAGGTAATTTTCTCAACAACAACAACAAAAAATTAAGGGGTGAACCGTTCCTACATATTTTTAAAGTTGTGCTGAAAATTCATAAATTCACAGAAAAAAATTGGAAAAAATATCTTTTGCACTTGAGATGAAAATAAAGTTGACATGTTTCGCCAAAAGAAAATTGTGAAAGAATTAATGGGGGTAACTACCCCTGAACACTTTTTATTTTGTGTTTATGATAATATATAGTTTCCATACACAAACAAATTGGGAAACTATTTTTATAACGAAGGCAGTGAAATAGAGTCCATCCAACATGAATAAAAAAATTACGCCAGGGTAAACCACCCCAACATATTTTCAAATGTGCTGAAAATCGCTAAATTCATAGGATAAAATTTTTTTTTAATATATATTTTGCAGTTCAGACAAAAATAAAGTTGACGTGTTTTGCCTAAGAAATTAAAAAAAATTGATGGGGGTAGCTACCCCTAAACACTTTCCAGTTGGTGTCCATGATAATATATACCTTCGATACATAAAGAAAATTGAGAACATATTGTTAAAACGAAGGAAGTGAAATAAAGTCCATCCAACACGAATGAAAAAAAAAATAAGGGATGAAAAACGCGCCTTGCTCGACGTCATTAAAAACATTTTAATGGGGTAAATCACCCCCTACATACGACGAAAATGATTAAAAGTAAGTGAAAATTCAAGGAAAAATTCTGAAAAAAATATTTATTACAGTGCAGTACTAGAGTAAGTTGACCTGTTTTCGCATTTTTCCAAAAATCATATTTTACGGGGTAACTACCCCTAAACAAACTTTATCATAAATATGCATATACGCAACCTGCGATTTGGATAAGACTGTGTATACGGGATTTTTGGGGTCGCTGAATCCAAATTTGGCAACAGAATTCCGAAATTCAAAATAGCGGATCCAATATAGCGGATAAAAAGTTTTGAAAGTAAGTGTATTTTTATGTAAATGTCTATGTTTATGGTTTCCAGCTCGAAAAATTGAAATATGACAAAAACATATCGAGATTAGCAGTATTTTCACCATATAACAAAATTAAATATTTCGAAAATGCATGATTTTGTAATTGTGAGTCGCTATACTCATTTCGCATTTTGCTACTTTTTTTCATACACTAACATTGGTGACACATAAAGGTTACAGCTTTGTCGCATACTGTATATTTTTTTCTATCTTTCTGTTTCGAATTTATTCCAGTTATGTATTTATTCTTACTGTTTATTCGGCGCATCTACCCCATTAATTTTTTTGTTAATTTCTTTGACGAAACACGTCAACTTTATTTTTGTCTCAAGTGCAAAATATATATTTTCAACATTTGTTTCCAATGAATTTAGTAATTTTCAGCACTTTTAAAAATATGTGAGGGTGGTTTTCCCTAGCTTAATTTTTTTATTTATGTTGGATGGACTCTATTTCACTGCCTTCGTCATAAAACTAATTTCCCAATTTTTTTGTGTATGGAAACTATATATTATCAAAAACACAAAATAAAAAGTGTTAAGGGGTAGTTACCCCTATTAATTTTTTCACAATTTTTTTTTGCGAAACACGTCAACTTTATTTTCGTCTCAAGTGCAAAATATATTTTTTTCACATTTTTTTCTGTGAATTTAGCAATTTTCAGCACTTTTAAAAATATGTGTGGGTGGTTTACCCTAGCTTAATTTTTTTATTTATGTTGGATGGACTCTATTTCACTGCCTTCGTCATAAAACTAATTTCCCAATTTGTTTGTGTATGGAAACTATATATTATCATAAACACAAAATAAAAAGTGTTTTACGGGTAGTTACCCCCATTAATTTTTTTACAATTTTTTTTGGTGGAACACATCAACTTTATTTCCGTCTCAAGTGCAAAATATATTTTTTCCAATTTTTTTCTGTGAGTTTATGAATTTTCAGCACTTATCTATGGTTCCCATCCCTTCTGTAAAACCCGTTTGATTTGTGGTATACTTCCTTTTTCTTCCACCTGCCTTTCTAACCTCCCTTTACCCTATTTTTCACACCTCCTAAGAGCCCCTTGAAGTGCTTCGTCCACTCTTTCATTCCTATTTCTTTATTTATGCCCTTCCTTCCTCCGCTTCCCCTGTTTATCACTTCCCATTCCCTCCCTTCCTTTACCGCTTTCTCTAGCTCTTCCATATACCTTTCTTTTTCCTTCTGTCTCCTATTCTTTATCATTCTTTCGTGCTCTCTCTTTCTCCTGTTGAGTTCTCCTTTTGCCACTTCCCCTTTCCTCCATTTTCTTACACTTTCCTTCATCCTTTCCTTACTTTCCCTGCATTCATCGTCCCACCAAGCTCTCCTGAACCCCTCTTTATCTCTTGGTCTCACTGCTTCCCTTACTTTATCAATCACTCCTTTGAGATTTTCTAGCAGCTTGTCTACTCCTTCCTCTTCCAAACTTCCTATTTCCTCGTTTTCTATTTCTTCTTTAAATTCTCTTAATTTTCCCTCTTCCCAAAAGCCCGTTTTCAATTTATGTTCTCTCTTTCTCTCCCTCTTTCCCCTACCCCGCTTTGGGCTACCACCTCTCATTGTCGCAATCACCGGAAAGTGTTCTGAGCCTATCACGTCACCCACTTCCATTTCAACCCTGAACTTCCTTATTCTTTTTTCTGCCAGAATGTAATCTATGACGGTGTTCCCTATACCCGCTTACGCATATTCCCCTTCTTCATCCCCCTTGGTATTGCCGTTACAAATGAAACATCCCACCTCTCCCAACAAGTCCAGAAGCCTCCTACCCTCCCGGTCCGTTTCTTTTTGCTTGGAATTTCTTATGAACATCTTTTTTTCTCTATCCCATACCTCTCCTCCTTGTACCCCGGTCAATGCATTCAAGTCCTCTCCTATGAGGACCAACCTGTCACCTTTTTCCTCTGTCCATTTCATTATTGTTCACCATCCTCCCTCTTCTCTTCTTCTTCTGTACACGCATACTACATCCATCATAACTTTTCCTAATTTTATTGTCCTAACCATTGTTCCGTCCTTTTCTTCTCCATACTCTCCCTTTTCTTCCTCTACCACCAGTTCCTTTCTCACCCCTGACACCATGCCACTCATTCATCTCCCTTTTACATGCTCCTTTCTCGCTGCTTGCATTTTCCACTCCTATTCTTTCGGTAATATTCTTTTCATGCCTTTCCATTCTTTCTCATCTACCCACGTCTCACTCATCATTATCACATCCCACTTCTGCACATCTCCCCAAAATCCTTTGTCCTTGTTTTTTAGGCCTGAAGCATTCCAGAACGATACTTTCACGTCGCCCTTATAGCATTTCTCACCTTTCTTTCTTGCATTCAAGCCCTTTTGTCGTTTTCACCCCCCCCCCCCCCCCCCTGTGATACTTGCATTTCCATTTTCCTCTCTCTTGTCTCCTTTATTCACTACCCATTTCCTAACCTCCCTCAGATCTTCTACTTTATTGTCCCAAATCCATATATTTCCGTTTACCCATATCCTATCTCTCCCGACCCTTACCCTATTACCTTTACTCCTCTCGGTCCATGCCTTTCGCTCGATTATCCACTTTCTTCTCCTTTCCCGCCACGTCAGATCATCTTCGATTCATTTTTTTCTTCCTTTCAATAACTTCTTCTTCTCTATTACTTCATACCTTTCCTCGTCACTTCCTAGTTTTACTAAAAGCACACATTCTTTCCCCTCTTCCTTCCCTCCTAGTCTTTTTATCCCTTCTACTCTAACTTGCCCGCCGATGTTTCTCATCAGCTTCCCAATCTCTTCCTCTTTCTTTTCCCTGTCCGTTTTCAAACCCTTCACTATTATATTCTTTTTCCTCTCTCTTCTCTTTCCATTCTTCTTCCAATCTCCATCAGTCTCAAGCGTCATCTTTCATTCTGCTCATGCGTTACCCCCTCACACTATCTTACTTCTTCCAAGCTCCCTTTCTCTTCCACTTTATGCTCATTCCTTAGTTCTGGCTTGCTCACTCTTTCTTCTAACAATTTCATATCCCTTTATCTATCCTCCTCATTCTTTCTCTGTCTATTTTCTATTATTTTCAATTTGTTCCATACCTTCTCTTTCTCTCCTTTCCATAAAGCATCCCATTCTTCCCACTTTTGTCTCACTTTTCATACTTCGTCTTTTACCTCCTCCCCTTGCCTCTGCATGTCATTCAGTCTTTCGCATGTCTTATCCAGTCTTCCGCAAGTCTCCTCCCTAAATCTCTATACAAGAGCTTTCTAAATTGGTGGGCCTCCCGCGAGTCCCGCGCTTATGACCCCTTCCTCGAGTCGACTCTGCCATTGCCACGGGGTTCAAAGGCGTAGCAAACGTATCATCTGCGCTTTCCTCACTGCTTGCCTCGTGTGCGACGCTATCCTCTCTCTCTTTGCTATCACTCTCTCTTTTTGCTTCGCACTCCTCGCCAAATTCGATCTGTTTCCCTCTGGAAACTTGCTGTGGACTCCGCGTAACAGTCATGCTACTATTACGTATTCAACGACCTTTAGCATCAACTCCCCCACTCCTGTCGCCTCCCTTCTCCACCCGTCACTTTCTATTACAACCCCAAACTTTCAAAAACTTACTCAAAACTCACCCTCTTATCCTGATTTCTTTTGGCAATGTGCGGCCACCTCTACTCATTCTCCCTTCACGCCATTCGAACTCCTACCCTCTCCCAAAAATCCCAGTACCTCGCCGAAGCGAACATAACCTCAAAATCAACTCTCGTCAATTTTTATCTGTTTTGAATAAATTCGCACTTTCTACCGCTCCCTTCATTCACACTTGCACCTTCACCCCAATCCCCTTACTCACCACACCCTCACCGTACTCACTCAACTTTTGACTCCTCCCCTGCCAAAAAATGATCGCACTCGAAAAACACCGTGTAACCTCTATCGGCACTGGAAACGGAAGCAGACAGTATAATTCATTTGTTGCATATTTCAGATTGCTTTGATACTCTTCCTTTTTAATCTTAGTTGATTCTAATTTTTAAATAATTTGTAAAAAATGGTTAAAATTAGGCGCCATCATGCGCCTACGAAAAATATTTTCGTAGCCCCTAAAAAGATGTTAACGTCTCCCGTACTTCCCTTCCCCAAACTTACCGCTAATTCCCGTCCACAATATCTCCTACCTAATTTTTCCTTGCCAATATCCAATACTTAATTTCTCCATTCCATAATCCTAAACTTTCCCCTTGCTCCGAATAGGAAAAAATTGACAATTTTTCTGTGTAGATTTGAAGTTCGCTCTTTTTTTACAGAATCGAGCCCACGACCATCACGTCGAAATGAGAGGCCTATTCCCGACAACTCCCAAGGTCGTTACCTTCCAGGTCCCTTTCCTGGTACCCAGTTACGTATGCCCCAAGAAAACACAGGTTCGGATTCTAATTTTTATTCTTAGCTTCTTAAGTGGAGGGGGAATGTGACCTTTAAAGTCCTATTCCCAAATATCCTCTGAATCCAGCCCTGGTTTTTTTTAATAAAGTATTTACTCGAAGTAAAGAGCCTAGAAGCACATTTTAACATAAACCGACCTTGGTCGAATTCTTAATAGACCTATTCCTTTTATACGGTAGAAATTGGTCGAGATTTAGAAGAAAAATGTAAAATTAAATGTGTACTTGTCCAGAATAGCGACTTTTAAGAATGTTTGATTCCACGCAATTCATTAAAAAAAATTACAATAAATCCTTACGTGTAGCCATACGTTTTTGAACTCGAGTACACGGAGAGACTTTTGGTGATAATATTTCTTTTATAGCATATTGATAATTGAAATAAAATATACGAGTTTAGGGATAATCGAGGAACGGTTACAAAAAGTACCAAATTGAATGGTAAAAATTTAAACTTTTAACGTTACAATTTTCATTTTAATGTTCGAATTTATGAATGAATTTAAACGACCAAAATCAAATTAAATAAATAAATTTTGGTATTTAGTTTTTTTTCCCCAATTGCAAGAGGAACTTTTTTGGATTAAAATTTTTATTAAGTGGAAGAATGGGAAGTATTGCATTTTTAAAATATTTACCAAGCTTGAAATGAGGAAATCTTAGTTCTTAATTTTTGTTAAATTGGCAGTACATTTTATATTTTCAAAGTTTTTATTGAGTTAGAAGAGATACAATTTTTAATAAATTGAAAGAGGCTTTTTTTCTTTTCATGAGTTTTATTGTGTTTAAGGAAAGATTTTTTTCTGAACGGGTAGAGGATAATTTAACAAATATATTTTTATTGAGTAGGAGGGCTAAAAGTGCTAAAAAGTGGCGGTTTTTCTGGACTCTTAAGCTTTTTATCTACTTTTCAAAATTCCACATTTTTTTCTTACATTCCACCCACTCCCAATTATTCCATTCTTCGTTTTTGTCCCTTGAGTGAGATAGCTTTTTTGTTTAAATTATAATTTCTCAAATATTGGGAAAAGAGTAAAAATAATTTAGTTAAAAAAATACAATAGTATTTAGAAAACAATTCTTGTTGAGGTACACTTATTATTTGTTCATAATTAAAAAGTCAAAGCGAAACTAACGATTGCAGAGAAAGAAAACCTTTTCATCACATATCTAAGAAAAGATAATTATAAACAATACTAAATTGTTTAAACGCATATTTTTGTTAAATTGCATTACTGATTTCTTGACAATATGATCAGGTCCGTTAAACTAGCACCTCCACAATCTAATTTCGAGATTTTTTATAGCTCAGAATTCTGGACTTTTTGAGGGATTTTTCTGGGCCTCAATTAAATTTTTTGGGTTCTTTTTCCACCAGAATATTGGGCTTTTTTTGGGCTATTGAAATCCGTAAAAAAAAAATTTTCAAGCAGCTATGGCTTTGTCAAAGAATGATCATTCCTATAATTCTACAGTGTAGATAGAGTCTTTGATTTTTGGGCTCCTCGAAAATACCCACAGCGATTTTTGGGCTCTAACGCTTAACGTTAAAGATCAACCCCTTGGTACCACGCAGATACGCCTTTGTCGGAAAATAATCTTTTTGAGAATTTCACAGCTAATTCTTGGGCTTTTCAAAAATACCCACTTTGATTTTTGGGCTCCAACCCTTAAAGGTAAAACTCAACACCTTCGTATAAAGCAGATACGACATTGCTGAAAAATAATCTTTTTCACAACTTCACAGTGTGGATATAGTCTTTGATTTTTGGGCTTCTCGAAAATAGCAACTCCAATCTTTGGGCTCGAAACCTTGACATTGAAAATCAACTGCTGAGTACCACGTAGATATAATTTTTTTGTTTGTCTTCGAGAATTTTACAATGTGGCTTGAGCCTTTGATTTTTGGGCATGGGTATTTTCGAGTAGCCCAAAAATCAGAGACTCTATCCATATTGTAAATTTCTCAAAAATATTATTGTTTGACAAAGTCATATCTGCGTGGGAGAAAGGGGTTGATTTTTAACGTTAAGGGTTGGAGCCCGAAAATCGGAGTGGGTATTCTCGAGGGGCCCCAAAAAAAGCCAAAAAATACACCAAGATTATATTTGAGAAAAATTGAAATTTTTTTAAGGGGCTGATTTTGGAACTTGAGGGTTGTTTTGGGAAAAACAAAACTTTTGCGGATTTCAAGAGCCCAAAAAAAGCCTAATATCCTGGTGGAATCGCATTTTTTGTTATTTCTAGCTTCACGAACCTGATCATATTGTAGTTCTTGTTGTTTTTTCAAGTGTTTTCGTGATCAACTTATAATAGCAGAAAAAACTAAATTGCTAGAGTAAGGTTTTTCTCTGATACTCCAGGAGAAACTTGTTCCGTCGAGTTATATATATATACATATATATCTTCCTTGGAACTTTTTCTACTACATTTTTTCCTCAAAACTTTCTGTGTCCCATTTCTCCTCTGAGGGCTTCATGTCTAAACTCTGTTTCAAGGCTGCTGAAGTAGCAGCGTGATGCGCACTATGCACAGAAAAATATTTCAATCCGCGTCTAATCAAGATGTTCCTGAACCATCGACAAACAGTCTGAGCTGAAGCTGCCGTTGAAGGTTTCTGACTTATCAATATTGAATTTTTTGTCTCCTTACGCAAACTCTTACTTATTTATAAGTATGTTACTAAGCATCTAGCTAAGCAAAAAGACGGACATTTTGTGAAGAAAGGAATGCAACATTTTGGTTGTGATTTTCCAGCTCTGGAAGTCTCAATCAAATCAACCATGTCAATGTCAACACCGGAAGGTTGAAGGAAAATCTTATCAATCTGGATTAAAGATAAGGTCCTAACTCTATGTACTATATCCATAGCTAACAAATATTAAGTTTTTTTACTCAATTGTTGAGAAGATAGAGTATCGAAGGGCTTAAATTTGTCTGCTTCCTGCAAAAGAATCTCAGTGTTCCAAGTTTTGGAACATTTACGCGCAGAAGGTCTTAAGTGGAAAATCTCCTTGCAAAAACGAGCCAATGCAGAATCATTAGTCAATGAATTCAGTAAATTGAGGAGATAGCAGAACGCGCTGAATTAAGAGTTCCATATGACGTTCCTTCTTCAAACCAGTACGTCAAAAAAGAAAGAACTTGGCTAACGTTACCAGTAAAAGGATTTCGATCTCTAATTAAACAGTAATTTGACCATTTTTTTAGGGGTGAATTATATTTCTGAATTGTTGACCCCGCAAGCGAAGCAGTCAAAATATCTGCCGTGTTTTTAAGTATCCCTCTTTTGAATAGGCCTCCCTGACCATTTTTCTGCAACCAGGGTAAGGTTTCTTGCTAAGAGGTGATGTAGAAACCTAATAGGACAAACTAATAGCCTTGTCCTGGATAAATTTCTTTGAGCCTCTCAGAATTAGAGAAAAAAGCGGAAAAGCATAAACAAAAAAATCAGACCAAGAGTGCCAAGAGTTTTTTTTTACGAGGGATGGTGAAAAATGTTCAAAAACATAACGCAAAGGGTCCGCACTTCTCGGTAGTGTGGGAATCTTAGTCGCATCACTACAATGACTCTGACATATATAATATTCAATTATACTTTGCGTATAATCATACATTATACAAGATCAGATTTGTCATCACAATAATGCCACCAAGGGACCCACTAAAAACCACCACTCTTTCATCTTGCCAGAATTCCCTCCGAAACCGTTTTCGTATTACTTCAGGGGATGCCGTTTTTTTCACCACAGGGGTGCCTACTGGATTTCTGGTTTTTGTGCTGAATGTTCTGCAACTTTATGATCTCCTTTATGTCCCAACCAAGATGTACGCATCGTCTTCAGCAGTGCGGTAATGCGGCAAATCGGGCTCGCCGGCCTTCAACATCTTGGTTGGGTGCAACTGGTTGGGTTGCTATCAAAGATGCTTCCTCAACGGGGCGGCCTCCCTGAATGAGCCGCATCTCAACGACCCCGGACGCGGGTTAGTCCAGGGCTTTCCTTCTTTTGCGGCGCAGAGGTAGCATTTTATGGACATGCTACCTTTTTGTAAACTATTTTTCCACCAATGCAGATTTTCCTTGACAGCTTCTTGCGAAAAAATAATTGGAGTGATCATAATCATCATTTGCAAGCAACAAGGCAAAATATCTTTCCCTTTGTAGACTCCTACAGTACAATTCTACATACTCTATACCTGGACTAGCAGCTACGAGTGAATCAATGAGTTGAGCGAAATCTTTAATTTTGCCAAATTTTGTACTTTGAAATTAATCTATCAAGGTGATCAAACATCCTTTCTTCTCTGGAGTTAATTCTACGGTCATAGTCAAGGAGTTTGAAATGAAACCTAAAAATTGAGCTCTCGTGCTCGGTATTATATTACACTTCTTATGATTTATAATGAAACCTAAGGACTGTAAAACTTTGATGGTTTTAGTTACGATGGTCAAACAAGTCTCATGGTCTTTTCCTAAACGTAAAATATCAGCAAGATGAATTTTAGACAAAAAATCTTCGCTTCTTGAGGGCAACATTATTGGCTTTCAAATTGTTGTAAAAACATACGGACTAGTACATAGACCAAAAGGTGAAGATCTGAATTGGTATAGTGTAATCAAAAACGAATTTGAAAAATTTTCTATATTCAGCATCTACAGGAACCAGAATATAAGCATCTTTGAGATCTGAATTACGCATGAAAGAGACTATTTCATGCAGATAGTCCAATTGCTGTACTTAAGCCTTCTAATTTAAAATGCTCAGTATGAAAAGAATTGTTAAACTGCTTTAAATTTAGAATAAATCTCTTTGACCCGTCGCACTTGTTAACTAAAAAATATTTTGACATAAATTGAGCAGTTCTTCGGTAAGACGGTTCAACAGTATCTATAGACAGGAGCCCATTGACTGCACCCTGAGTGTCATCGAAATTATCCCCGGACCGGACAGATGGCAAGGGTGGATTTAACCGATTTACAGATTCTAAAAATGGTATTTCATAACCAGAAACGCACTGTAGGATGAAATTATCGTTTTTAAACTTTTCCCAATTTTTCAGAAACTTCTTTAAACCACTTACCTTTAATTTTTGAGAGGATTCTGGAATCTCGATTGGTTCCGAAGCTTGGGCTGATTCTGTTGGAAGATCATTTGACCCCATAAACGAGGAGCATTCCAATTCATGTTTCTGGGATCCCTGAAATTCATTCTCTGATAAGGACTCATCCTCGATAACCCTGTCCCTCTCGGGGGTGGGTTCCTAGAGCTTAAATGAGGCGACTTGAGTTGCATCTTTTTCGCTGAAGTGTCTGAAGGAGGTTGATAATCCTCTCCTATTTTCGCTACAGCCTTCGCGTCTCTAATTTTATGAGCGAGGCCTTTTCCAAATAAAAAGGAACACCCAGTAGCATGTACGCAATCCTTGTCTTAGATTGTGTGTGGTAAATACCGGGTTATAAGTGGGCTGTGTAGAAAGCTCCTCCAAGAGAACTAACGTATCAACGGGTCTTTCTTCATCACGAAGAATTTTTGTAATTGCAGAGCTTAAAGTAGATCAGGCTTATCCCGAAAGATTTTCTGTTTTCAGAAAACGATTATCTCTCTTAAACCCCGCATAGTTTAATAAAAACTCTCACATCTGGATTCAGCTTTGGAGCTTCTAGCCCAAAGTTACCTTGTCTACAATCCTTCGGTAAAAGATCCTGTTGAACTTCCTTAGAAATTCCTGATTTACGCCATTCCTTCCAGCGAGACACGAGTGAAGTGTGTAAAATAACCTCTGGAGGCGCTTTAGACGCAAGATCTTCTCCCAAAACTTTTAGGGTCTCGTCATCAACGACAGGCTTCTCAGTGACGACTGCAAAAGAGCTGCTTGAGTTCCGCACAGGAATTGATTGATCTTCAGATGTTAGATCTGTATACAAAATAAAGCATAACAAAGATCTGTACAATCTCACCCCTCGTCTGATCTAAGATAGTCATTCGGATTATTTTCGAAATCTGAAAATATCCAAAGGGATACAGCACCTGTCTCAAATTTCGTGTGAGCTACACTGTTCTTTTCATTTTCTATGTCTTTAGTCTCTTGGGCATAAGAATTTCCACCAGGATCATATGAAAATTTTTTTAATTTGCGTTTGAACCTCTTAAATTTCTTACAAATCTTCGCCATCTTCTCACGCCTATCAGAGGATCTATCCCTCTTGTTTTTTCTCTCCTTCCCAAAGATACAATAGCATTTTTTTGTTAAAAGAATATAAAATACGTATTAGCAGTAACCAATTAAGTGAAAAGAACGAAAAGAAAGAAGGAAAATATTTCGTCACTTCAAGCACAAAATACGGTATGAGATCAAAAACAATAGAAGCCGCGCGAGGATGATATGGCCTGACATATAATTTATTATTCTAATTAGTTCAAAAAATACTTTTATTTCGCGACTTACCTGAGAAAATCAAATATTTGAACAAAATGAAATTTTTTCAATGATTGAAAATCAGTTAACAGATGACTGGGTCTTTTGAATGCTCGTTTCATAACTTTTTAGGAAAAAAATTCAAAACATGCGACATATCATGGTATTCGCGCGACTCCTAAATATTAACCGTTTGCACTCAAATTTAAAGGAGACTTTTTTGGAGATTTGAACAAAACTGGGGGGTTTCAGCAGAGATATTTTAAAGAAAATTCACCAACAATGAATGAAAACCACCCCAGCATACCCATATGATTGTGATCTTAGTTGAATGATAAAAAATTAATAAGTTTCAATAGCAGTTTTTTCAATCATTAAACCACAAACATTTGTCTAGTTCCAAATCAAAAATTTTGCGAAAATACTTTGGAGCCGAAACTCTCCGTGGAAAATTTTTCTGTGTAGATTTGAAGTTGGCTCATTTTTTACAGGTTCAAGTCAACAACCGTCACATCAAAACGAGCGGCGTGATCTTGCGGGCTACCAAAATAATCACCAGCTATATGGGAGCCATAATTTCGGAGCCAACCAATATGGTTATGCTTACTCACCGATGGTCGGGGCACCTTTCAACCAACACAACGCAGGTACAAATTCTGATTTTTATTCTCAGCTTCTCATACAAATCAATAAGGTTGTCGAATACTTCGTATCCAAAACTCTTCGTGGGAAATTTTTGTGTGTACATTCGCTCAATTCTTTTACAGATTCATTTAACCTGCAGGCACTTCAACACGAGCTGCATAATCTCGCTGGCAACCAAAATAATAACCAATTATATGGAAGCCATTATTTCGTAGCCAACCCGTATGCTTATGCTCACTCACCGAATGTTGAGATGCCTCTCAACCAACAAAACGCAGGTTTAGATTCTAATTTTTATTCTCAGCTTCTCAAGTGTAGGGGAGAATGTATTCTTTTAATGCCCCACTCCCAAATATCCTCTGAATTCGCCCCTGGTGTGTTTTATAAACTATTTACTCGAAGTAAACTGCTTAGGGGCCTATCTTGACATTAACCGACCTTGCTCAAATTCTTAGTAGATATCATTTTTTTAATGCAATAAAAAATTGTTGGGATTCAGTGAGAGAATTCAAAATCGAATTGATAATATTTTTCTAGAATCGCTTTTTTCAGAATTTTCTATTCTCCCCAATTTATTCAGAAAATTCTACATTCAATTCTTAGATGCATTCATAAGTTTGTGATCTTGGTAGATGATAAAAATTCATAAGTTTTAATTACATGTTATCGAATCTTTTAAACATAAACAGTTTTCTCGATCCAAATAAAAAATTTGGCAGAAATAGTTCGTATCAAAAACTCTTCGTGGGAAATTTTTCTGCGTAGATTTAAAGTTTGCTCACTTCTCATGAACAAACCGAAAGTTGAAATTTGCAGACCAGTGTAATTTTTTCTTTGTTCCGAAGCTTTACAGAATTCCAACCGACGTCTTCCCAGGGTACGTGTCCAACAACAAGACACAGGTAAAGGTTCTAATTTTTATTCTAAGCTTCTCAAGCGGAGGGAGAAATGTGACCTTTGGATCCTTCACTCCACCACATATCCTCTGAATCTTCCGCTGAAGTGTTTTATAAAGTATTTACCTGAGTAAAATGTAGAGGGGCACACGTTAACATTATCCGACCCTGCTCAAGTTCTTAATAAAAATAATTGTTTCCTTCGATGATAAATTGTTGGGATTTAGAAGAAAAATTACAAATTGAATTGGTGATTATCAAGAACCGGCTCTCTACAGAATTTCCGATTTTAGGTGAATTGTAGTTCAAAAAATGTTACATTTATTGCTCACGTGTTCCCATACATTTGCGATCTTTGATACATGATAGAAATTTGTAAGCATCAATTGTTTTTTTTTTCTTTAAAACATGAAATTTGTCCTGCAATAAATCAAAGATTTGGCCAAAATGCTTCTTAGCCAAGACTCTTCAAGCGAAATTTTGCTTGGTTTATTTGAAGCTCTCTTTTTTTTACAGTATCAACTCCACCACATCTATATGAGAGCACTAATTTCGTCGCCTTTCCACATGCTTTTACACCTCATCCCAGGATGCCTGTACAACAACACACCCCAGGTCGAGATTCTAATTTTTATTTGACCTTTAGATTCTTCTCCCTACATATTTTCTGAATGCCGCAGTGGGGTTTTTTGTAAAGTACTTAGTCGAAGTAAAGTGGCTAAAAGCAAGTGTTAACATTAACTGACTATGCTCTAATTCTTAGTTGACATAATTTTCTTCATAAAATAAAACATTTTTGAAATTAGGAAAAAAATTTTCAATTCCATTTGTACTTGTCTAGAATCGCGTGTTTTCAGAATTTCTCGTTTCATACGGTTATGATTAAAAAAATGGTACATTTCATAGTTGCTTGTACGCATACGTTTGTGATCTTGTGTACATATGTTTCAATTCTATTTTATTCAATCATTAAAACATAAAGTTTTTTCACGCGCTAGGTCAAAAATTTTGCCAAAATGCTTCACATACAAAACTATTCGTGCGGAATTTTTCTCTGTAGATTTCAAGATCACTCATTTTTTTACAGCATCAAGTTCACGACAATTACGTCAAAACGATGGTGGTAATCTCGCCCACAACCAAGATACTAACGAACGTTTCGAGGTGAGCCTAATAATATTTATTGGATATTGCTTCGTGATGCACATAAGAAAAGGTTTTATTTTGAACAAGAGCAAAACGATTCATTTTTAACATTGATCAAGATATGTGTGACATACAAATATCTCTTACTGCAAAAAATCACAAACCAACACATGTTTTTCAAAATAAAATGTTATAATTATTTTTATTTAATTTTTTGAATTACGGAGCAACATATAATTACAACTGGTGACGAACAGGCAAGTAAAATAATTTTTTGAAAAATTTCTGAATGAAGGTGTCTAAAATGGGTTGTATATATAAGTCCAGATAGCCTGTACGTTTGCTTGCAGCTATACGGCAACATACGAATTATTTTTAAATATGCATTATTAATTATCGAATTTTTTCAATAAAAGCATTCTGGAACTTTACGATGATTTCAAACATATAAAAAATCTTCGAAGACCAGCGAGAGTAAATAGAACCTCAATCTGTCAGATCATTCTTTCAGTTTCTGCAAGCCTGCTTTTTATTCCTCTCATTTTCTCATATGAAATCATTTTTCCACTTAAATTTTTACTCCCTTCTCTAAGCCTCCTTCATTACAAATCCACCCGCTTTACTAAAGTCAAAAGTATTCACATTTAGCCCGGCTAATTCGCGTTTACAGTCAGTCCGTACTTTTGGCCTGACCGAGCTAAAAGCACGGACAGTCCGTCACTTTAGACTCGGCTTTTGAAATATACTGAAACCTCTGTACATCATAGAGGTTTCGTTTCAGAACTTAATTCGATGATAACTTTCCATTCATTCAATTATATTTATATTAATAATTTAATTTTAAAAATGCCCGAACATCATCCGTGAAAAATGACCTGCCAAAAAAAGTAGAGTACCCGGTATCTTCAATATCATTTGCACTGAACGCATACAGCCACCTTCATGGAATTGCACAATTATTATTTTGTATTTGTTGAATAAAATTGTACAGTAATATTTCTTACTCTGTTTGTGAAAATTAATAAATACATCATAATTAAAACATTTATCAATAAATTTTTTCCTTTATATTGAAATTTCAAATTTTTTAAAAAGCTGTTCTGTTTTTTAACTTATAGGTGGAGCACCACCCAGATGGAACAGCAACCGTCGCAGGTGTTAAGGGAAGATTCTTAGGTGTATGGTTTCTTCCAATCGAGATAAAAGAAGTGATACATCTTGACCCTAAACGCAAGATCATGATGCATATGCGCATACTCACCCCAGGTACAGATTCCAATTTTTATTTTCAAGTTCTCAAGTGGAGGAAGGAATATGACATTTATTCACTCCCCCCCCCCCCCATCCTTCCAAATATCCTCTAAAGCCGCTCCTTGGGTATTTTATAAAATATTATATGCTCGAAGTAAAGTGCATGGAGGCACATCTTAACCTTAACAGACCTTGCTGATAATCTTGGTAGACATTTTTTTATACGAAAAAAGATTGCTGGGATTTAAAAGAAAAATTGAAAATTAAATTGGTAATTGTCTGGAATCGCGTCATTTCTAAATTTTTGATTTTGCGGTGAGTTTTTGTTCATTATATTTTTTTCGACTCCAATATGAATAATCAAAAGGGGGACATCGTAAAAGTTAGTTAATAAATCAAACCTTTGTTACTTTTGACCTGAATAATATAAATAAATTTTCTTTCCTGACTCCGGTTGAGGCAATTCTTATCTTTCGAAATCCATTAGCAAATTGACAAACTGGCGGTAGTTTTGCTGAAGATATTGAAATGAGGTTTTCTCAAAAACCAAATCTTCATTTTGCTCACTTTTTTTGTACGTCCAGAAGGAAAAAAGGTTTGCTTATTTCAGAAACTTTTACGAGAAGCGCTTCTCACTCTTTCATGATATCCTGCGCCGTTTGTGAGAAAAATTAAACATTCAATTTTCCGAAAAAAATTCTCATAGCCACAAAAATGACTTGGCTCATATGAAACATACAGAATTTCTTCCTAATGTCAGCACAAATTTCTCAAGAATATTGAATACAATAAGAAAATTATTTTTTTGTAACATAAACTCTTCACGTTTTAAAAATTCAGCTGGGAACGTAAAATAGAATTTGATTGAAAAAGAAGCTTTTTTTATTTCAACCCAATATTTAAAAACAAATTAGTGCTGATATGAAAATGACATTCGGTAACAAATAAAAGGAGGGACAATTACAAAAAATAGAGGGAGGGAAAGCAAAATGAATCAACCCACATTTTGTCAAAAATGAGATTATTAGGAATAAAATCCTAAATAATTTGAATATACATCCTCGCCATAGGTTTTTTTATGACTAGTTTTTCATTTATTTCAGAAAGCAAGAGACCTTAAACAAATTTCTTGATTATACCTGGACTCTTTTTAGATTCGGCAGAAATCCAAAAGCAAATTCTTTCTATTACTTCAAGTTCATGACAAAATGGAGGAAAAACGCAATTTTGGTCATTTTTGGAAAACAGCATAGTCCGCCAACGTGACGTTCCAGGACATTTTGATAGAGCTCAAATTCAAGGCGGAACCTTGTTTTTAAACACTATTGTATGCAAAAAAAAATGTCCTTTGCCGAAAACTTAATATCGCACACAGTAGCCAACGGCAATTTCTTGTGAATCGATCAATCAATCACCTTAAAGTACATTGTTCCAGCTTTAGTTTGAGTCCTATTAGAAGTCTCTAGTAGAAAAGGTTTGCAGTGTACGTTGCTTCCCAATTTTGCCAAAATGCTAATTCGAGCATAAACTTCCTCCTTTATTTTCCCAGAACAGGTTGACATTTTTTAATCACACTTTGTTTTCATTCATGGAGAAAATAATAATCTACAAATCAAATTTTCAGTTCCAACGTTGCTGAGAAATCGATTTTTAATTGCCGTTACTCACAGGAACGTTAATTCGTTCCAGATAATGTATATTTTCATAGAACTACTAACATCTTTAGCTTTCTTAAAACGGTGTAGGAACAATAACATCGTCCCAAAATTCTTACAATTAAAAAATCATTTGGGAACATCTAAATCCAAATCAATTCTACATAAAACAAGTTTGCTTCTCTTAAAAGAAAGGATACAACATACCAAATTTGACTTGCACACTACCTCCAAAAAACTATTAAAACTTCATCTTTTTCTATCAAACACTCTTAGATTTGACATTTGGTCCACATTGGACCGCATATCATTTGACCAATCCCAACGGATTAGAGATTTTTGCACTGAGAAACAAAAAATAAAATTTGACAAATTACTTCCAGTAAAGCACGCACCATTAACTAATACAGTAAAAAGCATCTCTAACCATCATCTCAGCAACGAAATGATTTCAGCCTTATCTAAAGGACATAATTTTGCAGTCGCTCCCTCCAAAATCCCAAAAGAAGAAATCATCAGTGATTTGGAATCCACAATATACACCCTCCCACGCGAAAAAGCAAATGACATACGACGTAGGACAGCCAACATTTTACGCGAAGCCCAACTTCCTTCCTCAAACTTAACAAAACAAGAAAAAACAGCTATTAAAGAACTCAATCAGAATAAGGACATCATAATATTACCCGCAGACAAAGGCAACACAACAGTAGTAATGAATAAAGAAGACTATAACAACAAAATCATGGATCTTCTCACTGACGATACATATAAGAAGCTTAAAAAAGACCCCACAAAAACAATAACCAGAAAAACACAAAGCCTCCTAAAAGACTCAAATCTTGACAGCGATACAATATCTAAATTAAAACCTAGTAATAATATCTCTCCAAAACTTTACGGACTTCCAAAAATTCACAAAAACAACATCCCACTCAGACCGATCGTCAGCGCCATAAATTCTCCAACTTACAACCTAGCACGCTTTCTCGCCAAAAAACTTAAGCCTTTCACAGGAAACTCTATCACACACATCCAAAACTCTTTTGACTTCATCAGAAAAATACAACAGATTCACATTCAACCCCAAGACATCCTAGTAAGTTTCGACGTAGTATCTCTCTTTACAAAAGTACCAATCTCTAATACAATCGATATTATTAAATCCTTTGCAAACTTCCCCTCCAATCTCACACCTTTAATAGAACACTGCCTCACTAATACCTATTTCTCTTCCAATAACCAATTCTACGAACGAACCTCAGGAGCAGCAATGGGATCTCCAATCTCACCTGTAATAGCCAACATTTTTATGGAAAATTTAGAAACTGAAATCTTTAACAAATCCAAGCTTAAACCGGAATTCTGGTGCCGTTACGTTGACGACTTTTTTGTCATCTGGAGACACGGACTAGACGAACTAAACAAATTTTTCGATTTCATCAATCAAATACACCCTAACATCAAGTTCACTATGGAAATTGAACAAAACGGAAAATTACCTTTCTTGGACGTACTAGTTTATAAAAGATCCGATAACACATTAGGACATGAAGTTTACAGAAAACCCACGCATAGAAACAGATACCTGCATGCCTCCTCCCACCACCACCCATCTCAAAAGCAATCGGTCATCAATTCCCTTGTATACAGAGCTGTCTCCATAACAGATAAAGATAACTTACAAAAGGAATTACAAAATGTT
>CAKNXH010000160.1:271153-308620 GCA_932178445.1 Andricus quercusramuli | reverse complement strand
CCCAAAAAAAAAAAAAAAAAAAAAAAAAAAAAAAAGGTCCTCGGACCCGACACGTGGTGCCCCTCCACCTTCCGGTGCGAACGGCGGCCCACCAAAAACTTTACCGTCCGTCGCGGCCCCTCTGTGCGGCCCCGGACCATCACGCACATCCGTGCCTGCCGACGCGTAGGGCTCCTGCCAGTCGACGCCCGACCGGCCCCGCAGTAGCGCCTGACCAGCGCCAAACTAGTACCTGGCCTGCGCCCCATCTGCGCCTGACCAGGTTTTCAACCCGATCTAACAGGAAAATCCATCTCTCACACTCACCTCACTCACACCTGTGATTAAGTCGGCCATCCCACAAAACCGGCTTACATCATATTGGCGCCCAACGTGGGGCACACTTCTTCCAACTCCGTCCGGCCGATGCCCAACAGGTCCCACAATAGCGCCTGACCAGCGCCGCACCAGTACCTGGCCAGCGCCCAGCGCCCGACCAGCCTTCCTACCCGAACTGACCAGGACATCCAGACCTCACACTCACACCTGTGATTAAGTCGGCCATCCCACAAAACCGGCTTACATCAGCTCGAAAAATTATAATTTCGAATAAAAAATTTTATTTTTCTGATTTGTCTTTGTATTCAGAAAATTGTTTGTATCATTTTGTAATTTTGTATTTTTTGTGAATTTCCATTTCTAAATTAATAAAAATGAAAAATTGAAAAAAAAACTGATACTTCCTCTATGAGGAAGCAAATACTTAATTTCAGTTTTAAATGCAACTTCCTCGCAGAAGATATATTTAGAACACTTTAACTACCACATTTACTTCTAAGAACGATGAGACATCACAAAAAAAATGACGAGTCCTTGGAAAAATGTACAGCGTGAATGAAATTTCAGTTCTGAACGCACCGCGAAATGTTCGACAAAGCATCAGGGTGACTTTTCAGTTATGAACACAACTTCCTGTTTCATTTTGAGGTTTATTTTTTATGATAACAAGACCTTGGAAAAAAAGCCGAAGAATTCTACATTTCGATTTTGAATACATCTTAATCAAGGAGGATGTATTTTGGACAACTTGACTGACAGGGTTTTTTCTTAGAATGACGAGAGATACGGAAAACCAGCAGGATGATTTAAATTTCAGTTGTCAACAATTGATTGTCCCTAATTTCAATTTTTGCAAATCGGTAATCGATCCTTGTTCGCAATTTATTGACATTTGCAAAGAAATATTTAAAAGCGAATATCCGTTTCCAATCAGCTCGTGTAAATCTGGTGCGACCCCGACACTAGAAATTTCAAGGAAAGTAAATGAAGTTTCCTTATTTTGAGTATGCTTTACACAACGCTTACGTGTCGCAACTCCAGCCCACCATTTAAAAGTAGGCAAACATTTTACTCAATAGTGCGGCAATTGCTAGCATATACATAAGTCGGAAATTTTTGTGATCCTGTCAGTTATAGTACCACAAATTCTTTGAAAATTTCTCTGTTTCTGTGAAAATGAAGATCTCTATTTATACTCTAATCACTGTTATAATATGTATTAATTATGTTCGTAAGTAGAATATAATATAATACCCATATTATAATATATAATATTCAGATATCGACTATATTCCAAAATTCATTTCTCGTAATACGTATTCAATTCAAATATGCCTTCTCCTTGAAAAAAGTTGAAAGATATTTTACTTTCATTGCGCGTATGTCATTCAACTGCGTCATTAAGTATTCAACGAAAGCTGTTTCATACCAAGCGTTATAAAATGATTCTTTATAAATAATGTTCCATCATTTTTGATAAAAAAAACTTGAACCGAATGTTTTTGGATTCAAATTTTTTTAATGAAAAATATAGCTAGCCCCGAAGTTAATCAACACTTGTGGTTAAAAGTATCAAGCTATGTGATCTGATGAAACATTTAGGAAAATGGTGTAACCACGTTCCATACATTTTACTATATCCGAGTATGATTGAAATCGTTAATTATTATGTTAAAGTTATCTTGGGTCACACTTAGTTTTGCGAAAAATATAGAAACAAAATTATTTAAGAAAGTAGGTTCTTCATAGGTATCTTTCTTCTAAATGATACAGCTTCTTCTGCGCATTAAATTCGATGACAGTATAATTCATTTGCTACATATTGCTTCAATGCTCTTTCTTCTTAATTTGAATAAATTTTAATTTTAATTTAGTTTGTAAAAAATGGTTCAAATTACGCGCCATGCGCCTACGAAAAAGGGTTTCGTAGCCCATTAAGATGGTTATTTCTCCTGCAATTCCTTTTATCACACTTGGCGTAATTCCCGCCCCCATTATCTCCTACCTCATTTTTCCTTCCCAATATCCCATACTCAGTTTCCCTTTCCATAATCCTAAACTTTCCTCTTGCTCCAAATATGATCAAAATTGGCCATTTTTCTGTGCAGATTTGAAGGTCGCTCTTTTTTTTACAGAATCAAGCTCACGACCATCACGTCGAAATGAGAGGCCTATTCGCGACGACTCCCAAGCTCGTTACCTTCCAGGTTACTTTCCTGGTTCCAAGTTACGCATGCGCCAAGATGACCCCATTACCTACCATCCTAATAGCAAGCTTCCTGTACGCCTAGAAGACACAGGTACAAATTCTAATTTTCATTCGCAGCTTTTTGAGTGGAGGGGGAATGTGACCTTCAGATTCGCCTCCCCAAATATCCTCTGAATAATCCTGGGGCTTTTTTTTGTGAAGTAGTTACTCCAAGTGAAGAGCCTAGAAGCACATTCCAACGTTAACCGACCTTGGTCGAATTCTTAGTACACACATTCTTTTTATACGATAAGAATTGGTTGAGATTCAGAAGAAAAATATATAATTAAATTTGTACTTGTCTAGCATCGCGACTTTTAAGAATTTTCGATTTTACACAATTCATTCTATACCATGGTAATGGTATACATTAAAGGAAATTAAATTAAATACTTAGCTGTACGGCTGGAGAAAAAGCAATTTACTTTTTGTCCAGTTTCCAACTAGAATGATACAAGACCTAATTAATGTTAGAAAACATAATTGCTCAAACAATTTATTATTATTTTTAGTAATATTCTCTTAGCATAATTCTAAAAAATTGCAGTTAAAGCAATGATGTAAGTTTTTCATCAGATATATATGCGGACGCTGGATGATTTTAATTTGATTGATGATAATTGCGTGTCGATTTCCAAAGCGATTGTAATTTTCATTACGCGTACCGATCTTTTCCGATTTCTCGTCTTTCGTTAGAGTTTTATTTGTTTCTAATATCTTCTCTCAATTCAAAAATTCTAGTAAATTTTCCATAGTCGGAGAAGCATTAGACTGGATATGCTCCTTCCATTTGTAACGAGTTTGATAATCTAGTTTGGAGGTTACCGCGAAGATTGGAAGGGCTTCAAGAAAAGGCTAATTTAGAGCATATAATGCTCGATAATGTTTGGTTGTGTTATTTAATAAATCTCCGATAGAAGTAGCAGAAGCATTCCGACAAACAGCTATGTCGAAAAATGATTTATTGTGATTGTTAATAACCGCTGTAGAATCGTCGTAGTATGTTTCTAGAATCTTCCATGCTACTTGATAATTCGCGTCGCTTGTTTCGAGAGACTCTTTTCTATCAGCTGCCTTTCCAGTTAGGCATGAACGAAAGTACACGAGTCTTTGGTAATCAGTGAATCTCTTATCATTGTGCACACAGAAGATTTGAATTAATCACTAAACCCTGGCCACTTTTCGCATGACCCACTGTAAGACGGTAAATTCAGTGCAGGTAATTTCATATTGATAGAATTTTCGCTTGATTGAGAAAATGTGCCTGAAGCCCCGATTATAGAATTTGGATTACTCGTAATATTAAATTTTCGCGAAGTCAACTCGTTTGAGACTGCATTGACAATTGGAACGATCGGTAACTTTTCGTTAATTAAACGTTGTGATTTTGCACATACTACCGAGAGTCTATCTTCGAAGTCGCCTCTCTCTGCACACTCGTTATCGATTAGTTCACCCGATACTAATATCTCGATTTGTGATTGTTTGTCTTCATAATTCTACTTTAACACTGCCGATGCTGTAAGTTTACCCTTCAATTCAATTCAATCTATTTGATCAGAAGGTTTTTCTAAAAATTGTTCAAACCTCGTGAGTTTAGATTATAGAGTGCCTCGAAGCCTGTTGAGGTCTTTGATATTTGTATTATTAGGTATTTTTCCTCTTTTTTAAGTTACCCAGAAGAGGTATATTCAATGAAAAAGGCGGATATTCGGTCACATTATAGTAAAATGATTCAAAACCAAGTATGCAAGACTTACCCCTTGGAAGAGCTGGCGGTGAGAAAACTACACAGATTTGACTTATTTGTAGATAAATATAACCGAAGAAAGATTACAGAACTGACACTTTAACTTTCACAGATATACTGCTTTTTTAGCACGCACGAACTGTGGCACTACAGATGATTCTGCTCGTTTCTCGATGACTGCACATTAGTAGAGGATGACTTGAAGATTTGGCTACTTTGATTCAATTTTTATTATTGAATCGGCGTTGATCGCGTTGAACGTCTGGTTGCTGCACTCATTCTCCTTCTCGTTCCGCTAAATATTCGTTGTGGTTCAGCTAGATATTCGTTCTCCTTCAGATAGATATTCGTTCTCGTTCGGATAGATATTCGTTCTCTTTCAGATAGATATTTGTTCTCGTTCAGATCGATATCCGTTCATGTTGAGATTGGTATTCGTTCTCGTTTAGAAGATTTCATCAGGGCATATCTTCACTCAAATTGTAGATAGATTGTCGTTCATGTTCTCGTTCACTTGAGTGTCAAACACACATGATAATTCGCTCATCAATTTGATAAGTTGCGCTGATATTGTCCATTCATTTCAAAGAACAAAAATTTGTTGTGTGGTAAAATAGTTGAATAAATCGAGGTTGATAACATTTAATAACCTTTTAATAAAGGAGATTGAGAGTTCAGATATTTAGAAATTGCTCATTGGTGTCGAGTGGTAGAACGAATAATGGTCACCACGCAGGTCAGTGACAATTAGCGTCGCAAGTCCTCATAATTTTAAGGGTGTGCGCGAAAACTCAGAGCCCGAAGGCGTGTTCAAAATTCGTTGATTCCGGAAAGAGGCGAAAACTCTCGAAGACGTTTACACAAGATTGTAGAGTTTTATGAGTTAGTAAATTACGGTACATTAAGACTTAGATGAATGAGACAAACCTGAAGAGCCTGAAGTGAGAGTGCGCATACATGAAATTGTCAAGAGATTAGGACTAAGTCGTCGATATTTTGGATATTTTCATCTGAAGAGCAAATAACTAGTAATAATCGTAAACTCATGAAGCTAGAGACTAGAGCCAGAGAGTAGTAAAGATTATTCTATAAAACACGAGGAAGGCACGTGTTGAGGCGAGCGTATGATTTCAAAACTTCCGCGGTGATGAAAATATAAATGTAAGACTCTCTAATGATCGCTCATTAGATCGTCTTCGTTTGGTCATCGCATTCGAATCCGCGCCATACTCTCCGTAGTTTGAGAGAATCGGAAAAGTGTCGCGTGTTCAACAAATTACTTATGTCGCCCGAGCCTAATCAATCCAGGAAATCAGCTACATTTCTGACTCCTAGATGCTCTGATACATCGCTTTGATATCGCCACTTTTGGATGGAAATGATTTGATCCAATTATCCAAATTTACAAGCTGATGTGATTGTCTTTTGGGTAAATCTTGCTGTCGCCTCTACTTTCTGGAAAACGAGTTCCAAATCCATGCATATCCTATTGAATGTCGACTTGGCTATCTTTGGTTATCCATCTCAAATCAGCGTTTAAGCATTTTACCTTTGCGATAAGTATTTTTAACTTCCTGGATTACAATTATTTCTTTGACTTGACTGAATTTCTGCTCTCAAATTTTACTGCTGGTGCGAATTTTACATTTTTGGCGCTCAACTGGCGGGCACGATCTAATTGCCCATTTCAAAATAAATTGAATATAATCAGAATAAATTTCACTGGCAAAGTTCGAGCGGTTTCGATGAGTCAAGTGTGATTTCAATTATATGACTGCTAGAACCCCTGCGAAAACAAGGTCAAAGCCTAATAAATTTAAATTTAAAATTTAGAATTTAAAATTTAAAGATTTTTCGGGTTTCAATCGTGTGCGAAACTATGAATGTTGCCGACGTTTCGTGAACATTGCAGTTCACTTCTTCAGGGCTGACCTGAAACTGAAGTTTCAGGTTATGTTGTTCTTATATATGTATTCTCTACGATGCCTGTGATTGGCCAACACAACCTACTAAAGAAAGAGAGAGAAAAACAACCACCATCCTACCCTACATTAAAGGTATCACGGAACAAATAGGAAGAATTCTCAACAAACACAACATCCAAACTATATTTAAACCACCTGCAAAAATAGGACAACTTCTAAACAACCCTAAAGATAAAAAGGAACCTTTCAGTGATCCGGGAGTATATCAAATCCCTTGTTCTTGTGGTAAAGTCTATATTGGAGAAACCGGGAGGGCGGTAAGTCAACGTGTAAAGGAACCTGAGAGTAAAGTTAGGCTAAAACATTTCACACAATCGGCAGTAGCTGAGCATCATATCGAAACAGGACATAGTATTTTATTTGACAAAACAACCGTCATTGCCAAAACGTACAATAAATTTCCCAGAAAACATAGAGAAGCAATCGAAATCTTGAAACACCCTAATAACATCAATAGGGACAATGGATATAATACCAATCCGATTTGGCTTTCCGTCCTCCCGGGTTTTTTAAAAAAGACTTGATTGGCCAATCAAGTTCAAGCAGTCCCCACCATGGGGCACTCTGGCCAATCACAGGCATCGTAGAGAATACATATATAAGAACAACATAACCTGAAACTTCAGTTTCAGGTCAGCCCTGAAGAAGTGAACTGCAATGTTCACGAAACGTCGGCAACATTCATAGTTTCGCACACGATTGAAACCCGAAAAATCTTTAAATTTTAAATTCTAAATTTTAAATTTAAATTTATTATAATGAATCATCGTGAAAGTATCAAATCTATTATTAAGGTCAAAGCCTGGTGTTTTGTTACCAGGTTTAGAAAGACCTTCACGTATTCGTGAGAGTGATACTGATTATAATCGCATAAGACGAAATTTAGGTAACGATATGCCGACTGAAAGTGAAAATGATGCCGTTTTTGCCGCAATGAACGAAGAGCAGTTGCGTGCTGAAATAGATAGGTTGCGTCAATTAAATAATTTTCAAAATGATCAGTTGACCAATTTGCGAAGACAAAATGAACAAAATGAACAAAATCCACGAAATCAGCAAAATGAGAGTAACAGTGAAAATCAGTTGATTCGAACATTAGTAGATAGCCTTCGCGCATTTAAAATTGAAGTCAAGCCCCCAAAATTCGAAGAATCACAAAATCCAAACCAATTTTTAGAGAAACTTGAAAAATTTTATTCGTTGAAACATATTCCCGATAATCTTCGTGTGAATGTTTTGGATGGCACATTTGAAGGTAGAGCAAAAGCATGGTTTGATGCAAAGAGAAATTCTTTTGTTGATTATGACGATTTAAAATCAAAATATCTAGATGAGTTTTATTCTATTCCAATAAGGGTTAGAATCAAGTCCCATTGGTTGGTTAAGCGTTTTGAGTCCAATAAGGACAATTTACAAACATACTTTTTGAATCAGATTAATGAGGCCCAGTATTTTTTACCAAAAATGGAGGACTATGAAATACATTACACTGTCATTCAGCAGATGCCAATTCGTGTGCGGGAGGCTTTGGCGACAGTTGATTTCTCTGATTTTGATAAAATTTCTCAAGCGCTTTCCCAATTGAATTTGACCTTTAACGATAAAATAGGTAATCTAAAGAAACAAAATCAAAATCAATCTAATACACAAAATCAAAATAGTGATGATTTTAAAAATGATAAACTGTAATTGCGAAATATGCTAGTCCAAAAGAATCAAATTCGATCATGTTGTAATTGTAGTTGTGGTAATATCTCGAATGCTCAAACTGAATTCGGTCAGAGTTCTTCTCAACCTGCATCTCTTGGAATAAATTCTATTAGACAAGATTATCAATTGCCTACACCTGACATGAGTGTACCCCCACCACCTGTATCTTTGCGAATGAATCATAGTACAGCTACGCAATTCACCGGTAATTTAAACTCGTATTAGGCGCGATGTTTTCAGTGGGAATTTCGCGCCGACACACTTACGATGATTTTGCAAAATTATCTAATGATCTTGAGGAATCAGCTGATAATGAAACTAATGAGAAAAGTTCTCGAATTCCCTAATGCCCTCGCGTAATTGTTTGCTTCTTTTCTGTACCGATTCCGGCATTGATTAACACCGGTAGTCAGATTACTGCAATTTCCGAAACATTTCATAATTATTTATTGCTCCATGGAAAATTGACGGAATTTCCCGTTTCCAATGTAATTCTGTTTACCGCGATCGGAAAGAAATCAACAACGATTTAAAAACAGATAAAGTATGATCTCGAAATTGGGGGACAAAAATATCCGTCGTGTTTCCTCGTAGTTCCAAAACTCTCTAATTCGGTCATTTTAGGAAACGATTGGCTGCTCGGAAATAAGGCAATTATCAATTATGATAATAACTCGTTTACAATCAAAGGAACTCCCGTTCCTGAGACATTGATCTCGTTCGACGGGGCGTCCTCTGAGAGACTCGTGATATCGAAACGTACTGATGACGTCATGTATGTACAAATACTCGATGCTAATTCTAATTTCTACAATGACGAAACTGTTAGTGATATTCAGGGGGATAATCAACATCGGGTTAAGAATGTAAATACAGATTTGATAGCCCTCGAAATAAACGGTATTGATGAAATTTTAGGTGACAAGAATCATACGCAAAATGATATGATTTTATTTGAAGCAGGAAACGAGAATCAAACGACGGATGATTTGAATTTTCTGTCCCCGTGTGCTTATGAAATTGATGATATTAGGATTGCTGATTTATTTGATGTTGTGAATTATAATGAATTGAATGAAACGAATCTTGTTATTTCGAAATGTTTATCTTTCTCAAACATGAAACTTGATCAAAAAGATCAAGAATGCATAAGCGTTTTAAACAAAGGAGTTTTACCAATAGAAGATGCTTGTGTTAATTTAATACATGAGAAAGATTTAGTTTTAGATGATCGTGAACAGATGCAATTTGTTAATGAATTAGAAATGATGCATGAGTCATATAATGAAAATTCTTCAAACCCTAGCAGTTTCTCAGAGGGCGTTCGGTTGATTGCGTCTAGACTTACGGGTGTGAGTGTCGAGGAGGCGGAGGCCTTTGTAGCAAAGATGTCTAAATTCGAAAAACTCTTTACGCCTAAGTCGGGCAGCGCGGACACTTTTGAATACAAATTGAATATAAAACCTCATAAAACAATAGTGAGAAAAAACTATCCGGTTCCATTAGCGTACAGGGAATCAGTTGATAAGGCGATTCAAGAAATGCTCGAAGCTGGCAACATTGAGAGGTCAGATAGTCCTTACTGTAACCCGTTAAGAATTGTTGTAAAAAATGATCTTTCAGTGCGTGTATGTTTGGATGCTCGCTATATCAATGAGATCATAGAGTCAGATCACGAATCACCGCCTTTGATAAATGAATTGATGCAAAAGTTTTATGGTGTCACGTACATGTCTACTACTGATTTGGCAACTGGGTATTGGCAGATACCGTTGCATGCGGGTTGTAGAAAATATACAGCTTTTTTGCATAATTCTAAGATGTTCCAGTTCTGTCGATTGCCCTTCGGATTAAAGACGGCGGGTTCTGCGTTTATTCGCGCGCTCAGTTATGCTCTTGGCAATAAATTCGTTGGAATTTTAACCGTTTATATCGATGATTCTTTGATTGCTACTTCTGGATCCTTTTATGACCATCTTGAAGGTATTGATTCCGTGTTTAGTGTTTTACAAGATAAAAATTTCACGCTAAAATTAGAAAAATCTATATTTTGCCAAAAACAGGTCAAGTTTTTAGGACACGAACTCTCGACTGACGGTATTAGGCCCCTAACAGATGAGTTAGAAATAATTCGAAAATTTCCGAATCCAAAGAATCGTAAAGAATTACAACAGTTTATTGGACTCTGCACGTATTATCGACAATTTACTGCACGACATTCCAATCTTTTGGATCCATTTCGAGACATGTTAAAAGAAAAAAATCCTTGGTCCTGGACTGAATTTCACGATAAGTCATTTGAGATTAATTCGTTGGAGTATACTTTTGCAGCAGTATGACTTCGAAGTTTCATACTGCAAAGGAAAGGACAATATTGTTGCGGATTTCTTTAGCAGGAACCCGAGTGGGAGATTTGAATCTGTACAACCAAATAGTCTTTCCATTGATGTTTTGAATTTTGAACTTGAACCGGAAATCGTCGCGTATGCATGTGAGGAGATAGATATGGGTAGGGAATTGCGTGATTCTCTGAAAAATTTGGCAGTTTTACAAAATGTAGATCCAAATGCAAGAATGATCTTGGATCGATTGGAAAAGGGGGAGAGTTTGGAGTATTATGTGGTGACAGAGAGTATCTTGTTTCGAAAGGATAAATTTTTGAATTTATGGCAGGTGGTAATTCCATCAATCATAGCTGAACAGCTCATTAATTGTGTCCATTCTAAATTGGGGCATCCCGGAGTATATAAAACCACCATGTACCTCAGACAATTTTATCGATTGCGTAGAGCGGGAATCCAGGTGATTTATTCTTCGTTTAGCTATCCAAAAAGTAATCCCGTCGAAAGGGTTATGCGAGAATTAGGGCGTTTATTCCGTACGCTATGCTCGGATAAGCATACCCGATGGGCCAAATGTATTGCTGATATCGAATTTTTCCTGAATGTCACAACTCACTTTAGCAAGGGATTTACCCCTTTTGAGTTACATTTTGGGGTGAAACCCACGGATCAAATTCTAGGCATTGTTAATTTTCCTGAAACCGTGCACATTTCAAGAGATGCAAAGATTGTTTTGGCCCGCGAAAGAATAAACAAAAACTTCCGAAACCGGACACGCACTCAGAAAACGTCATCCAAGATTATTCTCAAGGAGGGTGATTTAGTTTTGCTTCAAGTTCCCAAGCAATCAGATGCTCTAAAAAAAGTCACTAAAAAGTTCTTCCATATTTTCTATGGTCCTTATCAGATCACGAAAAATCTCGGTAACAATTCTTATGAATTGGGGGAGGTTGATGATCCTGCTGCGATTATAGGGGTACATAATCAGGCAAATTTGCGGAAGTATCATAAGCGCTGATTAGCTGATTTTAAGGTCGACTCTGATTCATTTCAGTGTCTTCGCAGATTGTTCTTAGAGATTAGGTATGATACTCGATACAGAAAAAAATGTACATCGTGTGAATTTTATGCAACAGTATTTGACTAAAAGCTCTATCGGTTGTTTATGTGTAGATTCTGTGAATATAGCATAAATGTACGATGAAGTGTGACAAATAATAATTTATACGATTTTAATTGTAAACCATTTAATGCATTTGTAAACGAAAATGTTCAAAAGGTAGAATACGAAACCCCGACACTGAGCGTTTCTGCTGATGCATCATCCATTATTACTGACAATGTATTAAAACTCTATTATGTGTATTTAATACTACTTGTATGATAGTTTCAGTGCTTCTGACATAACTTCATTTTGTCCCAAGCAAGGGGGATAATGAGGCGAGCGTATGATTTCAAAACTACCGCGGTGATGAAAATATAAATGTCTGCGAAATACGTGATTTAAGCGAGCCTATCGTCGTTGTAAATTTAGGGAAGACGATGTACGTAGAGTGGGGGGATATCGATTTCGAGGTACCGAGAGCAAGACTCTCTAATGATCGCTCATTAGAATCGTCTTCGTTTGGTCATCGCATTCGAATCCGCGCCATACTCTCCGTACTTTGAGAGAATCGGAAAAGTGTGGCGTGTTCAACAAATTATTTATGTCGCCCGAGCCTAATCAATCCAGGAAATCAGCTACATTTTTGACTCCTAGATGCTCTGATACATCGCTTTGATATCGCCGCTTTTGGATGGAAACGATTTGATCCAATTATCCAAATTTACAAGCTGATGTGATTGTCTTTTGGGTAAATCTTGCTGTCACCTCTACTTTCTGGAAAACGAGTTCCAAATCCATGCATATCCTATTGAATGTCGACTTGGCTATCTTTGGTTATCCATCTCAAATCAGCGGTTAAGCATTTTACCTTTGCGATAAGTATTTTTCATTTCCTGGATTACAATTATTTCTTTGACTTGACTGAATTTCTGCTCTCAAATTTTACTGCTGGTGCGAATTTTATATTTTTGATGCGAACTTGATCATTATTAATCGTTATTCAAAAGTTTCATTTTCATGTGTGATGAGTGTGTGTGTGAGTTGGACTAATTGCTCGATATATATGTACCTGTGTTTCTTTGACATTGAATAAGACTATTTTCACAACAATATTGAATCTCTGATTCATCGATACTTGATAAACCTGATTTCTCATTTATGAATTTAATTTATTGATTGATATTTTTGATGTTAAATTGAAGATTTTGTAATTGGTAATCTAACTTATTTTCAATTTTATTTGACGACAATTTTTCCCGATTGCATTTGACATTTGAATTTAAACAAATATTCAGAGTACACCATATTGAATATCAACATAAAATGTTCAATTATTTTTAAAGTCGAAGTAATTGCTACAGTGTCAAATCAGATGTTAAAGTGTATAATTCTAGAATTTGCGCAGCAACACTCCTTCTTCAAACCAATTCGTCGAAAAAGAAAGAATCTGGCTCTAGTCACCAGTAGAATGATTCCAGTCTTCAATTAAACAGTAATTTATCCATCTTTCTAGGGGTTAATTATATTGCTGAATTGTTGACTCCTCAAGCGAAGCAGCCAAAATATCTGCCTTATCTTTAGGTATCCCTCTTTTTAAATAGGCCTCCCTAGCCATTTTTCTTCAACCGAAGTGAGGTTTCTTGCTAAGGGGTGATGTAGAAACCTAAAGGGACTAACTAATTGCCTTGCCGTGAAAGCATCAGGATCTTTCCTCAATGCACAGTATCTATCAACCTTATAGTTATGGCGTGAAGCAAATAAATCCATGTCCGGTAAAGGAAAACTCTTCACTATTTTTCGAAAAGCCAAATCCGCGAGCTCCCATTCAGTATCTACGTGTAATGTCCTCGATTGTGAATCTGCTTCTTTATTTCCTTTGGAACGAATATATAAAGCAAAGATCCACTGGGATCTATCCTCGCACCATCTTCAAATATCCCTAGCGATTCGATTCAAACCTGCATACTGCACTCCTTCCATCTTATTGATAAAATCGATTGCAGTGCTATTATTATCAATTCTTAAAAGTAACTGAACCTGAGATAATTAGGATGCAAAAAATCTCAACTGGAAGGAGCAACTTCTTATTTCAAGTAATTAACATGCAGGTTTTGTTCTTCCTCATTCCAAAACCCACCTACACTTCCACCCTCACAAGACGCACCCCAACCTGTTTTTGAAGCATCCGGAAAAATCTCTTTTATAAAGACCCCGGATTCTATGGACATGCTACCTTTTTTTAAACTATTTTTCCACCAATGCAGATCTCCCTTAACAGTTTCTTGTGAAAAAAATGGAGTGATCAGAATCATGATTTGCAAGCAACTGGGCTAAAAATATTTTTTTTTCTAGGCTTCTCCAATACAATTTTACATATTATATACCTGGACAGGCAGCCACAAGCGATCCTGTGAGTTTAGCGAAATATCTAATCTTGCAAAATTTTGTACTTAAAAATTTATCTATCAAGATGATCAAACATCCTCTCTGCTTTGGAGTTAATTCTACGGTCATAGTCAAGGAATTCAAAATAAAACTCAAAAATTGAGCTTTCGTGCTCGGTATTATATAACTCTGCTTATGACTTATAATGAAACCTTAGGACTGTGAGACTTTGATCGTTTGAGTTACGTTTGACAAACAGGCCTCATGGTCTTTTCCTAAACGTAAAATATCATCCAGATAAATCGTAGACAAAAAACCTTCGCTCGTTAAGGGCGACATTACTGGCTTTAAAATTTTTTTAAAGATATATGGACTAGAACATATACCAAAAGGTAAAGATGTGAATTGCTATAGTATAATCAAAAACTAATCTGGAAAATTTCCTACATTCAGGATCTACGGGAACGGTTATAGCATCTACATCTATGGTTATAGCATCTAGGATCGGCATCTACGGTTATAGTCTCATTGCTGTTCTCAGGTCCTCACGTTTAAAATGCTCAGCATAAAGAAAATTGTTAAACTCCTTTAAATTCAGAATGAATCAGTTTGATACCTCGCGTTTGTTGACTAAAAAATATTTCGCCATAAATTGAACAAGTTCTCGGTGACGCGGTTCAACAGCACCTATAAACAGGAGCCGATTGACTGCAACCTGACTGTCGTCGAAATTATCCCTGGACCAGGCAGGTTCCAAAGGTGGATTAAACTGATTCACAGTTCCTAAAACTGGTATTTTATAGCCAGAAACGCACTTCAGAATGAAATTATTGTTTGAAAACTTTTCCCGATTTTTCAAAAACTTTTTTAGACGACCTGCTGTTCTTACCTTTTATTTTTGCGAGGAGTTTAGAATCTCGATTGGTTCCGAGGCTTGGCCTGATTTGTTCTAAAGGTCATTTGACCCTATAAACGAGGGGCATTCAAATTCATTTTCCCAGGACCCCTGAAATTAATTCTCTGATAAGGATCTATCCTTGAGTACCCTGTTCTTCTCGGGGATGGGTTCCTAGAGTTTAAATGAGACGACTTGGGCTGCATCTTTTTCCTTGAAGAGTCTGAGGAAGGTTGATAATCCTGTCCTATTTTTGCTACAGCCTTTGCGTCTCTAATTTTATGTGCGAGGTCTTTTTCAAATAGAAAAATCATCATGCTCAGTCTTTTCTACAATATGCCGAAATTCTTTAGGAACCTCAAGCAGATCCTAAAGCAGATCAGGCTGATCCAGAAATATGTTGTTTCTTCACCAAATCCTTATCTCTCTTGAACCCCGCATCGTTTGATAAAAATTCTCACCTCTGGATTCAGTTTTGAAGCTGCTAGCTCAAAGCTACCTTGTCTAGGATGCTTCCGTAAAAGGTCCGGTTTAACTTCCTCCGAATTCCTGCTTGAATTCCACACAAGAATTGATTGATCTTGAGATTTGTTATTTGTATACAAAATAAAAGCATAAAAAAGATCTGTACAATCTCACATCTCGTGTGAGCTCCACTGTTCTTTTCATTTTCTTTGTCTTCAGACTCTTTTGGGCATACAAAATTGCACCAGGACCTTCTCACAATTTCTTCAATTTGCGTTTAAATATTATATTTACAAAAAACTCAACTGCACTCAAATTGGAAGGAGGTTTCTCTGGGCATTCGAATAAAACTGGAGGGTGAAATCAGAGATATTCTAAAAAAAAATTCATCAACTATAAATAAGAACCACCCCAGGATACCCATATGATTACAATCTTGGATACCTGATAAAAATTAATGAGTTTCAATTGCATTTTTTTTCAATCTTTGGAACACAAACTTTTTTCTAGCTCGAACTCAAAAATTTTACCAAAATACTTTGTATGCGAAACTCTTCGTGGAAAATTTTTCTGTGTAGATTTGAAGGTCGCTTATTTTCTTACAGGTTCAAGTCAACGACTGTCACATCAAAACGAGGGGCGTAATCTTGCGGGCAACCAAAACAATAACCTACTATCTGGGAGCCATGATCTCGAAGCCAATCAGAATGCTCATGCTTTTTCACGGGCGGTCGGGGGACCTGTCAACCAACACAACGCAGGTTCAGATTCTAATTTCATTCTCAGCTTCTCAAGTGGAGGGGAGAATGTGTCCTTTAGATCCCCCACCACTCAATATCCTGTGAATCCGTCTCCGGGCCCCGGGGTGTTTTATAAAGTATTTATTCGAAGTAAACTGCCTAGGGGCCTATCATGACATCAACCGACCTTGCTCAAATTCTTAGTAGATATAATTTTTTTTCAATGCGATAAAAAATTGTTGGGATTTAAGAAAAAAATTCAAAATTAAATTAAACTTCTTTTCCGTTCAAAATAAAAAATGTAGTCGAATACTTCGTATCCAAAACTCTTCGTGGAAAATGTTTGTGCTTGGATTTAAAGGTCGCTCAATTCTTTCACAGATGCATTTCATCTACAGTCACTACATCACGAGCTGCATAATATCGCCGGCAACCAAAATTATAACTTACTATATGGGAGCCATAATCTCGAAGCCCACCATTATGCTTATGCTCACTCACCGGCTGTCGGGATACATGTCAACGAACACAATGCAGGTTCAAATTCTAATTCTTATTCTCAGCTTCTCAAGTGGAGGGGGAAATGAGTCCTTCAGACCCCCCCCCCTTACCACCAAAATATACTCTGAATCCGCCCCTGAGGTTTTTTATAAAGTATTTACTCGAATTAAACTGCCTGGGGGCCTATGTTTACATTAAACGACCTGGCTCAAATTCTTAGTAGATACAATTTTATTATACAATAAAAAATTTTTTGAATTTAGAAAAAAATTCAAAATTAAATACGTAGTTTTCTAGAATCGCGTTTTTTCACAATTTTAGATCATACGCAATCATGCTTTTTCTAAATACATTTATTGTTTACGTGTAGCCATACGTTCGTGATCTTGGGTAAATGATCAAAATTAATAAGGTTTAATTGTATTTTTTGCAAGCTTTAAACCTAAACTTCTTTATTCCTCAAAATCAAAAACGTTGTGAAATATTACGTATCCAAAACTCTTCGTGGAAAATTTTTGTGTTTGCTTCTTAAGTGGAGAGGGAATGTGTTCTTTAACCCCCCCCCCCCCCCTCAAATATCCTCTGAATCATCCGCTAGGGTATTTTATAAAGTATTTACTTGGAGTAAATTGTCCATATTAACATTAAGCGACCTTGCTCAAATTCTTAGTAGACCTACTTTTTCTTATTCCAGAAAAAATGGTTGCGATTCAGTGAAAAAATTGAAAATCAAATTGATAATACTGGTATACAAGGCTTGTGACACTAGAAAGCGACTAGGTGTTTTCGATAGATTTTCGCACGCTCAACACGAATCTGGACTCAAAAGTTGTTCATCACGTATAGTTTTTGAGAAAATGTGGGTTGAAACTCCCAGAAAAGGTGTTTTTGGCCATTTTTGGATATTCGTAAGGACTATCGCAGCTGATCTTGAAGGCCTCTGAGCCTTTGGTGTACAGGGTGCACTTGAGTGTTTATTCCAAAGGGTGCCATGTTATTTCATTCATCCATGGGTCATTTAGCGTTGTCCTTACAGTTAGCCTTGATCCGAATTTCCAAAGAGAAACTTTTTAAAAAGTTCATCTCCTCCCAAACTGAAATGGGTTGAATCAATTCATTCCCTGGTTGTTTTGCAGGGGTGTTTAGTGGGTCATCCCATTCAAGTGAAGATGAACGCTGTTTTTATTGTTGATCCATATATTAAATTTGAGCTGATACCATTTTTTTTTAGTTCAAGACTTCAGAAACGGAGATGATGTCAACCATTCAACTTAAGGGTTGTTTTTATAGGGTGCAATGTACGCCAATCCATCCACAAGGCGCACATGGCTTCAATGTCAGATGCGATTAAATTTTGATTCATTGGGATAGAAAGGGAATATGACAAGCTTTAATTAGAGATATATTTGAAGGTTCTAGGACTCCGTGTTTAGTGCCCACAGTTATCCAAATATAGCCAAAAACGCCTTTTTTTATGTTTCAGTCCCCCTTTCCTTGAAAACTATACGTGGTGGATAACTCTTGAGCTCAGATTCGTATTCAGCGTGCAAAAATCTATCGAAAACACCTAATCACTCCTCATTAGCAAACGGAGAGTTGAAATTTGCGGATGAGTGTAATTTTTTTTTATTCCGAAGCTTTACAGAATTCCAACCGACGTCTTCCCAGGATACGTGTACAACAACAAGACACAGGTAGAGGTTCTAATTTTTATTCTCAGCTTCTCAAGTGGAGGGAGGAATGTCACCTTTAGATTCTTCACCCCGCCACATATCCTCTGAATCCTCCGCTGAAGTGTTTTATAAAAGTACTTACTCAAAGTAAAGTGCAGAGGGGCACACGTTAACATTATCCGACCTTGCTCAAATTCTTAGTAAACATAATTTTTTCATACGATAACAAATTGTTGGGATGTAGAAGAAAAATTCAAAGTTTAATTGGTAATTTTCAAGAACCGGCTCCTTACAGAATTTCCGATTCTACGTGAATTGTACTTCAAAAACGTTTCATATAATGTTCACGTATTCCCATACGTTTGCGATCTTTGGTACATAATAGAAATTCGTAAGATTCAATTGCATTTTTTCTTCTTTGAAAAATAGAATTTTTCCGTCCACTGGATTAAAAAATTGAACAAAATGCTTCGTATCCGAAGCTCTTCAAGTGAAATTTTTCTTGCTTTGTTTGAGGCTCGCTCTTTTTTTTTACAGTATCAAGTTCACCACATCTATATGAGAGCACTAATTTCGTCGCCTTACCATATGCTCTCACACCTCATCCCAGGATGCCAGTACAGCAACACACCTCAGGTCGAGATTCTAATTTTTATTGTGACCCTTAGATTCTCTTCCCTAAATATTTTTTGAATGCACCCCTAGGTTTTTTTTTTATAAAATACTTTCTCGAAGTAACGTACCTAGAAGCACGTGTTAACATTAACTGACCATGCTCTAATTCTTAGTTGACATAATTCTCTTCATAATATAAAAAATTTTAGGATTTTGAAAAAAAATCAATTTAATTTGTACCTGTCTAGAATCGCGTTTTTTCAGATTTTTTCGTTTTATGCGGTTGTAATTCAAATTCGTAAGTTTTAAGTGTATTTTAGTCAATCATCAAAACATCCAGTTTTTTCACGCGCTAAGTAAAAAATGTTGCTAAAATACTTTGTAGGCAAGACTCTTCGTTCTATGGATTTAAAGGTCGCTCATTTTTTCACAGCATCAAGGTGGTCACAACGTTTACGTCAAAACGACTATGGTAATCTCGCCCACAACCAAGATAACAACGAACCTATCCAGGTGAGCCTAATAAATATAATCAAAATAAAAGGTTCTAATTATATTTTATTTAATTTTTTAAATGATGTTAGCGACATTCTATTACAACTGGTGATGAACAGGCAAGCTAAATAATTTGTTGAAAACTTTTTCTGAATAAAGGTGATTTAAAATAGGTAGTGTCTGTAAGACCAGAAAGTCCGTACGTTTGCTTCCAGCTATACGGCAACATATGAATTTTTTTTAAAATATGCATTCTTAATTGTCGAGTTTGTTCAAAAAAAGTATTCTAGAATATAACAATAATTTCAAACATACAAAAATCGTTCATTCTTTAATGGCAGAAATCAGTAAAACACCCCTGTGAATGGTCAGAGAGATAATTTTGGTTAAACCCAACGTCTAGTGATTTGTTTCGTGTGTTTTGGTGGTTGAAAAAAAACACACTTCGGGTTTCTCTAAATAAGATATCCTAGTGAATTATAAATATACTTTTTCGCTTGTGAAATGTTTTTAGGTGAGTAACAATCTTCGAAGAGAAACGAGAGTAAAAAGAATCTTAATCTGTCAGATCATTCTTTCAGTTTCCGCAACCCTGCTTCTCATTCGTCTCATTTTCTTCAATGAAATCATTTTTCACATCAATTTTTACTCCGTTTTCTAAGCCTTATTTATTATAAGTCCACCCGATTTACTAAAATCCAAAGTATTCACATTTAGCCCGGCTTATTCGCGTATACAGTCAGTGGTTTCCACGTTCTTTTGAAATGTGGAATATAAATATCGAATTGAAAGAAATGTTTTGGGTCCGTACCTTTAGCCTGCCCGTGTAGTGAAAGCTATACGTACGGACAGTCAGTACTTTTGGCCGGGCTTTTAAAACATACTAAAACCTCTGTACATTACAGAGTTTCAGTTTCAGAAAATAATTCGATGATAACTTTTCTTTAATTTAATCATATTTATATTAATAATTTCATTTTAAAAATGCCCGAACATCATCCGTGAAAAATTTCCTGCCGAAAAAAGTTCAGTACTCGGCATTTTCAATATCATTTGCACTAAACAAAAACCGCAACCTTCAAGGAATTTCACAATTATTATTTTGTATTTGTTGAATATAATTTTTCGGATAATATTTTTTACTCTATTTGTGGAAATTTATAACTACATCATAATTCAAACATTTATCCATAACTTTTTTTCTTCAAAATGGAATTTTAGATTTAAAAAAAGAAACTTCTGTTTTTCGAATTATAGGAGGAGCACTACGGAGATGATATAGTAATCATCGCAGGTGTTAAGGGAAGAAAAATGGGTCCATGGTTTCTTCCAATCAATATATTAGAAGTGATACATCTGGACCCTATTCGCAAGACCATGATGCATATACGCATACTCACCCAAGGTACAGATTCCAATTTTTATTCTCAAGTTCTCAAGTCCTCTAAATGCGCCCCTGGGGTATTTTATAACATAATATTTACTCGAAGTAGAATGCCTGCAGGGACATTTAAAAAAATGATTTTTCCCATAACATAAACTTTTCATGTTTTCAAAATTTAGCTGGGAACATAAAATAGAATTTAATTGAAAACAAGCTTTTTCTTTATCCAATATTTAGAAAAATAATTCGTGCTGATATAAAAATTATGCTCGTTAAGTTTTACTTAGACCAAATAATTTGTATGGCATGGCAATAGGCATTTTGTTGCGAAAAATTGCATTTTCATTTCTTCTTGCGAAAAATTCCAGGTATAATAAACTGCTGCCATTTTCTCAATTTTTAATACTTTGGTCGAAATTGTGATGGTTTAAAGAAAGAATTATATTTTTTTAAAGAACCTTGAAATTTCAAATAGCAAAAACTTCGCAAAAATGATTTTTTATTTCTTAAAACGGTGAAATAAGTGTCCTCTTATTTCCTTTGAAAAGAACATATTTAAGTTGCGAATATTTCTGTGACTTGAAGTTGCATTGCCTGTGTAATTTGAATTGGATTCGATTTCATCATTTTGACTCTCATCGTATGTTCACGGATAATTTTCTCAAACACTCGTTATCTTTCACCAAAATTGCAAGCTTTTCCTACAACACAAATAAACATTTAGATCCGGGATATCTCACATTAAATTTTTTTCAGCATTCAGTCATTTTATCATTAAGTAAACCCAAAAAAATTGTCCATGCAATATTTATCAATAAATAGTTTACGTTTTGTAATATTCACCTCTTGATATTTCAGTTTGAGGTAAAAAAATAAAAAATGAATTATATTAATGAATCATAAATTGAGCGATCGGATTCCAGAATGTTCAAGAAATTCAAAGAATTTACGAAATTCATGGAATTCACAAAATTCACGGAATGCAAGGAATTAACGAAATACTAGAAATTCACGGAATTCAAGGCATTCACGGAATTCGAGAAATCCGCGAAATTCAAGGAATATACGGAATTTGAGGAATTGAATGAATTCGAGGAAATGGATGAATTCGAGGAAAGGGATGAATTCAAAGAATTCGAGGAATTCAACGAATTCAAGAATCTCGAGGAATTCAACGAATTCAAGAAATTCGGTGAATTCAAGGAATTGAAGGAATTCGAGGACTTCGAAGAATTCGAGGAAATAAATGAATTCAACAAATCCAATGAGTTTGAGGAATTCAAATAATTGAATTGATCCAAGGAATTGAAGGGATTCAATGAACTCGAGAAATTCAAATATTCCGAGAAACTTAATGAATTGAACGGATTCAATGAATCTGAGGAATTCAAGGAATTCAATTAATTCGAAAATTGAAGGAATTCAATGAATTCGAGAAGTTCAATTAATTCGAGGACTTCAATGAATTCCAAGAATTCAATTGATTCTAAGAATTCAGTGAATTCAAGGAATTCACGAAACTGCTTGCATTTATCGAATTTCTTAAATTCCTTAAATTTCGTGGATTCCTTGAATTCCGTGAATTCCGCGGATTCCGCAAGTTCCTTGAATTCCGTGAAGTCCTTGGATTCCGTGAATTCTTCGAATTCCGTGAATTCCAAAGATTCCGTGAATTCTCACAATTCCGTAATTTCTCTGAATTCGAGTACCCAAATCGCTTTGAGAACCTTTTGAGACTACTCGGATCGGTTCGATATGACGTGTTGAAATCTGGACTTAGCCCGGTGGGGAAACAGTACATTTTTTGGTTACTAATACGATTCCTGCTGAATCTGTGGACCGATTTAGATTTTTTTTTTTTTAGAAAAATGCGAAAACGCATCAAATTTCTCCTGCACATTTTTGCGTCTGACCCATAGTTTATATCGAAAAACCACAAACAAGTTTTGCAACAAGGTTTCTTTGAACCCGATTGTAGCCGACATTTGATAAAATTTTCGCATTTTGTTTCCTCATTCTATTAAAGGAACCCTAGAGGGGAATAATTTGTCAAAGACTCTTTTCCGTATCTCAAATAGTTGATTCAAAAAATAAAGAATTAATTTAAAAGAAAAATCGTTGAAGATCAACAGGGACGGAAAATATTATTGGATTTTTTTCAATCTTTTTTTGATTTTCTCGAAATAATATAACGAGTCTACTACAGCCTATGAGAATTGGATTAATTAATATTGTACAAAATTTGGATTTTTTACGCTGGCTCTAGTCTCAAATTGTTACTCGATTGGAATCGGTTAAGAAGAATCAAAGTTTTTTAAAAATATTTATTCATCGAATTTAAGTATGCTGCCCATTATGTTTTTACGAGAAAATCCAAGACTAAAAAAATTGGTCGATATTTTCAATCCCTGTTAATCTTCAGCGATTTCTTTTCTTTTAAATGCATTTTTTTAGCACAATCTAACTAATTCTGAAGACAAATCTGCAAAAGATCCATGAACAATGCATAAAAATCGATTATCATCATATCTTTCTACTGCATCTTTTTGTCAGAACTATGAGACAGAGAAAATTGTTGATTTCAATAACCCCTAATAGTTTCAAAAACAATGTTCACAAAATGACAAAAATTTTAGACAAATTTATGGAAAAATGTTCCATTTACAATATCTAAAAAACGACCGTGAATTGGCAAAAGCACCTTATATGGCCGGATTCAGGAGACCATTCTACACAATATAAATTTGGAAATTTCCGGGGACCTTGCAGGTCATACCAAATCTCCTAAGTGGCTCCCGGATTATAACGATCAGGTTTTCAAATTTCAAGTCTACATGCGCAAATTTTTTTTTCACGGACTGTGATTCTAGATAAATACCACTTATAATTATCACGAAATTGATTCTTAATTACCGTCACTTTAAGGAATGGTAATCCATTCCACCTAAATGTATATTTTCATTGAACAGGAAATCCAGCTATACGTTTATCTGGAACAGCTAAACCATTTTTTCAATGTTTCAAAGTAGAAAAAACGCGCGTCCCAGCCTCAGAATGACAGATACATCTCCTTCGGACACACGGAATTGATTTACGTTTCTGAAGATAAATCTTTCGACCTTAATTCAGAAACTAGTAATATAGAACTGAAATTTTCTGCTTCCAATCTAATTGATAATTAGATTTTATAGAACTCTTATTGTCTTCCACGAAAAATGGTCAAATGAGGGTTGCTTTGTTTTCCTGTGTCACCTTTGAAATACTAGTGGCTAACCAATTCGTACAATCTAGTAGTTTTAAGCGGATACGTTTATTAACATTTATTGTAATTAGCAACTATGTTTTATTCACAGAGTCATTCAATGTTGGGCCAATCGATTTATTTTCTGGTGATCTAGTATTTCGTTGTGCCGAGAAAGTTGCAAGAGTTCGAGGCAGGAAGATATATTTAGAGTTAGCAGGTGCTCCACCAGGTAATTTGAGAAATAAAACACAATCCAGAACAAATATACGATAATTTTTCCTAGAAAATCTATTAATAATAATATAATATAGATATATTTTTTTTACAAAATTCAGGCCAAAATAAAAGGAGATTAGTTGTTGAATCCTTTATTCAGTAGCCAACGTTTCGAAAACATAATGTTTTCCTCATCAGGACAAATATTTTTTGAAGTTCATCAACATCTTTACTATCTACAGATTTCTATTTCTCTTCTTCTTTGCTTAAAAATCTTCATTTTCCCGTTAAATTTTGTTTAAATTAATTGATGTCTTTAAATATTCTAGAATTCATGCTACCAACTGTAACAATTTCGTTAGTCCAGTTAAAATTAAATCGTAAACATAACAATCGTTATGCTCCATTTTTGCGGAGATAGATTCCTCAATTTCTCTGAACTGAATTTGCGTCAATTATTAGTATATATAATTTTCTTGAACCGATAAATAATTGTTAGCATTGGGAAAAAATTGAGTTTCCGGAAAATCGCCAAATAATTCTATATCCCCTTTTTGAATCCGTCTCCTCAATTATCAGCAGACTAACAATTTAATGGAACATAGTGGTTATGAATTAATGACATTTTTTAACGTTCAATTGATTGCGTACTATATGTTTTATTACAGGACCAGATAAGCGTATTCAGTACATTCCTTCTACCTATGATGTACTGGTACGCGACGAAATACCGTACGGAGAATATGCTAGAGACGCTTTTTGGCCGTATATAGATGCAGTTCCTTCTCCAGCACTTCATTCAAAAACTAAAGTACAATCACAAACGACTATGTTTTATAAAATTATGCCTAAGTTGACCTTCTCTTCTCAGAATTAGAGAGCATTCTGTTACTCTATAAAATCCTCTACATCCCTAAAATAATTAAATATAGAATATGTTTCGCAAGACTTGTGTAGATTAATCCTCTTAGCACTTTCAAATCATATATTTTGTAATAATCAGAATAATAAACTTGATATTTTTTTTTGCAGAGTCTAGTTGAAGAAAGGGAAGCGAGTGGAAAGATATAGCACAAACTGAAATAATGCTGGTCTCCCTCACACACGAGGTCGAAATACTAAAAATCGACCGTCCACGTCAAACATTGGCGGTAAATAGAAACGTCAAAAACAATGTTAAACTATTATAATGAATAAAAAGATTTAGCATTGAAACAAATTCTTTTATGATGATCAAATCTTTCTCGAAAAAATAGGTGTGACACGAAATTCCGGAAGCATTGTTGTCGCCTTTTCTTAATGCCGATTGGGTAGTTTGAAAAACTTAATGAAGGAATGTTGCCAAATTCACACACCTGATTAATAATTGAGTTTCAGTTGAAAGACAATGACAAAGAATGTCACGTTTGTGCGAGCAAAAGAGTCGAATTTTCAACCAAGAAAGATTTTTTAATCAATGAAGAAAAAAAATCTCGCATACAAAATGTAAAGTTTTCAACAAAATAAGTACACTTTAAATAAAAAAGATCAATTTTCTAGCAAGAAAGCCACATTTTTAGTAAAATACTTAATTTTCGAAGGGAAAAAAATTCAATTTCTTTTCTGGATCTCAAATTTTTTTGCTTGGTGGGAGGGGGTATATAAAGGCCGCACGCTCTCCTTCACTGCAGAAGCTGAGAATCATCATTCGAATTAAAACACTGGTGAAAGAGTTGACCAAAATGGATGATCCTTCAGTGAGACTAAAGTTAATTAAATGCAAAACACCGAAAAATCATAATTTAACTATCTTTAAGGAAATTTGTCTTTTTGGTTTAAAAATTAGACAACTTATTCAAAAATTAATCTCTTTGGTTGAAGATTTGAATATTTTGTAAATAACTTGTCTTTTTTGTTTGAATTACACTGTTTTTTTAAATTTGAGATGAAAAAATATTTTGAATCGGATATCAACCATTACATTTTTCGTTGAGAAATCACAATTTTGATTAAGTTATATTGGTTTTATTGTAAACTAAAATATTTTTTTTCTAAAATATCAACTATTATATTTTTTATTGAAAATTCAGTTTTTTTTTTTTTTGGTTGAAGATTCATAATTTTAGTACGAAATTCATCATTTTAGTTGTATCTCGTGCTCCACTCTCGATTTTGTCAAAAATGCGAACGTTTTTACATTATGTTCAACCCTATTATATCAAATGTATATTATATTTATTTCTGTACTTCAATTTGGGACTACTTATTCAGATATTAGAAAATGAAGTACAATATTTTCAATGATGACTTTAATATTTGCAAATTGTTATCAAACCTTTTATTGCAACTTGTGTCAATTTTCTGTAATTTTAATTTGTTTATTTTCAATGTTATTTTTCATGATTAAAACTAAGAATACGCATCCTAGCGTAAGGGGCCATTCAAAAAATATTTAACGCCTTTAGGGGGGGGGGGGGGCACCTTGAGTGTCACGCTAATGTTAAAGTTACATAAACTTACTATAGAAACAGAGTTACGTAGACAGCATTTTTTTCTATTCATTTGTCTTCATAGCTTGTGTCGTTTGTCCAAAAATTTAATTTTTTCATTTCCAATGTTGTTTTTGAAAGATAAAATAAAAACCCCGTGTCCTATAGAAAAGTGATTGATGGGAAATTTTTAGATCTTTTGTGGGTGCACAATTTTTGTTGATTCATTTTTTTTTCGTATCTTGCATATTTCGACCGCAAACTGGAATTTATGATTTTCCATTATTTTCTGTGCGATCGAAATTTCAATTTTCGATTTTTCGAAAAAATTTAAAAATTTGTAATCACAATCTTATAGGGCTTTCAACAAGCAACGTTCTTCTTCTTCTGACCTTTTTTCATGTCGTGCTGTACATAGAATTTTTAAATCTTGAAAACAAATGGTCTGAGAAATTTTGAAAATGCTCTAACTTTTTGAATTTGTATCCAAAAAAGCTGGTTAACCAGTTAACTGGTAATGACGCATGTGTGCGCACTCTGAATAACTGCCTCATAACTCAATGGATTTTTATGAAAATTGGTATGCCCTAGTTTTTTTGGTCGCTGATGACGAATCCGGGGTCAAAATTAGTAAATTCAAAATGGCGGATCCAATATGGCGGATCAAATATGGTAACCTAAAATGCAAAATTCACGTGATTTACTTTAAAGTCAGTACTAAGTAGTTTTTTTTTGGTCGCTCATGACGAATCCGGTGTAAAAATTGAAAAATTCAAAATAGCTGATAATATAGCAGAATAGCCATCAGCGACTTAAAAAACCTTAAGAAAGTGTGCCAAAGTACAATCCAATCTGATTAATGTATTGAAAGATATCTTGACTACACGATACTACAGAGTACAGATTACAGACAGACAGATACCTTCTCATTAGGATGAGAATGTAACAAAATGAAAAATTCCATTTTACTTTAAGGCTATACAAGATACGAAAAAAGATGATGTGACAAAAATTATCCATCCAAGAATGATGAACAAATTTAAACTGAATTATTTTTTTATAGGACGCATATTTTTTGCCTAAATCGTAAAAATTACATTACAAAATAAACAAAAAATCACATTTTTACATTCTCATCCTAATGAGAAGGTATTGGTTTTATGTAAAAAAAATGATAATAAAATTTTCTATGAATAAAACAAACACTGTTTGACCAGAAGAGGAATTTTCGATTCTTTGTAGCATTTTCCGTAAGTTAAACCAAAAATGTTTCTTAAGCGATTAAAAGTTTTTCTTTGGACATTAAAAAAGTATGTGGATATTGTAATAAGAATGTGTTCCTTCAGGAGGATAGAGCCTTAAGTAAATAAACTTCCTTTTTAATTTCAAATAAAAACAAGTTTAACAATCACTCAAAACGTAGTGGATATTTCTATTTTATAATATTTGAAAGTAAATTTCTTCTTTGTATCTAGGCGCGCTCAAACCAACTAATACAATTTTTAACCACATATTCAACTTTCAACCATGCAGTTGAATTTTCAATTAAAAAAGATCAGGTTTTAACAACATAGTTAAAATTTCAACGAAAGAGATGAATTTGAATCTAAAAATGTAAATCTTCAATAAATAAATGATTTCTTAACAGTGAAAATTACTTGGAAAAAAATATCTCAATCAACATTTTCAAACAAAATAGTTGAATCCTCAAGCATGAAACATTAATTCTCAACCCAACAGTTGCATTTTCTCCAAGAGATGCAATATCTACTACAACAGATGAATTTTTAAATCTAAAACATAAATTTTGAAAAAATTATTGAATACTCTTCCGACAAAGATTTCGGTTGCCGTTTTAACATCAAAATATGAATTTTTAGCAGAAAGTAAATTTTCAACGAAATGGATGAATTTTGGATGAAAAAGAATGGTTTTTAAAAAAATTGTTGAATTTTCAACAGAACAGTTTTATTCTTATTCAAGAAAGATCAAATGTCTACTAAAATAGATGAATTTTCAAATTAGATACAATTTTCTTCAAGAAAATAGTTGAATTTTCACCCAAAAAAGATCTCAGTTGACTTTTTAACATAAAAATATGAATTACCATAATAAATTAAATTTGCCACGAAGATACTTGAATTTTTAAAGCAAAAAGACTAATTTTCAACAACAAAAATGAATTTTAATGTACAGAATTCCTGAAAATAAAACAACAATTCAATTATAAAATTTGGAGAACCACCACAAAATGCTCCCATTGCAATTCCTAAAAAACAAAATGAAAAAAATTTCTTTTTTCAGACAATATTAAAAATCAAAATCAGAATAAAAAAGCATGCAAAGTATTTATCAACGTTTCGGGGCTCACACAGCACCCTTATCAAGGCAAGGAAATGAAAACAGGTGGGAACAGCGACCAAGCGACGACGCTATCGCTTCGATACCTGAGATCTGAATGTGGGTCAATAGGCGAATCCATTACAACAATCAAGAAATAAGAGAAAGTCACGACTCATGGAAACTAAATGTAATTAATCAAACTTGAATAACTTTTGTTAAATCTATTTAAATCAGTTTTTAAATTAATAGAGGACTAATTTTGTTTTTTAATTTAAAGCTTTTCCATGAATTCCCTCTTTCTCTCATTACTTTCACTATGTAAAATTTCAACATTATCCCAGTCAAACTCATGGTCAACATCAACAAACTCTCTCGTATGTCTATGCAAGAACACTCTTATAACGACGTCCTAAACGAACATCACTTTTGTGCTCCTCCACCCTAGTATTAAGAAGTCTTCCATTCTGTCCCACGTAAGTCATCTTACAGATCTTGCAAGTGATCTTTTAAACCACACCACCCTTTTAAAATTTATCTAAAGGATCTTTACCAAAAGTTATTATTGAATCCATTTTAAACGATATACGGAGAATAGTATGAATATTAAATTTTTTCAACATGAAGTGAATAGTTTTAGAAATTTGACAAAAAAAAGGAAGAACAAAAGTATTAAAAGAACTATATTCTCTCAATTCCTTCTGATTATCTGTAGGTAAAATGTTACTTTGTTTATTTGTGATTTGTAGAATTCTAATTGTGATTTCTTGCTCAGCCGGTTTTTTCGGGCGATGATTCAGAAAAAGGATATTCCTAACAATATTCAAATTCTCTTTGGGAAATGAAATGTGACACAAACCTAGAGCTCTGTCGACTAAGTTTTTGATTACTGCAATTTTGTTTTGAAAAGGATGAGCAGAAAAGAAATTTAAAATTCTACCTGAATATCTATTTTTGCTGTACCAATTGGTAATAATACTACCATCCTGACCCCTAATTACTTCTATGTCCAAAAAAATGATTTTACTATTTTTCTCTATTTCGTAGGTAAACTGAAGTTTTGGATGAAAACTGTTAAAAGCATAAAAATTCTCTTATTTCTTATTTGTTGCGACGGATTAGCCTATTGACCCACATTCAGATCGCAGGTGTTGCTGCCTTATTTGTTGGTTGTCTTCTCATTTTTTTTACCTCTTTTTCATTTTTGTCCGAAGAAACAAATTTTTTTATTTTGTTTTTTAGGAATTGCGATAGGAGCATTTTGTGGTGGTTGTCCAAATCTTATCATTGAATTATTATCTTATTTCCAGGAATTCTATATATTGAATTTATTATTGGACGTTAAATGAGATTTTGTATTTGATTTTAGTCTGATTCAGAATTCTTGAATTTCAATTAAGCTGCCTTGGATTGGAGGTAATTTCTAACCCCGATTTTTTTCCTTTAAGTATTATGTTTTTTAATCAGATCAAAGTTGCATATGGTCCTGAAGCCTTCAGAAAGGTCAAATTATGGTGTGATGTCAACCAAAAATTAAGAGACAGTATCCTTCAAAAAGGGTTTTCGATTGAATGTCGAAGAAATGATTTTTTACCTACAAAAAAATATTTTTCTTGGATAACAAATTTAGAGATTTTTTAAAAGTAAAAATCTCAAAAACTAAAAATGAATAAGAATTATGTTTACCACAAGATAAAATCATTCATCTTCTAAAACATCAGATTTTCCTTAATCCAAGATCTTTCAACAATGATAAAAAGCATAAGAACAAACTCTCTATTTTGATTGATCAACAAACTAATATTCAAGAGCAAAATTTGAATTTACACAAAATTCTTGAAGAAGAAGATAAGGATCCTTGGTTTGTAAATTTAGCAAATATTCAAATTCCTGATTTAGTCACAGATATTCTCAGATTAGGTAAAGGTTTTAGTAACCATGTGATAAAAATTAAATCGGAACAAATTATGGAAATAGTCAAAGATGTTGAATCAAGCATACACAAAGTTCCAATATTGGATCAACAAGATTTCCGGAACAAGGTTTTACATTTGTTAAAGAGTTTTGTTGATAAAAATTGTTTGCACATTAGTAGTATGGATCGTAAAATTTCTGAAGGTTTCAAGGTAACAAAAGATTTCCTTAAGAACAACCCTGACATAATTTGCATGAATGCTGATAAAGGTAACATTTTTATTAGATTTACTTTCCAATCGTGATAACATTGAATTTTGAGTGAAAATCCGTTAAAACAATTAAGAAGAGACACTTTCAAGATGATAGACAATTGGAGAAAGAAAGGACTTTTGAGAAAGGATATGAGATGGACTGATATAAATACTGAGGACACAGTTCTTGCAAGATGTCATGGTTTGAGAAAGATTCATAAGGAGGGCTATCCTTTGAGAATTGTTGTTTCAAGTATTAACACTCCACGAAATTTTCAGAAAAAAACTTTAATTTGATACTTAAAGACTCAATTTCAACTGCTAAATATAATATCAAGAATAGCTAGGAATTTCAAAAAAATATTATTCAAAAAACTGTCCCTGATTACCATGTAATGACTTCTTTGGATGTTGTTACAATGTTCCCAAATATACCCCTTGAATTAGTTAAACAAGCAATTTTAAATAGATGGGACTATATAGGGACACATACTCGATTAAGACAAAAAGATTTTATTGAAGGGATAGTTTTCATTATGAATTCAACTTATTAGAAATGGAATGGATCTTTTTATAGGAAAAAGTTTGGTACTCCCATAGGTTCAGTCCTTTCTCCGATTTCGGCAGAAATGGTTATGGAAGATTTGGAAGTCTTTGCTTTCAAGAAGCTGGATTTTGTTTTGCCCTTTTACTATCGGTATGTTGATGACACCTTGTTGTGTGTTCCTCTAGAAAAGTTACAGGCGTTAGTATTATTATCAATTACTCATCCTTTTCAAAACAAAATTGCAGTAATCAAAAACTTAGTCGACAGGGCTCTAGGTTTGTCCCACATTTCATTTCACAAAGAGAATTTGAATATTGTTAGGTATATCCTTTTTCGGAATCATTACCTAAGAAAGTTGGTTGAGCAACAAATCACAATTAGAATTCAACAAATCACGAAAAGACAGAGTAACATTTCCGCTACAGATAATCAGAAGAAATTGAGAGAATATAGTTCTTTTATTACCTCTGTTCTTCCTTTTTTTTGTCAAATTTCTAAAACTATTCAATTCATGTTGAAAAAATTTAATATTCATACTATTTTCTGTATATCGTTTAAAATGGATTCAATAATAACTTTTGGTAAAGATTATTTAGATAGATTTGAAAAAGGTGGTGTGGTTCACAAGATCACTTGCAAGATCTGTAAGATGACTTACGTGGGACAGACTGACAGACTTCTTAATTCTAGGGTGGAGGAACACAAAAGTGATGTTCGTTTAGGACGTTATAAGAGTGATTTAGATAGATTTAACAAAAGTTATTCAAGTTTGATTAATTACATTTGGTTTTCATGAGTCGTGACTTTCTCTTATTTCTTGATTGTTGTGACGGATTCGCCATTCAGACCTCAGGTATCGAAGCGATAGCGTCGTCGCTTTGTCGCTGTTCCCACCTGTTTTCATTTTCTTGCCTTGATAAGGGTGCTGTGTGAGCCCCGAAACGTTGATAAATACTTTGCATGCTTTTTTATTCTGATTTGATAATAATAAAAATAAAAAAGACGAAATAAAGAAAAAAATAGCAGGAAGGGGATTTGGTTGGTTGCCTTCTCATTTTTCTTTCCTCTTTTTTATTTTTGTCCGAAGAAACAAATTTTTTATTTTGTTTTTGAAGAATTGCAATGGGAGTATTTTCTGCTGGTTGTCCAAATCTTATCATTGAATTCTTCTTTAATTTCCAAATTCTATACATTGAATTGATTATTGGACGTTAAGTGAGATTTTGAATTTGATTTCAGTCTGATTCAGAATTCTTTAATTTCAGTTGAATTTTCAACCAAAAAAGAATGCAGTTGACTTTTCAACATTTAAATATGAATTTAAATCAAAAAAGTACATTTTCTACGAAAGTAGTTGAATTTTCAAACCAAAAAGACGATTTTTCATTTTCCCTGACCGTTAACATTCAAAGACGAGAATCTTAAACCAGGGTGTCTAGCGTCCTGGAAATCCTTGATAACCTGGAAAAGTCCTTGAATTTTGCACATAGTCCTGGAATTTGTATTCTCTCGAAGAAAAAATAGTTGTGACTGAGTTAGCCCCCAATATTGGTACAGTTTGGCCGTGGCTTATGAAAAAAATCAGGGGAAAGTCAGGGAATTTTATTGGACTGGGAAAGTCACGGATTTCTATAGGAGACACTTTAACTGTCAAAGGTAATAAATTAAAAGTTTTTGAATTTGGATTTGAAAATGTTCAGTTCCATTTATAAAAGATTCTATGTTAAAAATTTTGGAAGATTGAGATTTTGATATTTGCATATAAATGGTCAGAGAAAATGAAAAATTGGTTAGAGTAAAGTTGGAGAATTTTAAAGATTATTTTTGAGGATACCCTGATATAATGTTCCTGAATTCATCTTTTTTGGTAGAAATTTAAATTATTTGCGTGAAGGTTGAACCAGTTTATTAAAAAATCATTTGGTTGTTGCAAATTCATCATTTTAGTTAAAAATTCATCTCTTTGGTAGGAAATTAATTTTTTATTGGTTGAAAATTAATTTTTTTAAATTGAAAATTCAACTAGTCCAGTTCAAGATTAATTATTTTTGTTCAACATTTATTTTGTTGTTTAAAAGTTTGACTACTTTGTTGAAAACTTTTTTTTTATTGTGAAAAGATTTGTTTTTTTAGCTGAAAGTGTAACTATTCCATATTTGGCTGAAAATCTATTTTTTTATGTTGAAAATACAACTATGTACTCTGGTAATAGTTGAACCACTTTATTGAAAATTGATTTTTTTGTTCGAAGATTCATCTCTTGGGTTGAAAATTGAACCATTTGATTGAAATCTTGTTTTTTGTTGTTGTTGAAAATTGTCTTTTTTTTGTTGAAAAATTAATTTTTTCAACTGAAAATGTAACTATTACATTCGTTTTGAAACAGTTTTACAAATAATCGTATATGGCTTGAAAGTTTAACAATGTGGATGAAATGTTTTCTTCTGTCTTGACTGAAAAATCTTTATTTTTTCATCATTTTAATTGAAAATTCATCTCTCTTATTGAAAATTTGTAACTATTTTCTTGAAATTTCTCTGTTTTTGTTGTTGATATATCAACTATTCAATTTTTGTTGAGAATTTATCTTTTAGTTGAAAATTTAACTTTTCGTGTTAAAAATTCAACAGTTTTTGGTTGAACCTTAATATTTTTTGTTCGAATATTCGACTATTTGCTTGAAAGTTCATTTTTGTAGGTAGAAAATTGCAGTATTGGTTAAAAATTCAACTGTTTTGTTAAAAACTCATCCTTGTTCAACATTCTTCTACTTGGACGGAAAATTCGTCCCTTTGTATTTAAAATTCACCCTTCTTGTTAAGAATTAAATTGTCTTCTAAAAAATTCAATTATTTTGTTAAAAATGCAATCACTTTTCATTAAAAATTAGCAATTATAAATCAACTATTGAAAACTAAGCCACGTTAAACTAAATTATTTGAAATAGAAAGCCTTGAATCGTTCATATTTTACATTCTTGAATTTAAAGTTTGAACATTTCATTTTGAATTGTTCTGTTTAACAAATTTTTATTATGTGGGTTAATATATTGCATTTTTTTCGGAAATCTAAAATATTTCGAAAAATAACAAACTATATTTTTGAAGATTTCGAAATCTAATTTTGAAGCTTTTTAAGGATCTTTAAAGGTTTTAAGAAAATAAAAAGAATTGCTTCCGAAATAATTTAAAACGTGAACATATTTCCAACGATTTGAAAGACAGTGTGGATTTTTGAAGATTTCAAACACAACATTCATTAGCGTTTTAAGCATTTTGAAAGGTTTTAAATTAATACAAAATTTGTATCAAAATTCTTAGATTCCTGGAAAATTGTTTAATGATTTCTTTTAAACACTTTTTAATATATTATTTAAAAGGATTAAAAACCCCAATTTTAATGTAAACATTAATATGTCTAGCTTAAATTGCTTGAAATGATATAATTTTGAAAATTTGTGCATTTTTTTATTCATTCTCCAATTCATAGCATTGAAAATGGTCGCATGAATGTATATTTTCTTTAATCTTTTAACTGTTCAATGTATAAATGTTAAAATCTTGCAGTTACACGGTTTTTAATTAAATTGTTAATTCAAGTGATAAAATTTTCAATTTTATACGCCTAAAATATTAAGCGTTTGAATTAGCATTTTTTTAATCTTCAATTTCAAATTCAAAAATATGTATTTCACTTTGAGTGTCTTAATTTGCGGTTCAGTTTTTATAACTTCAATTGAAAAAATTTGTATCTTCAAGAGTTCGAATCTTTCAATTTCAATTACCGTGTTCAGTTCTTTTTCAGTTGTTCAATTTTTATTTGCAGTCAAAAAGTTGTTCTTTTTCGACTTAGGATGAGAAATTTTGAGAACGTTGCAATGACATAATTCTAATGACATATATGGTGTCAATTCGTTTGCTGCATATTTGAAAAAGAACTTAAGACGTAAGATTTTTTGTTCTTCAATAACGATTATTTATTATTGATTGACGTCTTAATTTAAAATTATCTCATTGTAATATTCTAAATATTTGTTGTAAATTCTCGTAGAAAATTAAAAAATGCAATAAAATGTAACAATGTACAAAAAAATACAAAAAAGTACAAAAGTCATCTCAATGATAGAAAAAAGTTGTTCTTTCCTGTAATTTTGGTTGTAATTTATTTCGAAAGGATCGAAAAGTAAAAATAAAGTTCCTGTAGAAATATTCACATATAAAAATGTTACTTTTGGGCTTTTTTTATTTTGCGCATAGTTTTTGAAAAACTAACATTTTTTATTTTCAGCAAAATAGAAGCCACTTTGTTAATTTTCGATTGTTCGCATATTTTTATGGTTTCTCAAACAATGAGAAAAACCGCTGTACTATTGAAATGTTGTTAATCACAAGTGAAAATTTACGAACATAATTAGAGTAAAGTTGAATCAATAAAATTCTGTAAACAATACTCATTCAAGTAGCAGGAATATTTACTAATTCGATGGTGGAGAATTTAAAATTATTTACATTCAGTGAAAATATATTAATTTATTTAGAGCTAAATATATAGTTAGAACAAGATGGAAGAATCTGGATCGGGTCAATATAAAATTTTCATAAAATAACAGGATTGTGTAGCATTTTCAACTCTATTGAAACTATAAGAAGGCTATGTCGTGAAACTTGTAAATAGGCTGCGTCACCTCCACCAACATATATGTTTATACAAATTATTCCCTGAAAATGGAAAAACAAGAATTTTTACTCACCTACTTTATTTCTGCTAAAAAAGTAAAATCTAGTTGCTATGCAATTTATTTTTATTTCATAAAATATTTAAATTCTTTCATAAGGTTTCATATATTAAAATAAACAATCGGCAAGAAAAGTTCACTAATTGATTAGTAACTGCAATCACTGAAGAATCAGTCAATACATTTTAGCCGCTCGACTTTATTAAAATAAGCTTGTGTTTTATCAATTTTTATACTTAAATATTACAATTTTATTATTGAAACACCAAGTTATGGAAAAAGATTCTTTGATTTGAAGAAAATTTATCTGGATCAAAGAAGAATATTCATTCATTCTAAGCCAAAGAGAAGTTTTTTTGATTCTGGAAAATTTCTTTTGATCCAAAGAAACTTTTTTTTTCATGAAATGTTCTCTATTCCAATGAAAAATTGTCTTTTATTATGATTTTTCTGAATTTGAATTTATTTTTCTGAGTGGTAATTATCAGATAGCGCGTATGAAACGGCAGTTTTGGACCAGAGTCAATTGATATGTTTCTATCTTTACTCAATAAATATAGAATTTTTTTTTCGCTTCCATGATCCGAAATCAGAAACTAAACGTGCATCGACTATTTCTGAAAGAATGCATATTTTTATATGCTTTACCTTCTTTAGCGTTAATGTTGTTAATTTAAAAATCATAAATAATGTAATTCAATTTTCTATGAAATTTCAAATGTACTAAAAGTTTCTACATAATTTTTTTTTCTGTGAGAATTATGAATATTTTTGAACAAATTAAAAAAATTATAGAGTTTTACGAAATGCATAAGATAAGATGTCGCACGTCGTTTGTTACGCCTGCTTTTCATGATTTCAATGTCATGCACTTGAACTACGTTTTTGATCCCGGACATCAGATTGCTCAATGGGAGTAAAAAAAAAAAAAATATTCTGTTCCGAGAAAATCAGGACTGAAGGTCACAGTAAGACAGAAATATTATTTGTGAGTTAAAATTCATTTAAAATACTTTTTAAATCATCGCATCAAAATGTTGTTTATCCAGTTATGTACTGCGAATATAATAACATTACTTTCAAAATTTTCCAATTCGAAAATTTCTACGTATCTTTAAAGTATCGTATTTTTTGGATA
>CAKNXH010000160.1:222734-263717 GCA_932178445.1 Andricus quercusramuli | reverse complement strand
CCAAAAAATACGTTACTTTGAAGATACGTAGAAATTTTCGAATTGGAAAAGTTTGAGAGTAATGTTATTATATTCGTAGTACATAACTGCATAACCAACATTTTGATGTGATAATTTAAAAAGTTTTGTAAATACATTTTAACTTAACAATAATGCCTGTCTTACTGCGACCTTCAGTCCAGATTTTCCCGGAACAGATTCATTTTTTAATCAAACCATTTTTACTCTCATTGAGCAATCTTATATCTCGAATCAAAAAAGTAGTTCAAGTGCATGACATTGGAATCATGAAAAGCAGGCGTCAAAAAAGACATGCAACATCAGATCTTGCGCGTTGCGTAAAACTGTATGATTTGTTTAATTAGTTCAAAAAAATGTATAGCTTTTACAGACAAAAAATATTATTTTTTTCAAAGTAGAAACTTTTAATACATTTGAAGGATTATAGAAAATTGAAATATATTTATTATTGTTTTTAAAGTTGACAACATTAGCGCTGAAGAAGGAAAAGCATATAAAAATATCTGTTTTTCTAGAAATAGTCCATGCACCTTTAGCTTCTGATTTCGGATCTTGGAAGCGGGAAAAAAAAATTTTAATAGATCAATCGTTTTTGATCCAAAACTGTTGTTTCATATGCGTTATCTCGTAATTCCCGTTCCGAAAAATAACTTCGAATTGAAAAAAAATTCTTTTCAACTAAATAAAATTCTTCATTGGAATAAAAAAGATTGCTTTAAACAAAAAACGTTTCTTTGTATCGAAAGAAATGTGTTAGAATCAAAGAAATTTCTCTTTCACTAAGAGTCAATGAATATTTTTCTTTGATCTAAAGAAATTTTCTTTAAATTAAAGCATCTTTTTTCAGTGAATTCCCTATTTGTATTTATAATTCTATATGTTTTAGTTGCTTTAATATTTTTTAAACCAGAATTTTATGAAATTTTTTTTTGTTTATCCATAACTTGGTGTTTCAATAATAAAATTGTAATATACAAGCATGAAAATTTACAAAGCACTAGCACATTTTATCCCATTTATTAGGGAGTGCCCCTGATGGAAAAATTAAAAATAAAAAGTACAGAAATCTAAAAGGGTTTGTACAAGTATCTACAAAAAAATGTGATCAATTACATTATTCTTTTTCGACCTGAGATAACAAATATTTAGAATATTGTAATGAAATAATTTCAAATTAAGACGTGCGTATGAAAAAGACGGTAAACTGCATTGTTAAAATAATTTATGAATTTTCAAAATTATATATCATTTCAAGCAATTTTAAGCTATAAACATTAATGTAATTATAATTTAATAATATAATTAAGTAATCCTAATGAGAAGGTATTGGTTTCATGTAAAATTTGACTTAGTCGGTTTTCATCGAATCTCCACGTTTCGACACCCCCCGAGTCGGAAAAAACGATTTTTGCAAATGTGTCTGTCTGTCCGTCTGTCTGTAGTATCGTGTATGCACAATAACTTTCGAAAGATTGATCAGATTGCACTGTGCTTTGGCACACTTTTTTGAAGCCTCAAAAGAAAGAACAAGTTTGTTAACAAGCTATTTTAGATGAAAATTCAAAAAGTCGGAGCATTTTCAAAATTTTTGAGACGATTTTCTTTCAATATTTGAAATTTCTATGTACGGCTATTCATAGCACGTTAACTCGGACAATTTATCCTGACGACTTTTATCAATAAGAAGAAAATTATCAGAGTAATAGTATTACCAATACAAAAAAAAAAAGAACATTTTAGGTCAAACAGCGCACGAAAGAAAACAAACTCTGGAAAAGAAAGACGTTGCTTTTTGAAAGCCCTATAAGATAATCGTAACATATTTTCGAATTTTTTCGAAAAAGCGAAAATTCAAATTTTGATTGCACGGAAAATAATGAAAAATCAAAAATTCTATTTTGCAGTCGAACTATGCAAGATACGAAAAAAATGAATATATAGAGATTTTGCACCCAGAAAAGATCTACAAATTTGTTATTAATCACTTTTCTGTAGGACACGTAGTTTTTGTTCTAATCGTAAAAAACATAAAGAATAAGGAAATTAAATTTTTGGACAAACGAGACCATCTACGAAAAAAATAACAAGATAAAAGTTATTCCTACAAAAATGAGCTACAAATTTGCTCTTGCTTATTTTTTTATAGAATGCGTAGTTTTTGTTTTATTCGTAAAAAACAACATTGAAAGTAAAAAATTAAGTTTTTGGACAAACAAGACAACCTATGAAAAATGAATAGACGAAAGTTGCTCTTCCAAAAATTTCTGTAGTCTGTCTGTAGTCTGTCTGTCTGTAGGCACGATAACTTTCGAAATAATGATCAGATTGAATTGAGCTTTTGCACATTTTTTAATCTCTAAAAGAAAAGGAGATGTTCGTTAGCCAGCTATTTTTAATACAAATTCAAAAAGTAAGATCATTTTCAAAATTTTGAAAATCATTTTTTTTCAAAACATCATTTTTTCAAGCCCTACAAGATTATCAAAACACCTTTCCGAATTTCTTTGAAAAATCGGAAATTCAAATTTTGAACCCATGAAACATATAAAAAAATAAAATAAAAAATTTCATTTTGCTTTTAGACTATGGAAGGAACGAGAAACAGTGTTTAGGCAAAAATTATCCATCCAAAAAAGATCTACAAATATGTTGTTAATTATTTTTTTATAGGACGCGTAGTTTTGGTTTTAATCTTGAAAAATGACATTACAAAATAAACAAAAAATCAATGTTTTACATTCTCATCCTATTGAGAAAGTATTGGTGTTATGTAAAAACTTTCAATATAGTTTTCTATGAATAAAGCAAACACTCTTTGACCAAAACTGGAATTTTCGATTTCTTGGTAGCATTTTCAGTAGGTTAAACCAAAACTGTTTATTAAGCAATTAAGCGTCTTTCTTGGGACTCAAAACGTAGAGTTTTGTCTATTTTATAATATTTGCAAGTAAATTGCTTCCTTCTATCTAAGCTGAGCACAAGGTGCGAAAACCGAAAAAATTTTCTTTGTAAAAATGTTTACTGCAAACTCCAAGCCCAGAATTCAGTATCAAATTGGGTTTGTTTATTTCCTTTAGCCATTATCACGTGAATTGGGATCGCTTGGGAATGAATGTATTGTCACATTTGCGTGGTGTGAGAATCTCAAAACAAACTTCTTTACCATTTTTGCTATTATATCTATAACTTGTAAGCTTATAATCCGAACAGTTAATAAATCCTATATATTTTGAAGGCGATTCTAGCTGTCAATTACAAATGTTCAATTTACATGAGTATCATATTATGTTGATTAGCACCGCTTTTAGAAATGTGCAGTTCGTACTTCGTAGATTTGAAACACACAACTTTTCAGAAAATAACAGATTTTCAATTAGAAAAATGATTAAAGTTCTGTTAAACTGTATAATTTATTGAATGCGGTTTAAGTTCGAATCAATCCGCGCGCAGTACGGCCATACTGATTTTGTCTCCCATAGACAGGGGATCTAGTACTCGGCTCGGTGCTGCCACCTATGATTAGTTTTGCAGCATGAACCTCATAGTAACAGGAATGTATGATGTCTTTATCGGGACAGCAAAATCGCGAATCAGTTTAAGTGCCTTTCCTCATAATAAAGATAGTCTAGACACCTTGCTCTCCTTGTTGGTATTACCAAGTGTCACTAAATATGTGCCACCTCGGGTAACTTATTTTCCAGTAGAATATCTCTCTGAGCTTGAGCTAGCAGACCCTGAACCTTTTTGTACAAGCAACAAAATCTATCTTGCTATTGGAACTGATTATTATGGCTCAATTTTGCTACCTGGTCTTATACAAGGACCTTCTAATGACTTTACTATCCAATTAACAATATTTGGTTGGTTTATTTCAGATTCTTTGAAAAATTCTACTTTTTCAACGAACAGTTTAACTTCAATGCATACTTGTGCTGTTATAAATATCTTGAGAAAGATCTTACTCGTTTTTGGGAACTAGAGAAAGTTCCTGAAAAAATTCATCTCACAAAAAATGAGCAACAATTTAAACAATATTTTCGCGACACATATAGTAGCAATCCAGATGCTAGATACGTCGTGCGTCTCCCATTTGCATAGGATAGTCAAGAAGCTTCTGGTGAACCGTTTCACATTGCAAAAGCTATGATGTTTAGGATCGAACGTCGGTTAAAAGGTAATCCAGAATTAGAGCTGGAATACAATAAATTCCTAAAGGAATATGAACAATTAGAACATATGCGAGAAATTAGAAATTCTTTTGAAAACAAATGTTCTAGTTTAAAGCCGGTATACTTACCGCATCATTCTGTGATTCGGGAAACTAGTACTACACACATCCGCGCAGTTTTCAGTGCTTCATCCCCTACAACCTCTGGAAAATCACTCAATGACGAATTAGAGGTAGGCCCGAAGCTTCAAGCTGACATTACGTCTATCATTCTTTGATGACGATTTTATCGATTCGTATTGGTAGCTGATATCTGTAAAATGTTTGGACAGACATTTTTTGATCCTCGTGATATATACTACCAACGTACCTTGCATAGACGTGAAGCCTCTCAAAATATATCTCATTTTCAACTTGTTACCGTAACTTATGGTACCGCCTCAGCTCCTTATTTAGCAAAACACGCTTCAAAACAATTTGCTGAGGATGACAGATCTAAATATCCTTTAGCAAAAAGAAATCTTAGAGCGTGATTTTTATGTTCACGACTTACTGCTTAGAGCAGATGACTTAAATTCTGCTGTTCTTAAGTTTGTCGAGTTGGATAAACTTCCCGCTAGTGGAGGTTTTTGTTGTTAAAAATAGGCTCCTAATGAACCCAGAATGCTAAACAAGTCACGCGTTCTCTTCAATAATAATACGATAAGTTTTTCACAAGAAGAAACTGAAAGTAGAGTAGTTAAAGTTCTGGACTGGAATACCAACAAAGATATTTTCCAACTTGATGTCTCAACAAAAGATCCTCCGGTAGCAGCGAAAAGAAAAGTACTTTCAGTTATCTCCAGATTGTACGATCCCTTGGGATGCGTAACTCCTGTAGTTCTCGTGGCCAACATCAAATTGAAGAACTCTGGCTGTGCAAACTAGAGTGTGATACAAAATTACCTGATGATCTTCTAGATCAATGGAAGAACTATTACTTGAACCTTCCATTGCTACAGGATCTTAAGATTGTTCGCTGGATAAAACAAATGTCAAATAAAACAGTCTGTGAGCTACACGGATTTGCTGACGCTTCCATGAAAGGATATTGTGCAACAGTATACTTAAGAATTTCACGAGACCTTGATGATCCGCATATTACGCTTCTTATAGCTAAATCTAAAGTAACTCTGTCAGTTATTGTTCCAATTCCTTGTCTAGAGCTTTGCGCTGACGTCCTTCTATCAAAATCAATTCAGAAGGCAGAAAGAGACCTGAATCTAGAAAATGTTCTGATATATGGATGGACACAGTCTTCAACTGTTTTCACCTGACTTAAAAAAGAACCGCCAAACTGGCCCACCTTTGTTGCCCATCGGGTTGCGGAGATACAAAGTAAAACTCCGACTGTAAAATGTAAGTATATTCCTACCGCCGAAAATCCAGCAGATTCTGCATCAAGAGGTCTTTGTCCGTCAGAGATTCTTCATAATGAATTATAATGGTATGGACCGCATTGGTTGAAATGCCAGTCTATCAAATGGCCTACATAAACACCATACCCTCCATCCGCTGAAGATCTTGAGGAGCGAATAACAATTAAAGTTAATACTTGCATAGAAGATTTTCCCATTTTTTCACATATTCAATTACCGCGAAATATTTCTTCTTGGCCAAAACTGTTGGTATCCGCAGCATATTGTAGTGGCTTAATTCTTATTCTCTGCAAAAAATTACTATCTAAGAAAGATAATGATTTGTAAAGTCGACTTGAATTTAAACTTCGAAAAATATCAACGGGTGGACCTAATTATCTTTCACAAGCTAGACTTTATTGGCTGAAAGAAACTCAGAATACTGAATTTAAAAAGGAAAAACTAGCTCTTCTTAAAAGATATGAAATTCCAAAAATAAGCTCTTTGAAAAAGTTTAACCCTTCTTTTGATAATCAAGGCTTATTACGCGTTGAAGGTCGATTAGAAAACGCTCCCATATCCTTCGATGCAAAACATCCAATGATTTTACCCAATGATCGTATTTCAGAATTATTCACTACTCAAGCTCATCTAAGAGCCCTTCATGGAGGGTCTGAATTACCGTTATATTTATTGAGACAAAAGTTTTGGATAATGGGTGAGTGGTATAGCTAGGGCGCTTCTATGAGACTACTACAACGGGCTCGTCACCCTTCGGCATCTTGGTTGGGTCCAATTCTTTAAATTGGTCGTCCTTGAGGTTTCCTCGATGAGGCTGTCTCTCGGAACGATAAGCACTTCATAGTCCCGGGTAGGTGATCCGTCCGGGATTTCTCCCCTTTTGCGCCGCAAAGGTAGCACTGCGGATTGCTTTCGCACGCTGCAGCCCTATGGCCCTCCTTGCCACATCTCCAGCAGGCCCTTGTACGGTCTGGGCCTTCGCAACCGGCTGCCATATGGACGAAGCCTAGGCAGCGGTAGCACCGAACTTTTTCTGCCCTTTTGTGTACACGGCAGGACACCCGCCCCACCTTCAGGTATCCTGTGCGTACCAATCTCGCAGTCAATTCCTCTGACAGCTCCACGAAAGCCTTCAGGTTTCCCCTGAAGGGTCTTTTCGTGAGGCTGGCCTTCACCTCTCCAACACCTTGGTTACCGAAGTGGCTTCTCACAGCCGCTTCGACTTAACCGGCTTCCGTTGTTGGATCGAGGTCCAAGACCTCGATCTTGGTACGAGGGACGAGCTCGCGCACGATACCCCCCATTCCGACCGCCTCCCTGACAGCAGCCGAAAATTCAGTCCTGCCCTCTGTTCTAGGTCCAAGCTCCACAATGACCTCTCCGTTTCTGGTTTGCCTGACTCCCTTGATTTTTACACCAAGTTCGTCAGGTTTCACCTTTTGCTTGAGGTCCCTGAAGACCTCGGCATAGCTTAGACCTTCAGCCGGTTTGATGAGAACCGCTTCGGGTCGGGCTCTCCTCTTCGGCTCCTTCTTCATCTACATGGGTGCGTGTTTAGAAGCGATCTCTTCCACCTCGTCATCCTTCAGAGTCGAGGACGCCGCGATGGTAGTGCGGGTCCTCGGTTTCTTCGTCCTCTGTTTGATAACATTTGCCTCAACGGGACTCGTTAAAAGCTCCCTTTCACGCTTCTCAAGTTGGGTGTTGGGAGCCTCCACGTCTTTATCGATCTTCGCCTTATTCAGATGCTTTTTTTGACCTCCTCTTCAACATGCTTAATCGCTTCTTGTAGGAAAGTTCGGCAGAGCCTAAGGTCAATGCCATCCTTTCCATTAGAACCTGGGCCTCCTTCAGTCCATCCCTGATAGGCATGAACATATTCCTCTTCGTGGAGCAGAAGTCCTGCATCCTTTCCAACACATCGTCCAAATCAACATAGATTTTCCTAGCTTCCTCCATCTTTTCCTCCGCATTTCTTCGGTCCTGTCTGGACGACTTTTCACTATCGTCCAGCACTTCTACCACATCTAGATCTCTTTTCAACTCATCAAAAATACTTCGGTTTATGTTTTCATTATTCGCCATTTGAATTCCCACAAGTAGCTAGGTAACTAAAGGTCAACCCCCGCAGAGCAACGCATGTGGGGGTAAGGTCTGCATACTCCAGAAGGCAACCTGGTATCCTACAGACACCGTTTGGAACACACAGATGGCACCACTGGACAGTTACCAGAGTCGGTAATTGAACTGTCGGTAAGGTGGATCCGTGGCGCAGATTTTAGACTCGGCCAATAATGATAGTCCCTGTTCCACAGACCGAAATGACAAGCAACTTCCATGTAGGTGGCACACATGCGATGAGGGATTCTTCAAGTTCTGGAACTTTCTAGAACTTTGCTTTTCTGGGAGTTTCGATCAACGTGGATATATTGCCTCTGAGATTTTTATTCGTTAAAATTTCTGGATCACCTCAGCTGTTAGACAGTGATCGAAATTTCTGGAAAGCTGGAACCAATTTATGGTTCGCTTAACGAGGTTGCTTCCTACAATACCAACCAACCAAAAATCAAATTCTGGGAATTCCCGGAAAATATTCTATACAACGAATTTTCGAAAAGGCTCTAGACATAAAGAAAGAAGTATGGATACAGGCTATGAGTTGTAGTGATTATGCTAGGAAAGATCCATCGATGGCTTCTAGACGGTTCGATACACTAGCTGCCAACGGCGTTGGACGATACATGCTGACATGCTGGAAAGATCGATCGAAGTCTCCACAAGGTTTGTTGCACATGGGGCTCTGACGGCATCATCTTGCTAGAACCACCGATATTTGATGTGTAATCTTTAGCTAAATCCGAGAACGAACGATCGAGGCTTGGATTTCGATGCGTGGATTACCTAAAGCAATAATCCCGTCTGGAAAGTTTGACCGTTCTTTCTCGAATTTAGGTAAAGACATATAGGGCCGCGCAGTTGAGTTATTCAACATTTAGCGGTGTGCCTAATCGAAGTAAGCTTCTATGACACATGAGGATGCGTACAACCGTTCGATTGTAAATAGCCTCAGTCAACCATGACCTGCTCTGACGAAAATTATTGAGCCTAGGTGTCAGCACAAAATTTTTTAGGGTAATGAAAAGTCTCTATGATACAGCTAGGATGTTCAATCGCACTCCAGAGGGCACCACGTCCCCACTTAACGGCAATAGGATTGATCTCCAGAGAAAAATTAATGCTATTGCTGAATATTGTAGGTTGAATTATCTGGAAGTCAATACATCCAAGACCAAGACCATTGTTTTTCATAGGGGCAGAACTCCGTTGATACCAAATTTTACGTTTGGAGGAACTCAATTGGAGATGGTCCGGGAATACTTATACCTGGGCAAGCTTTTTCGAAGCTCGGGTACCTAAAGGGTTACTACCGCTAAGATAGCCGTGGGTTCATCTTTGCAAGTCCTTTGAGCCTCCTAGTCGGAATCTTGGCGCTCTAAACTAATTTTGTTTCCGAGCCTTATCTTGAACGTCCTTTTTCACGCCATAGGGATCTGTGATTTGAGGTATTGTGAGGAGGTAGGTACACTACTTTCTTCAAGAGAGTTCTGCGCCTGCCTTCACACACTCCAGGTTACGCGTTGAGACTGGAACTAGGCCGTGTTCCACTAACATACATCATATTAAAGATGGCCTTAAATTGGCTAGAGAAGGATTTGGATATGGGTGAAGAGGGGCTTCCTAATGTGTATTTAGAACGTCTACAAGTTCTTGCGGACTCAGGTAGAGCAGTTCCCAAGTGTAATTGGTCCTGCAGCTGAAAAATCTCATCACGTTGTGTGGAATGGGAGCCTCATGGCCCGGCTTGAACTTGATAAGTTTACAGAACAATGAGAATTTAATCCTCTCAAAATTTGTGGCCTATCATAGAGATGCGGGCCTGTACAGGCTGAGTCAGACGTCCTCTCTTCAGGTGTTGCCTTACCTACGGATTGCTTCCATGGGACAGCAGTATTTTTATGGCGGAATACCGTTTAGATAGGTGAGACTTCTTGCCACACAATTTTTTTGAAGACCTTCGGAATTTTTGTTAATTGATTAGCTATTTCCACTGGCCTATATATGTGATTGAATAGGAATCTTTGGTGTGATAGTATTCCTCTTGAAATAAAAAGAAGTAATTCCATAAAAAAGAAAAATGTTCTTTTTTCAAAAATACTAAATAAGTGAATTGTTTGATAGCAATGAGAATTGTTCTCGTTTGCTTCACCATTGCCACCATTTATTCATTTTACATAAATTGATATTGAAATGTGAATAATTAATGCATGTAAGTACCAAAAATGCAGCAGATACCTGTAACATCGATTAACATGTTTATAACAGTTATATAAATAAAGTTAATCTCTAACAGAAAATTCCATTTATCGAGAGAAAATTTACTAATTATGTGCGTTGCTGAAGAAATCTCAATTAATAGAGCAAAGTAGGTAGCACAAATATACACAATTCTGAGCTTTTTGGTAGTTTTGAAATCAAATAAATAATTAACGAAATTTTTGTTTGAAAATTGACCTCGAGAGACTTCTGCAAAATTAAATAAGGTTCAATTCAAAAAAGAAATGTTTAAATCGTATCGATCAAGAACAAAAATATCACCTTCTTTCGAAAACTTACGCAAACTACTTGGATCTTCAATAACACTTTTTTGAATTGTGGCATCATTTTGAAGGGCAAGGTATGGTCTACTAATTTGAAGAATGTAGCCGTCAGTCTTGCAAATCGTAAAGGTTTGCGCGGAGAAATGTTTTTTCCCCAAAGCAAGATTTCCTCTGATAAATAATTATTGATTAATGAATAATAAAAATTAATAAATAATTATTACTATATATATATATATATATATATATTTAAATTGGAATCTTTAGAATGGTAATATCATTTTCGAAATGAAAGGAAATAATCCCACAGAAGAGAAACATGTTCTATGTTTAAAAATATTGAATAAGTAAATTTGTTGAGAACAATGAGAATGCGTCTCGTTTATTTATCACATTCTATCAGTTATACATTTTACATGATGGAAAGTTTGAATCAGTATAATCAATGCATCTGAATACAGAAAAAGTTAGCAGATGTCTGGAGAGACCTCTGTCAAATTTAATAAGCTTCAATTGACAAACGAAATTTGAAAATCAGTTACCCAGACAAAAGTTAGCTTTAAATTTAAGAAATTGTTTTTGTTGCTACATTTTTCTGTTTCAAAATAAAAGTACCTTCAAAAATAGTGAGAATTTGATTCCTTGTTAAACAAAAAACTAAATTCTTCTTTAATGTACTCTCTTAAAATAAAGGGGTGAAATGTTATTATTTCAATTAGAGAAAAGTGGGCCAGTAAAAGTTAGTAGGCAATTACTAATTCGATTGGTTCAAATATACAGTCATTCGATAGTGAAAAACTACTATATGTTCAATAAAAATATCACTGTAAAAGCAAATTATTATTTTAGGTCTAGTTCCAGGTATGATAATAGAACTAAAAAACATTGTCGAGTGGTACTAAAATGATACCACTTTTATGAACTCAGATTAATTGGCTTTAAATTGAAAATAACAGCATGTCAAGTGTAGGAATTTATTAAGGGCTGTATATCTGAATTGAAAAAAAAGTTGTAGAAGAGAAAAATTCGTAAAATAAAAATGTTTAATAGAAGAACTCGATTTTGTAACATTTTCAGCTTTATTCAAACAGTAAGTAGACGACATTGTAAAACTTTGCATAAGACAATGTCACGTCCTTAAACGTCGAAGAATCAAAAAACAAGACTTATTTACACACCTGATCTATTCGACATTACTTTGTTTACATTAGAAATAATCGCTTTGATGCTTGTACACATACAGAATGATCTAGAAATTCCATCGAAGATAACAGCACGCACCTGATAAGCGTGACCTACACAAGTTTATATTAAAAGAAACTGACAGGAAAGTTAACTGATTAATAATTAACTGAAATCACTAGAAAATTATTCAATATTTTTAAAAAATGCCTTTGGTGAAACAAAATTATGATTTTTTTACCATATCATTAATGAAATCCTTACATATTATATTGTATTATTCAAACACTCAGTTATTGCTGTTATTTGTCACATTTTCGTAACAATCGATTCTATTCAGATTTCCGATATCTTAGGATATGTTTTTTTTCTATTATCTTCATAACCTGACTTCTAAAGAGTTTCTTGTATATCCTGAACAATTTCAATTTTCTCAGTCAGGCTTTTATGGTTGGACACCCTTCAATTCATGTACGTATTTTTCAATTTACGAAAAGTTACAAGAAAATGAAGAGTGGCCGAGGTTCATAAAAATACATCTCGGACGATCAAGTGCCCCCACTTGACCATGCATGATGTTTTTTTCTTTTTCTTGGGGAGGGGGGATTAGTCGAATCCCGATCATGTGATTCATGGACTCTACCACATGACAAATATCCGTTTCCAATCAGCACGTGTAAATCTCGTCCGACCCCGGCACTATAAATTTCAAGGAAAGTAAATGAAGTTCTCCTGTTTTGAATATGCCTTACAGAACGCTTACGTGTCGCAACTCCTGCCCACCATCTAAACATAGGTAAACATTTTTGTCAATGATGCGACAATTGCTGGCATATATACAAGTCGGAAATATTGTAAATCTCATCAGTTATAGTAGCATAAATGCTTTGGAAATTTCTCTGTTTCTGTGAAAATGAAGATCTCTATTTGTACTCTACTCACTGTTATAATATGTGTTAATTATGTTCGTAAGTAGAATATAATATAATACCTATATTATAATATATAATATTCAGATATCGGTTGTATTCCAAAATTTCTCGTAATACGTATTCAATTCAAATATGCATTCTCCTTGGAAAAAGTTGAAAGATATGTGACCTTCATTGTGCGTGTACCATTCTACTGCATCATTATTTCTTCACCGAAAGCAGTTTCTTACCAAGTGTTATAAAATTATTCCTTATAAATAACGTTTCATCATTTTTGATAAAAAAATTTGAATTCAATGTTTTCGCATTCACATTTTTCTATAAAAAATGTAGCTAGCCTCGGAATTAATAACCATTTTTAGGTTTATCAGGCTTTGCACTATTTGCTGAATACACCCTTAGATTTGGTTTGTTAGCAAAAATATATAAAACCTTTAGTAAATAGCCTTGTTCAAAAACCATTTGAAATTGTTTATAATAAATTATAAAAATTACAATTATTAATAATCATAATAATCATTGTATTTATGATAATAAATATTATTATTATTATATATTTTATTATATTTATGACATATATGTTTATATAACATTATGTATTTTAGTAACATATATGTTTACAAAAACATTCTAGAGTGAAATAAACTTATTCTTTTTTTTTTAATTACAGAGTTGCTACAGGTCAGGTAATTCCAGAGTTAGGGAATTTTCGATAAATTACAGTTGAAATTAATTGTATTATTATGGTTGAAAATAGGAAAAATTTGGTTGAGAATTAATTTGCTTTTGGTTCAGGATTTAAACTATTTTGTTGAAAATTCAACTTTTGTATTGAATTCAACTATTTTTGGTATAAAATTAAAATCCAATTTGTGGTTAAAACATATATCATGTTTTTCGTTAAAAATTCATCTTTTTTAGTAGAAAATTTAACTACTTCGCTGAAAGAGGAACTACTTTGTTAAAAATTCATTTATTTGGTGATGTTTCATCACTGTAGTTGAAACCTCCTTCTTTCGTTGAAAATTTAATTATTTTGTTCAAAATTATGTTTTCTAGCTGAGAATTAATTATTTTAACTGCAAATTTAACTCGTACATATTTGGTTGAAAACCCGAAATTTGTGGCAGAATATTTAATCTTCTTGGTTGAAAATTATACTATTTTGTTGAGAATTTACTTTAATTTGATTGAAAATTAATTTTCTTACTACAAATTTAACTATTCTATTTTCAGTTGATATTGATTTAGTTTGAAATGTATGTAATCGGTTAAAAATTAATTTTTTGTAATGAAAATTCACTTCAAGTATTCAATTGTTTGTGACAAATTTACCTTTTTTATATAAATGTAATATTTTTCATTAAAAAATTATCTGTTTAGTAAAAAATTCAACTATTCGATTTTTTTGAGAATTAATTTCTCTCATTGAAGAAAAACATTTAATTGAATATTCGTCTTTTTGTGGATAGAAAATTCATCTTCTGGATTGACAATGCCACTATTTGGTCGAAATTTCATATTTTTGGTTGAAAATACCATTGTGATTAAAAATTAATTTCTTTAGTTGTAAATGCGTTTCTTTTTAGTTGAGAATTAATGTTTTCAATGAAGATAAAACTATTCCATTTTTGCTTGAAAATTTATATTTTTAGTTGAAAATAAATTAATTTTGCTGAAAAATCATTTGTTTTTTCAAATTTAATTTTCTGACTGCGAATTGAAATATTATATTTTTGGTTTGTAATTCGATCTTCTTTATTTTGAAATTAAATTATTTTATTGAGAATTCATCTTTTTCGTTGAAAATGGGATTTTTCTTATTTAGAATTAATTATTTCAACAGGAAATATAACTTCCATTTTTTGTCGAAAATTTATCTTTTTTAATAGCAATTTATTCTTCTTGGTTGAAAATTATACTATTTTGTTGAGATTTTACTTGAATTTCATTGAAAATTAATTTTTTTACTGAAAATTTAACTATTCTATTTTTAGTTGAAAATTTATCTGTTTTCGGTAGAAAATGAAATGGAAAATCTTTGGTAGAAAATGTATCCTTTCAGTTTGAAATTCATGTAGTTGGTTAAAAATAAAATTTTGTTTAGTTGAAGATTCATCATTTTAGTTGAAAATTCACTTTAACTGTTCCATTTTTTGTGGAAAATTGATCTTTTTTGATAGAAGTGTAATCTTTCTCGTAAAAAATTATCTGTTCAGTTGAAAATGTATAAATTTAGTTGATAAATAATTATTTTTTCTGAACACTCGTTTTTCTTTAATTTACTTTTCTGACTGCAAACTGAAATATCATATTTGCGGTTTGAAAATTTATCCTTTTTAGTTAAAAATTGAATTATTTTGTTGAGAATTCATTTTTGGTTGAAAATTAATCTTTTCGACTTGATAACACTACTAAAAAGTCTTTTGAATATATTTAGAAACAAAATTTATTTTGCATTAACACTATTAATCTTCTAGGTGTAATGAATTTTTCCGCGACATTTAAATCATGTAATTTTTCCTAATGGAAGTAGAAAATACGATTTTTTCAATCTTAATTCAAAATGCTAAAAATATTTTATCTATTTCATGAATTCTTATATAAAACAAATAAAAATTATATATAATACTTCACGCTATGTATAAACTATATATAATTTTTCCGCCTGGGGTTTCCGTATTAACCATTATTTTTTTCAATAAAAATATTTAATCAATACCAAGCTTTTAGGTACGTTAAAGTTTTTGTGAGAATTATTATCTTGTATGGTTTATTATGAGAAATAAAAAAAATCAGGTTAAATTGTGTAAAAATGAGTATATGTTAATATAAAGCGTTACAAATTTGCCATAATGATTAAAAATCGTAAAATTTAAAGAATTTTTAATTTTGAGTCTTAAAAATTGTATAAATCTAAATTGTGAATTATTAAAATGTAAAATTTTCTAATTTTTTAAATTATGCAAGTTTTATGTATTGTCTTTTGACTATAAAACTCCCGAAAAATTAAATTTCCGACACTGTTAAGTTCCCGAATTAGAATGTTTCCGGAAAATAAAATTTCCAAATAATAGAATCCCCGAATGATAAAATTCCCGGATAATAAAATTTCCGAATTATAAAATTCACGAATAACAAAATTCCCGACAGTTTATAATATTACTCAATTTGAAAATTCCCGACCGATGATTTGCCGAATTATAAAATTCCCCAATTCAAACAATTAATTTCTTTTACTCATAAAATCAATAAAATTATTAAAATTAAAAATGTCTTCACTTATGAATAAATTTAAATTGTTCAAATTCGGAAATTTTCTAGTTCAGATATTCTAAAATTCCACAATTTTCTATCGGAAATTTTATTATTCGAGAATGTTCTAATTCGGTAATATCATACCCATGTGCACTATTTTTATAAAAAAACTAATTTTGTTTCCACAACAAGCATTGTTCAAACTTACTAGAAAATATTTTAGGATTGTATTTCCATGCGAAAAATACTTAATTCTTGCGTTTACACCACAAAACTCACGATTACTGGGACCGTCCCGATTACTGGGACATCTACCTTACAGCTATTTATACGCATTAATTTCGAGGAAAGTATAATTCATTTGTTGCATATTTCAGATTACTTCAATACTCTTTCTTTTCAATTTTAGTTGATTCTAATTTTAAAATGATTTGTTAAAAATGGTTCAAATTAGGCGCCATGCGCCTACGAAAAAGGGTTTCGTTGCCCATTAGGATAGTAATTTCTCCTGTACTTCCCTTCCCCACTCTTACGGCTAATGCGCGTCCCCAATGAGGTTCATGATGCAAAACTAATCGTAGGTGGCAGCACCGAGCTGAGTACTAGAGTCTCTGTCGATGAGAGACGAAAAAAATATGGTGCTAGGCGTACTGGTTGCTTATAATTAAATATATGAGGGTAAATAATCCATAAATATATGTTTAGTGCTCATATCCCTGGCGGGCCGAACGAACGGAGCTGATACGCTACAGCGTATCCCTATAGTATCCACATCGTATCCCCTCCGTATCATGCAAGAAAAACTCATTTAAAAAGAAAGATTAACATTTCACTTGTTTAAATTCGGATTCTACGTGAAATTTTGAGTTGAAAGGTCACAGAGTAATCGCAATAGTTTTTCTTGCAACATCAAAAACTTTTAATGAATATAATACTTATCGATGACGTACGCTGAAGGCGACTTCAAACGCATCGTCATTCAGTAGCAGTTCATAGGCTTTATTCGTCGACGATGCGTTTGAAGTCGCCTTTAGCCCACGTTATCGATAAGTATTATATTTTTTGAAAGTTTTTAATGTTACAAGAAAAACTATTGCGATTACTCCGTGACCTTTTAACGCAAAATTTCACGTAGACTCCGAATTTCAATAAGTGAAATGTTCATCTTCCTTTTTTAATGAGTTTTTCTTGCATGATACGGAGAGGATACGATGTGGATACTATAAGGATACGCTGTAGCCTATCCGCTCCGTTCGTTCGGTCCGCCAGGGATACGAAGGTAATTTTACTTATAGTGGAAATTATACATACAATGGGATATATGGTGAGCTATAATGAACCTAACCTCTCTTTGCATGTGACAGTCCGAAAAGGATTTATCAACCTTTTACAAATGCTATGTGATAAATATTGATGAGAAAGTTTGAAAAATATATTTTGTTATCTTTACAAGGTATAAATGGCACTTTATTCTTATTACCAAAATTTCTTTTCTTAAAATTCGTATCTCATTGACAGAGGGTCTAGTGCTCGGCTCGGTGCTGCCACCTAAGATTAGTTTTGCATAATGAACCTCATATCCCCTACCTAATTTTTCCTGCCCAATATCCCATACTCAATTTCTCCATTCCATAATCCTAAACTTTCCCCTTGCTCCGAATAGGAAAGAATTGACCATTTTTCTGTAGAGATTTGAAGGTCGCTCTTTTTTTGCAGAATCAAGCCCACGACCATCACATCCAAATGAGAGCCCTAATCTCGACGACTCCCAAGGTTACCTCCCAGGTTACTTTCCTGGTACCAAGTTACGTATGCGCCAAGATGAAGCAGGTTCGGATTCTAATTTTTATTTTTAGCTTCTTAAGTGGCGGGGGAATGTGGCCTTTAGATTCCTATTCCCAAATATCCTCTGAATTCAGCCCTGGTTTTTTTTTAATAAAGTATTTACTCGAATTAAAGAGCCTAGAAGCACATTTTAACCTAAACCGACCGTTGTCGAATTCTTAGTAGACCTATTCTTTTTATACAGTAAGAATTGGTCCAGATTTAAAAGAAAAATGTAAAATTAAATGTGTACTTGTCGGGAATAGCTACTTTTAAGAATTTTCGATTTTACGAAATTCATGAAAAAAAATTACAATAAATCCTTACGTGTACCCATACGTTTTTGAACTCGACTGCATCTCGCGATATCGGGTACATGATGGCGTAATTTGTTTAAACAATAAGCTTTTTTTCAGCGATTTTCTCTGAGAATAGGGTTAAAAAGTCACGGTTAAAGAGAAAACAATTTACTTTTTGTCCAGTTTCCCAATAGAATGATACAAGACCTAATTAATGTTAGAGAACATAATTGTTCAAACAATTTATTATTATTGTTACTAATATTCCCTTAGCATAATTCTAGAAAATTGCAGTTCTTTCTCAATGAATTTTCACTTTTTGTCCAATTTACAATAAGAGTGAGATCAATAGTTAATAAGAGTCAACAAAATTGATTGTTTGAACAATTTATTGTTACTGTTGATAATATTCAATTTGAGTAATGCTAGAAAGTTGCGTTTTTTTCTGAAATTCTCAGCTATTTGTTCACTTTTTGATTGAGGTGAGTTAACACTTAATTCAATTTAGCAAGGATAATTATCTAAGCAAATTATTATTGTTTACAACTATCGCCTTCTTTATTAGCGGTACATAGTTGCGGTTTCTTCTGAAAATTTTAACTTTCAACCCAATTTTTACTTAGTGAAGTAATAAATAATGCAAATGAACAAACATAGTTGTTTAACAAATGTATTATTGTTTACGACCATCTTTTCTCAGATAAGTGCTAAAAAGTTGCGATTTTTTCTGAACTCTTAAACTTTTGATCTACTTTTCACAATTCCAAATTTTTCTTTTGCCTTCCATCTAATCCGAATTATACCATTCTTTCTTTTAGTCTGTTGTGTGAGATAGCTTCTTTGTGTAAATTATAATTTTTCAAATATTGGGAAAAGAGCAAAAATAATTTACTTAAAAAAATACAATAGTATTTAGAAAACGATTCTTGTTGAGGTTCACTTATTATTTGTTCATAATTAAAAAGTCAAAGAAAAACTAAAGATTTCAGAGGAAGAAAAACTTTTTATCACTTATTCGATGCTGATGTTCATTTATTTTATTTAATTGATAATAATTTGATTTCATTGTTTTTAGTAATTCCATTCAATTGATTGATTTTTTTTATTCATTTCATTGTATGTTTCAATGGTTTAATGGTTTGATTGACTTCATTGATTCTGTTCAATTTACTGATTTGATAATTTGATTTTAGTATTTTATTAATGTTATTGATTGCATTCATTCATTTTATTGTATTTTCTAATAAGAAAATTAAATATTTACAATAAAAAAAGCAATAAATCGAAAAAAATCAATAAGATAAAAAAAATCATTAAAATCAATAGAATCAATAGAATAAATCAATCAAAGCAATACAATGAATGAATTGAATAAACTCACTAAAATCAGTGCAATTTTGGTTTTATTGATAATAATTCGATTTTTGTATTTTATTCAATTTATTGACTTCACTGAGTCATTTGATTGTATTTTTTAATAAAAAAGTCAAATATCTGCAATAAAAAATGAATAGATTGAACAGAATCAATCAAATCAATCAAATCAACAAACTAAATAGAATCAATAAAATAAAATAAATCAATGAAAACAAAAAAATCAATAAATTGAATAAAATCACTAAAATCAGTGCAATTTTGATGTTTCATTCAATTCATTGATTTTATTGATTTTTTTATTTTATAGATTTCATTGATGTTTATTTTATTGATTTTCTTGATAATAAATCGCTTTTATTTATTTTAGTGACTCCATCCAATTTATTTCTTTTATTGATTTATTCCATTCTATTTTTTAATCAAACAAATCAAGTAGATCAATAAAATCACTGGAAAAAAAATTATTATCAATAGATTAAAAATAAAAAAATCAATTACGTCAATGAAATTAATAAATTGAATAAAATCACTACAATCAGTAAAGTCAGTGCAATTTCGATTTTATCGATAATAATTTGATTTTAGTAGTTTATTCATTCTATTGATTGCATTGATTCATTTGATTGTATCTTTTAATACAAAATTTAAATATTTACAATAAAAAAAGCAATAAATTGAACAAAATCAATAAAATATAATCAAGAAAATCATTAAAACCAATAGAATCAATCAAATAGATCAGTCAAAGCAATAAAATCAATGAATTGAATAAAATCACTATAATCACTAAAATCAGTTCAATTTTGATTTTAGTATTTTATTCAATTTATTGACTTCATTGAGTCATTTGATTGTCTTTTTAAATGAAATAATCGGATATTCATACTGATTTTCTTCATTTTATTAAACAATACGATGAAATGAATAAAAAAAATCTATAATTATTGAATGAAATCACTAAAATCAGTATAATTTTGACTTTATTGTTTATAAATTGATTTTCTCGGCAATAGTGATTTTATTCAATTGATTGATTTTATTGATTCGTTTCATTGTATTTTGTGATAAAATAGAGAAAATCGATACAAGTATTCGATTTTTCAAGAAATACAATCAAATGAATCACTAAAATCAATAAATTGAATGAAATCACTAAAATCAATTTATTATCAATAAAATGAGTCACATCAATCAACTCAATCAAATAAAATTTATATCGGTTTCACTGATTTCATTGATTTTATTGATTTCATTTATTTGGTTCATTTTATTCGTTTTATTCATTGTATTGATTTTATTGATTTTATTCATGTTTTTCATTTTATTGATAATTTATTGGAGGATAAAGGGCATTTTTTAGTACCACCCTCCAAAAGCTTAGCACAAAAAAGATTTTTGTTGATCCACCCTATTCAGAAAATATCAATATTTATCAGCAAAAAATTGTCATACCTTTAAAAATAACTAGTTTTTATAATTTCGATAATCTCGAAATTTTTGCATGAATCAAAGAAATGATTGATAAAAAAATCAACAGATTATGAAAATATTTTTGTGTCAACAATAATAATTTTTGTATTAATAAAATATATTTTTAAAACTTTTTATTATTGTTTTTATAATGTTTAAGCATATTCACGGTAATGTATTGAAAAAAAAATTAGAAACAAAATAAAAATTGAAGAGAGTACGAGGACTCGAACGTATGACGGCAGAATCTGTAGCCTAGAACCTAGACCATTACCCCGCCACTGCTCACTCTTTAGTCCTATAATTCAAACCCATAGTTACAAGCTTCTTCATATAATTAATTTATAGTTGGACCGCTTCATGAACTTGAAATTTATAAATAAATTTGCAGAGGGCCTAATTTCGAAATTTCAGCATTCGAATTTTATGGTTTCGGAATTTATTGCTGGATAACTTGATAAATTTATAATTTATAATTTCAAAATTTTCAAATCATGATTTCAAAGTTATAATTTCAATCTGGGTAAATTTACAAATTTACATACAATCATAAATTCATTTGCTTGGCCGCCTACCAATACAGTCTTATGGTCCTCACATACACAGGACATCTCCATTTCGTTCCACATTTTTCTCCATTTCGTGACATATTTTGCGAAATTTAGGTTCGCCATCATCAAGTTTTGGGTCTTCGAATATTGGATAACCTCTGGAAATACTTCTGTGATGTCAGAATTGTGAGTAGAAAAATAAATTTGCGAACGGTTCTCGCTGTTCAAATGCTGTCTCCTGCTATCCGCAGATTTCTCCCTTTCGAAACATTCATAATTTCAGCGAAAATAATTATTGCCTCAGCAAAAGGTTTCATTCCTATTAATTTCGTTGTTCCGAGGATCTCGCAAACCCCCGATATTTGACAAGTTTTCTTTCTTTCGCTCTCAAATGCTTGGGAAGAATTATATATGGAGTCAGTGCCGTGCCCATACAAAAAAAATTCCAAGTCGGAGTTGACCAGCCCCCTTAAGCCATTCCTTCCAGCGAGACACGAGTGAAGTGTACACACTTCATTATTTATTTTACAAAATAACCTCTTGAGGCGCTTTAAACGCAGGATCTTCTCCCAAACCCTTTAGGGTCTCGTCGTAAACGGCAGGCTTCAGTGAGGACTTTAACAAAGCTGCTTGAGTTCCGCACAGGAATTGATTGATCCTCAGATTTCTTATCTGTATACAAAATGAAGCATAAAAAAGATCTGTACAATCCCACCCCTCGTGTGAGCTAAGATAGTCATTCGGATTATTCTCGAAATATGAAAATATCCAAAGAGATACAGCACCTGTCTCACATTTCGTGTGAGCTCCACTGTTCTTTTCATTTTCTTTGTCTTAAGTCTCTTGGACATAAATATTTCCACCAGGATCTTCTGAAAATTTTCTTAATTTGCGTTTGAAGCAAATACAAGAAAAATGCAAGAAAATGCAAGAAAAATATGTCTTCACATCAAGCACAAAATACGGTATGAGATCAAAAACAATAGAAGCCGCGCCAGGATGATATGGCCTGACATATCATTTATTATTCTACTTATTTTAGAAGATAATTTTATTTCGCGACTTACCTGAAAAAATAAAATGTTTAAGCAAAATTAAATTTTTTCAATAATTGAAACTCAGTTTACAGATGACTGGGTATTTTTTAATTATTGATTTATAATTTTTTTATTCACAGGTTCAAGTCAACAACAGTCGCGTCAAAACGAGCTGCATAATCTAGCCAGCAACCAAAATTATAACCAACTATATGGGAGTCATAATTTCGGAGCCAACCAATATGGTTATGCTTACTCACCGATGGCACCTTTCAACGAACACAACGCAGGTACAAATTCTAATTTTTATTCTCAGCTTCTCAAGTGGAAGGGGGAATGTGTTCTTTAGACCCCCCCCCCCCCACCAATATTCTCTCAATACACCATCGGGGTGTTTATAATTTTTTTATGCAATCAAAAATTGTTGGGATTCAGAAAAAAAAAATCAAAATTAAATCGGTAGTTTTCTAGAATGATGCTTTCTCAGAAATTTGTATTGTACGCGATTATTATTATTATTATTATTATACCATTAAGCCATTTATTACTTACGTGTACCCATAGGTTCGTGATCTTAGGTACATGATAAAAACAAATAAGGTTTAATTGTATTTTTTGCAAGCTTTAAGATTAAACTTCTTTTCCGCTCAAAATCAAAGACGTTGTCGAATACTTCGTATTCAAAACTCTTTGTCCAAAAATTTGTGTGTGTACATTCGCTCACTTTTTTTACAGATTCATTTAACCTGCAGGCACTTCATAACGAGCTGCATAATCTCGCTGGCAACCAAAATAATAACCAACTACATGGAAGCCATAATTTCGGAGTCAACCCGCATGCTTATGCTCACTCACCGAGTTTCGAGATGCCTGTCAACCAACAAAACGCAGGTTTAGATTCTAATTTTTATTCTCAGCTTCTGAAGTGTAGGAGAGAGTGTGTTCTTTCAATGCCCCGCTCCCAAATATCCTCTGAATTCGCCCCTGTGGTGTTTCATAAAGTATTTACTCGAAGTAAGCTGCCTAGGGGCCTATGTTAACATTAACCAGCCTGGCGCAAATTCGAAGTAGATATAATTTTTGTAATACAATAAAAAATTGTTGGAATTCAGTAAAAGAATACAAAATCGAATTGATAATAATTATCTAGAATCGCTTTTTTTCAGATTTTTCTCAATTAATTCCGAAAATTCTAAATTCAATTCTTACATGTATTCATAAGTTTGTGATCTTGGGTAGATGATAAAAATTCATAAGTTGTAATTAAATTTTTTCCAATCTTTGAAACATGGACTTTAGTCCCGATCCATATAAAAAATTTGGCCGAAATACTTCGTATCCAAAACCCTTCGTGGGACATTTTTCTGTGTAGATTTGAAGTTCGCTCTTTTTTTACAGTATTAGGGAGTCCGTCACAACTAAATTCCGGAGCTTTACAGCATTCCAACCGACGTCTTCCCAACATACGTGTACAACAACAAGACGCAGGTACAGGTTCTAATTTTTATTCTGAGCTTCTCAAGTGGAGGGAGGAATGTGACCTTTAGATTCTTCACCCCGCCAAATATCCTCTAAATCCTCCGCTGGGGTGTTTTATCAAGCATTTATTCAAATTAAAGTGGAGAGTGACACATGTTAACATTATTCGACATCGCTAAAATTCTTAGTAAAAATAATAAGTATTTCATACGATGACAAATTTTTGGGATTTAGAAGAAAAAGTCCAAATTTAATTGGTAATTGTCAAGAACCGGCTCTTCATGGAATTTCCGATTCTACGTGAATTTTTGTTCAAAAAATGTTACATTTAATGCTCACGTGTTCCCATACGTTTGCGACCTTTGGTACATGATAGAAATCCGTAAGTTTCAATTGTATTTTTTTCTTTAAAACATCACACTTTTTCCTGCAATAAATAAAAAATTTCCCCAAAATGCTTCGTAGCCAAAACTCTCTGAGTGGAATTTTTCTTGGTTTATTTGAAGCTCTCTTTTTTTACAGCATCAAGTCCACCACTTCGATATGAGAGCACTAATTTCCTCGCCTTACCAAATGCTCTCACACCTCATCCCAGGATGCCTGTACCACAACAAAACTCAGGTCGAGATTCTAATTTTTATTGTGACCTTTAGATTTTCTTCCCTAAATATCTTCTGAATGCAAGCCGGAGGTTTTTTTATAAAGTAATTACTCGAAGTAAAGTACCTAAAAGCACGTGTTAACATTAACTGACCATGCTCTAATTCTTAGTTAACATAATTTTCTTCATGATATAAAATTTTTTTAGGTTTTAGAAAAAAAAATCAATTTAATTCAAAAACTGGTACATTCAATAGTTGCGTGTACTCATACGTTTGTGATCTTGTGTACATGATAGAAATTCGTATGTTTTAGTTGTATTTTATTCAATCATTAAAACATAAAGTTTTTTCACGTGCTAAATCAAAAATTTTTCCAAAATACTTCGTATACAAAACTATTCGTGGGGAATTTTTCTCTGTAGATTTGAAGGTCGCTCATTTTTTTACAGCAACAAGGTCACGTCGGTCACGTCGAAAAAACGCTGGTAATCTCGCCCGCATCCAGGATAATGACGAACCTATCCAGGTGAGCCTCCTAACATTTATTGGATATTTTTCCGTGATGCAAAAAAAAAAGGTTTTATTTTGAAGAAAAAAAAACGGTTCAGTTTCGACAATGATCAAGATATTTTCTAAATTACGCGAGCAATGTTTAATTACAACTGGTAATGAACGGGCGAGTGAAATAATTTGTTGAAAACTTTTTCTGAGTGAAGGTGTTATGAAATAAGTAGTGTATATACATACGGACAGTCCGTACTTTTGGCTCGACCGAGCTAAAACTACTGACAGTCCGTCACTTCAGACTCTTCTTTCAAAATATACTGAAACCTCTGTACATCATAGAGTTCTCGTTTCAGAAAGTAATTCAATGATAACTTTTGATTCATTCAATTATATGTATAATAATAATTTAATTTTAGAAATGTCCCGAACATCATCCGTGAAAAATTTCCTGCCAAAAAAGCATAGTACTCGGTATTTTCAATATCATTTGCACTAAAGAAAAACAGCAACCTTCATGGAATTTCACAATTATTATTTTGTAATTGTTGAATAAAATGTTTTGGTTTATATTTTTTACTCTATTTTTGAACATTGATAACTACATCATAATTAAAACATTTATCCATGCATTTTTTCTTCAAATTGAAGTTTCAGATTTCTCAAAAAGCTGTTCTCTTTTTCAAATTATAGGTAGTGCACAACCCAGATGGAACAGCAACCGTTGGAGGTGTTAAGGGAAAATTCTTGGGTGTATGGTTTCTCCCAATCAAGATACAACAAGTGCTACATCTTGACCCCAAACGGAAGATCAAGATGCATATGCGCATACTCACTGATGGTACAGATTCCAATTTTTATTCTCAAGTTCTCAAGCGGAGGAAGGAATATGACATTTATTACACCCCCACTTCCTTCCCGCCCTCCCAAATATCCTCTAAAGCCGCTCCTGGGGTATTTTATAAAATATTATATACTCAAAGCAAAGTGCATGGGGGCACATGTTAACCTTAACAGACCTTGCTCAAATTCTTAGTAGACATTTTTTTATGCTATAAAAGATTGTTGAGATTTAAAAGAAAATTTTTTTATTAAATTGGTAATTGTCTGGAATCGCGTCATTTCTGAATTTTCAATTTTGCGGTGGATTTTTGTTCATTATATTTTTTCTGACTCCAATATGAATAATCAAAAGGGGGATATCGTAAAAGTTCATTAATAAATCAAACCTTTGTTACTTTGACCTGATTAATATAAATAAATTTTCTTTCCTGACTCCAGTTGAGGTAATTGTTATCTTTCGAAATCCATTGATTTGCTTATTTCAGAAACTTTCACGAAAAGTGCCTTTTACTTTTTTATGATATCTGGACGTGTGAACTTACAAGTCCACATGCACAGATGGGATATTCACAGACTGTGACTCTAGATAATTACCACTTATATTTACCACAAACAAAAGGAGGGACAATTACAAAAAATAAATGGAGGGACGGCAAAACGAATCAACCCACATTTTGTCAAAAATTAGATTATTCGGAATGAAATCCTAAATAATTTGAATATACATCCTCACCCTAGGTTTTTTTATGAGAAAATGGAGGAGAACGCATTTTTTGCCATTTTTTGAAAACAAAATAGTTCGCGAACGTGAGGTTCCAGAAACTTTAAAAAGAGATCAAATTCAAGGTGGAATCCTGTTTTTTAAGACTATCGTATGGAAAACGAATTTCCTTTGTCAAAAAATTAATATCGCACAAAATAGCCAACAGCAATTTCTTGTGAATCAATCAACCACCTTGAAGTACATTGTTCCAGCTTTAGTTCGAGTCCTATTAGAAGTATCAAGAAGAAAAGGTGGAATTTTTTTAATCACACTTTGCTTTCCTCCATGGAGAAAATAATAATCTAGAAATCAAATTTTCAGTTCCGAAATTGCTGAAAAATCGATTTTTAATTACCGTCACTGAAATGAATGTTAATCCGTTCCAGATAAATGTATATTTTTATAGAAGAGAAAATCCAGCTATACGTTCAGCTGGAACAGCTAAAACATTTTTTCAGTATTTCAAAGTAAGAAAAATGCGCGTCCCAGCCTCAAAATAACAGCTACATCTCGTTCGGATACACGGAATTGATTGACGTTTTTTAATATAAATCTTTCGACCTTAATTCAGGGACTGTTAATCTGGAACTGAAACTTTCTGCTTTCAATTAAATTGAAAATTAGATTTCATAGAACTCTTATTGTCGCCCATGAAAAATGGTCAAATGTGGGTTGATTTGTTTTCCGGTGTCACCCTTGAAATATTAGTGCCTAACCGATTCGTACAATCTAGTGGTTTCAAGCAAATAATTAGTTCATTAAAATTGAATGTAATTTCCAACTATGTTTTACTCACAGAGTCATTTCTCAAAAGGCCAATGGAATTATGGAATTCTGATTTAATATATCATGCTGCAAAGAAAATTGCAAGAGTTCGAGCCAATAAGATATGTGAAGAGAAAGGTCCTATTAAACAAGGTAATTTGAGAAATAAAACACAATCTATAACAGATATAAGATAATTTTGTGTAAAAATCTAATTTTTTCTTAGTTATGAAACTTTTCATGCCCCCCCCCCCCCCAATCTTTCTCTGAATCGACTTCTGGGGTGCTTTATAAATTAGTGTTCACTGGAAGTTAAGTACGAAGAGGTAAAATCATGTTAATATCAACCGAATTTGCATAATAATAATAATAATTGTTAGCATTGTGCAAAAAATTTTAATTGAATTGTCGCAAAAATCGCCAAATTTTCTTTTTATCTTCTTTTTGAATCCGTCACCTCAATTATTTATCAGTGGTCTAACAATTCAATGCAACATAGTAATTACAAATTAATGACGTTTTTCCACCTTTCGAATAATTGAGTACTATATGTTTTATTACAGCACCAGGTCCCTGTATTGAGTACACTCCTGTTACCTATGATGTACTGGTACGCCACCTAATTCCGACCGGAGAATTTGCTCATGATAACGCTTGGAAATTGGACGGATTTTGGGAGTATCCGGATGCAATTCCTGATCCAGCAGGTAATTCAAAAACTAAAGTACAATCGCAAATGACTATATGTTATAGAATTATGCCTAAATTGACTAATCTTTTTGAAATTAGGGAGCAGTCTGAGACTCTATAAAATCTTCTAAATCCTTAAGTTAATTAAATATAAAATATGTTTTGTAATACTTGTGTAGATTCACCCTCTTAGCACTTTTAAATAATATATTTTGTGATGATCAGAATAATAAACTTGATTTTTTTTTCGCAGAATCAAGTTAAGGAAAGAGAATTGAGTGGGAAGACATAGCACAAACTAAAATAGTGCTGATCTTCCTCACACACCAGGTCGAAATTATAAAAATCGGCCGTGACGTCATAAATTGGCGGGAAATAGAAAACTCGAAAACAATGTTAAACTATTATAATTAATAAAAAGATTTAGCATTGAAACCAATTCTCTTATTATAATCAAACGTTTCTCAAAAAGATAGGTGTGTCACGGAAATCCTGGAAGCATTGTTGTCGCTTTTCCTCAATGTCGATTGGGTAATTTGAAAATCTCAAGGAAGAAATGTTGCCAAATTCACACACCTATTTAATAATTAAGTTTCACATGAAAGACAATGACAAAGAATGTCACACTTGTGATCAGCAAAAACAGTTGAACTTCTAAACAAGTAAGATTTTTCGATCGATACAGAAAAAAAATTTCATCCAAAATGCAGAGTTTTCAACAAAATTAGTAAATTTTCAAATGAAAAAGATCCATTTTCTAGCAAGAAAAGAAACTACATTCTTAGTAACATAATTAATTTCTAAATAAGAAGAAATTTCCAACGAAATTTGTTAAATTTTCTATCGAAGAACTGAACTTTCATCTGACGTAATGCATCTTCAATGAGAAAAATACATTTTCAATCAAATATCAGGTTACTTTGATTGAGCTACTAATGGCCAATATGTATTCATCTTCCGTTGCTTTTAATCTTCTCGGAATTTCATCATACTCTACAAATTCATATTTCTTCTTGTAAAAATAGTACACCGATTTCCTAATTAAAAAAAAAATTATTTCTCGCCATTTCTCGTACGTTATCTTCTTGATTATCTGAAGGTTCTAATGTGATTGTTTTCGGCATGACCGCAATTCGATAATCAAATCGACATTTCATTTGATGTTTTTCGTCTTTGTTGAAACCGTCAGTACTTTTATATCGCTGCACGTCCATGAAAGGATTATCTTCTACATATTCAGACGTTATAATTGCATCCTCTAGCCAAAGAAAACAATGCGCATGGAAATACTGGAATTCTATCCGGTATTAATTACCTTTGAGATGATAATTTAAACATTACTTGGTTTTCTTTTCGCTTTTGAATAAATTTCAATTTTACAATAGATGCATGGTCTTTTCTATTTCGCAAGTCGTTTGTATAATTTTCCCTGAACCGAAATAGTTCAATTAACCTAAGGCGATGATTGAATTTTTTATCATTTTCCTATTCGCTTCTTTCTGGTTCTTTTCTTTTGTCTTTTTTAAATATGGATCTTTTCATTTTCTGCTCTTAGATATTTTCTGTTGATCTCTCTCTCTCTCTTTTTCCTCAAATAAAACAATAATGATAAAATAAAGCTCTTAGATGAAGAGAGGAGAAGAAGTTGGTTAAAAAATTAAAGCAAGTTTTTGTATGTTTGGGATTTTTTTATTTTTTATTTTTAAGATATTTTTGTATAGTTAGGAAAGAAAACTTGAATATCCTGATTAGATCGATAGTCATGGAAGTTCAGAAAGAAACTTGCATTCTTTGGAAAACAACCGAACTTCTATATTATCATGAATCGAATTCTTTATCCAGCTGTGTGAAACACTTTTTTTAAGTCGTAGTTGAGCAACAAAATCGAAATTTAAAGTAATAATTTATCTACAGATTAATAGTCTTTATTTTATGTTGTTGAATGGGAAACTTTGGTACAACAATATTCTTGAAATAAGAAGAAATAATCGTAGATAACAGAAAAATGTTCTACGTTCATAAATATTAAATACATGCATTTTGTTGATAAGAATGGAAATTTGTCAAGTTTGTATATAACTTAGTTATTCATTTCTTTGAATTTGAGAAATTATTTCTTCAACTATGCATTTCTAGCTCAGGAAGAAAGTACCACTGAAAACGGCAAAAATTTTATTTGCCTTAAACAATAAAATCAAATCTAAAGGGAGGAAATTGTACTATTTCAGTTAGAGAAAAGTGAGCCAGTAAAGGATAGTAGAAACATGAAACTAACTAATTCGATTGGCCGAAATATTCAGTAAAATGATAGTGAAGAATTACTATTTGCTTAACGAATATATATAAATTTATTCATGATTGTATACATTAATTGAAAGAATGCTATTGAAATGGGAAACTTGTGAAATATAAATTTTTGAGAAAAGAATGCGATTGTGGAACACAAACGCTAAAAAATGGAGAAACAGAAATTATGTTCACACCTGATCTATCTTACTTAACTCTATTCACATTACAAACAATCTCTGTGATGTTTGTACACACACAGAAAAACAGCGATGTGATCAAATATAGCAGCACACACCTGACAAATGTTAACTACCCAAGTTTATAACGAAAGTAATGGAGCAAAAAATTTACTAATTAATTAGTAACTGAAATCACTGAAAGATTAGTCATTATTTTCCAAAATTGAGTTCAGTAAAAGAAACATATGATTTTTTCCACTATGCCATTAGCGAAATCCTAAGATATTACATTTCCATTATCCAAACACTCAGCTAAAACCAAATTGCAGCAACAGTGCTCCAGATCACCAGGATTTCTTACCTGCCAAAAGGAAAAAACTGATAAGTGAAGCGGCAAGCTCAGGAAGGGAAAACTCGCGTCCCGAAACTCCCGAGTCTCAAAGCGTCGGTATCAAGCTTATTTGAAGAACCGTGACTTTTCCCGAATGTATATGTTAAATTGAGCATTTTTATTTGAAATTTTCATATCAATTTTATTTTGTGACAGCTTAATTTAATTTGTATTGTTTTCAACTCAATTAAAATTTTGAATTGATCTTTTTTAGTCGAAAGTTTCAATTTTTGGTTAAAAATTCATGCATTTGATTTTAAATGAACTTTTATGGTGAGAATTCTACTTTCTTGTAGAAAATTCGTTTTTCCTTGGCTTAAAAATTAAACTATTTGGTTAAAAATAATTCTTTTTTAGTTGAAAGCTCAACTTTTTGGTTGATAATTAAAATATTCCCTTTTAAATGAACTGTTGTGGTAAACATTCTACTGCTTTGTAGAAAATTCAGCTGTTTGCCTTAAAAATTGAAACATTTCGCTTAAAATTCATGTAATTTGTTCAAAATTAATCTTTTTTGGTGGAAAATCAAACTTCTTGGTCGAGGATTCATATTTTCGGTTGAAATTGATTAACTTTGTTACAAATTCATTTTCATCGTTAATTTTTTTTAGCGTAAAATTTAACTATTTTATGTTTGGTTAAAACTTTATCCTGTATACTGGATGAGTTAAAATTCTTATTTCTTAATAGAAAATTGATTTTCTTGGTAAAAATTAAACCTTTTGGTTGAAAATTCAACTGTTTGGTAGGAAATTCACATATTTTGTTAAAAAGTCGTCTTTTGCGTAGGAAATTATCCTTGTTTGATGACAGTTCAACTTTTGAATTGAGAATATTATTGAAAATTCATATTTTTTTACTGAAAATTGTCTTTTTTGTTAAAAATTCATTTTTTTTTGTTGAAGGTTCATGTTTTTGGTTGAAAATTTAACAATTATAATTTGATTTTAAATGAACTTTTATAGTGAAAATTCATATTTTGGCTTAGAAATTAAACTTTTTGGTTGAAGAATCATATTTCTGTCTTGATAATTCAACTTTTTTGCACGATAATTGGTCTTTTTGGCTCAGAAATTAAATAATTTTGCTGAAAATTTATGTATTTTGTTCAAAATTGGTCTTCTGTGGTAGAACATTATTCACGTTGGTAATTTGTATTTCGTATGGAATATTTGATTTTCTTGGTCGAAAATTCATCTTTCTGGTTGTACTTTTAACAATTTTGTTTCTAACTGTTTTTTTCTCCGTTGAAAGTTATTTTTACATTCTCATTCCTGAGAGTGCAATGTAATTTCAAATAGTTTTTGTCTGAAAATTTAAATATGCCATTTTTGGCTGAAACTGTATACTGTATGAGTTAGAAATTCAACTGTTTGGTAGAAAATTAATGTATTCTGTTGAAAATTCGTCTTTTTAGGTAAAAAACTAAGGCAGAACATATAACAGAAGTGGATTTTTGCAACAGGTAAGAATTACGCGGAAATGGCTGTGAAGATTACAAGTTATTTTTCCTGTGAATCTTCTTTGTTAAAAATTTTAATTATTGCTTGAAAGTTCATTTATTTGATAGAAAATTAGTACATATATTTCATCAAAAATTCGTCTTTTTGGATAGTAAATTATTCTTGTTTGTTGATAGTTCAACTTTCTGGTTGAGAATCTTGTTCAAACTTGATCTTTCTTGATCAAAAAATATGTTTTTTGTTAAAGTATTCACAGAAAAAACAGAAGATAAACTTTACATCGGTTTCCGACGAAAGTTTCGCTTCTTCTGCTATGTAGTTCACAGCAGTGCAAAGAACAGTGTGAAGTATGGATGGAATTGGCCTGGAAATCAGGACACGAGATTTTTAAAAACATTGCACTTATTACCATTCCATTTTAAAAATAATTGCACTTATCGCGGACGAATGGTTATATATTTTTGATGACTGTCAATAAAGCACTCGACAAAATTCGAAAAAGTCGCCATGTTTACTATGATCTTAACCATAATTCACAAGTTATGAGATATGAATTTCAGTTTTGAAAGTTTCGAGATGCGTCGGTATTGCAGTTCAATATAAAAGCCTTTTTACGAAGTAAAATTTTAAAGCTAAAAGATGATTCCTGAACAACTACAACTCCTATCGACCTCATTTCATACTTCAAAGTATTATTATTCAAAAATTTTTTGAAATCAGAATTTTTGTTACGTATGAGGGCACCCTGCCTTCCCTGGGGGCTGTAACACCTTGCAGTTGGTGGGGAGGCCTAATCATGTGAGACATGGGGGTCAAAAGGACCTCGGCCTGCATGCGTGTGGATATGAATCAAAGGATCCCTATAAACGGGATCTCCCGGGTGAATGGAAAAGGATCCGTATAAACGGGCTCTCCTGGCATGTGTGATTACGGTATGGTAGAAGGGTGAAAGAGCCTAGCTAACACGGGCCTCTGGATCCCTGGTTCGAGGCCCCTCCCGGACCGACTTACAGTTTGTAATCGGGACAGGAATGACCTGCGGCCCATATAGCGACTAAAAAACAACCCTCCGTTTTTGTTATGGTGGTTTGCAAGCGGATATTTACACATTGAGTATCTCAATCAATGTGACCACCCCCCTAAGCTGTGGGTGGAGAGCGAACGTGCTCATGGCACTTTGGCACCTAGGGGTTACGAAGGTGTCCCAAAGGCCTCTCGGGGACACCGAGCGACCTCCCCGAGTCTTACCCCTGCATGCGGGGCTCTGCAGGGGCTGACCTTTATTTCCCTAGCTTCTCGTGGGATGAATTATGAATTTAAACATGCTAAATGATGGAAAAGGAGGAGGAGAAAGAAGCCTCCGGCAAGCCAAGTTCAGTTGATGGCTGTGCCCCCAGTTCCTTCGGGAGCTGAGGGATCGAAGGTCCCCCTGAACGCGGCTATGGTATTGGGAGAGACCAATCGGCCCTCCAGTAAGAAAAATGGAATCAATGGTTCCCAGAAAAGGAGATTGAGGAGAAAAGCGCGGCAGGCTAGAGAAGCTGCTGCGGGAGCTGGAGCGTCGGCAGTTGAAGGGCTGACATCCAGCACTGAGGCCCAAAAGAGAGGTAGAGGCTCGGAGGGCACCCCACCGGGGTGACTAGGCCTGTGAAGATGCACAAGCCGGCCCAGCTGCCGACGAACAGAGAGTCGTCGGGAGCTGGACTGACGGCCGCTCATAGGACCAACCCCCTGACGGTGGTGGTGGCTGACACCAACTACCCGGACTCATTGCTCACGGTGTAGCAGTTTGAGATCTTCAGGGAGGCCACCTGAAGGGCGCTTGGAAAAGTGTCCCCAGAGCAGTGGCCAAAATGTGTGACCTCCTCCTGCAGAGGAGGGGTCTTTGTATTTGTGGCGGCCGACCCAGCGGCTAAAGCTTGGCTACTCAAAGCGGTGGTCGAGACAGAGTCGTGGGAAAGTGCGTCCCTTAAGGTGGGTGGGGTTGAGTTGCTCCAAAAGATGGTAAGAGCTACAGCGTGGTTTCCGGGCAAACCGGAAGACCTGTCTAAGGTGCTGCGTCGCTTGGAGGGATTCAACCCCTCACTGAAGACAGCGTCCTGGCGAATTGTCAGGCACGAAAAGCCTCAGGAAGGAGGCACAATGGGAGGTACTAGGCATCTCCTAGTTGTGTATATTCCTGAGTCCCAAACGAGGGCCCTTTCGGCCCTCAACAACAGGCCCTTCTATCACTTTGGACAGGTCAACTTTCGGGTTACCGGCCAGGAACAGGAGGGGCCTGTTGAGACGCAGGAAGATCGGGAGCAGAATTAAATGACTGCTCCTGGTCTCACCATTACCCAGATTAACTTGCATCACAGCAAAGGCGCCTCTGCAGTTTTGCAGAGGGGCATGGCTGCGAAGCATACAGTTATCTCGCTAATCCAAGAACCATGGTTAGTTCGATATACCATAAGGGGATGAGGGGGGGCTGGTCTTTTATGTTACAGGGACCCCAAGGCAGCCAAACCGAGGGCATGTATACTGACGAAGCGAGTTAGTGCTGTCCCGCTGCTTGAACTATGTTCGAGAGACCTGATGGTGATAACCATGGATCTCAAAGGAATAGGGAGGCTAGTTCTAGGATCAGCTTATTTTCCTTATGACAGCGATACCAACCCACCAGTGGAGGTATGTACACTGGTGGAATATTGCAAGGTGAGAGGCATACCTCTTCTGTTGGGGCGCGATGCTAATTCACACCATAGCTTGTGGGGTAGCACGGACGTCAACTCGAGAGGTAATGACCTGCTGGAATATCTAATCACTACACATTTAAATCAAGGAAGAAGTCATTGACATCACTCTCTGCACCAGTAATTTTAGGGATAATATCAAGAAGTGGAGGGTTTCAGATGAACCCTCTCTCTCAGATCACTCACAGATAGAGTTCGTGTTGGAATCCGTTGTACCCGATGGTCCTAAATGAGTCAGAAATCCAAGAAGAACGGACTGGGATCAGTTTTCCACGGAACAAAGATGTGCACTTTCAGAGGTCCCCAGGTCAATTCGAGACGTGGACACTCTTGAGATGGCAGCTGAAACTTTCACGGATGCCATCAAAGCTACTTATGAAAGTAATTGTCGACCTACAAGAGTCCGAAAGGCTGGGGAGACATACTGGTGGAATGGGAAACTCGAAGAGCTTCGCAGGGTAACCAGAGAGAGGTTCAGACGTGCCAGTATTGGCAAAACGAAGGAACTATGGACGTCATTCACAACGATGAGGGACGAATACAGAGGTGCAATACGTAAGGCTAAGCAGGAGAGCTGGACCAACTTTTGCACAGACATCGAGAAGGGAGCTGAGGCGGCTAGACTGGACAGGCTGCTTTCTCGAAATCCGGACGCTATTCTCGGCACTCTGAAATTGCCCGGAGGGGGATACTCTGAGTCCGACGGCGATACCTTGGCCCATCTGATCAGGGCACATTTTCGAAGCTTTTCAAGGTCTGGAGAAGGGGGGACGGCAGCTCAGAGGCAGGCAAAGTCACCTGTCGCCCAATTGGGCCCTAAACGACGGCTTGCCAACGAGATTGTCACCCCTGCCAGGATCAGGTGGGCCCTGAAATCCCTTAGTCCTTACAAGTCTCCTGGCCCGGATGGCATATATCCAGCCCTCTTACAGAGGGCTGGAGAGATCATCATAAGGCCGCTGGTGAGACTTGCTAGGGCTAGTTTGACGCTGGGATATGTCCCGACGGCCTGGAGAGGTACGAGAGTAGTCTTCATTCCGAAGGCAGGTAGGATCGGTTATACTTCACCCAAGGATTTCCAGCTCATCAGCCTAACTTCTTTCCTATTAAAAACAGTAGAAAGACTTGTGGATAGATATATCCGCGATAAGGTGTTGTCAAGCAGACCGCTCCACAAGGAGCAACACGCCTATAGGGCTGGTCACTCGACGGAGACGGCCCTATTCGGAGCAGTGAACCTAATTGAAGGTCAACTGAAGGAGAAAGGCCTTGCGATTGGAACCTTTATGGACATCGAAGGGGCCTTCAATAATACCTCCGGAGAGGTGATCAGGGCGGCCATGATTACACATGGTGTGCTTACTGCAGTCGTGGAATGGACGTGTCACATTTTGGCTAACAGGAATCTAACCACGACTAAGGGTGATGTCACTCTAAGTGGAACCATTGATTCGGGATGACCGCAGGGGGGAGTTTTATCGCCCTTGCTGTGGTGTCTGGTAGTGGATGAACTGCTTCATCAAATGAGTCAGGGCATTCACATCATAGGCTATGCGGACGATGTATTGGTTATCGTGCGCGGTCAGCATCTGGATGTGCTCTTCGGAGTAATGCAGCAAGCACTGATGATAGTAGACTCATGGTGCAAGAAAACTGGATTATCGGTTAATCAGAGTAAGACAGATGCGGTTGTTTTCACCAGAAGGTACAAGTGGGGAACTACGAGTACTCTGAAACTTGCAGGACAACAACTGGAAATCAAGGAACGAGCTAAATATCTAGGAGTAATTCTGGATAAGAAGATGTCATGGAATGAGCACCTGGAAAACAAGTGCAAGAAGCTAGTAGCGACCCTATGGCTCTGTAGGAGAGCCAGAGGGAAAAGCTGGGGCTTGAAACCGGAGACACTTATGTGGATTTATACAGCGGTCTTGCGACCCAGGTTAAGCTATGCGGCGGTAGTCTGGTCGAGCAGGGTCGAGTTGTCCACGGTGAAGTCTCGACTGGAAAGGATCAGGGGACTGATTTTGAGAGGCGTCACTGGAGCCTCAAAGTCGACACCCACTGTGGCACTGGGGGCACTAATAGGCTTAGAGCCCCTCCATCTTACCATTAAGGCCGTGGCTGCGAAGGCGGCCTGGAGGCTAAATTTGGGGAATGACAGAAGGATCACGACAGCAGTGAAGATCCCAGTCGACATCGCGAGAAGGCCGACCCTGAACATGCCCAGGGACAAGACGGTCACTCGCCACCTCTTCGACAAGAAGTATCGAGTTAGCCTATCCACGAAGGAGGAATGGGTTAACGGCGACGCATACCTGCCCTGTGATGGAGACAACTGGTTTACAGATGGCTCCAGGAACGAGGAGAATGCAGGAGCCGGCGTATATCGTAGAAGGAATGGAATGGGCTTCACAATTGAGATGGGGTCCTACGCCGCTGTTCTACAATCTGAGATTATGGCCATACTCCAGTGTGCCTACAAGGCAAGGGAGTACGGCGATAAAAGGAACATCCGTATCTGCTCAGACAGCAGGGCTGCTATGTTGGCCTTGAATGGAACAACGACTACGTCGTTATTAGTATGAGGATGCTTTGAAGCACTAAATGCGTTAGCGACCGAAAACCGAGTCACTCTGCTTTGGGTCCCTGGACCCAGCGGTATCAAGGGCAATGAGATATCGGATAGGCTAGCCAAGCTAGCAGCAGGAAAAATTTTACTGGTCCCGAGCCAGTGGTAGGTATTTCCAGCAGGTTAGTCACTGAAAATTATTTAATTACATTTTTAATTGTCTATAATTGCAACTTTTCAGTATTTTCGATTATGCGTGATTACGATTTTTTTTTTTTTAATACAGTTAATACCTACGTGTACCCATACCTTTGTGTTCTCTGATACATGATACAAATTCATAAATTATTATTACATTTTTCACATTCTCAGCAGAGAGGGTATTAGATTTGCGTAAAATTCAACCCCCCCCCCCTGGCCCCCGGGTTTGTGAAATGTTCAAGTTTTGAGACCCCCTGAACGCGAAAAACAGGTTTTCGCGATATATATGTTTAGCTGTGTATTTGTATGTGCATGTGTCTGTGTTTACGACAAAAGATTAATAAAAAAAAATTATGCACTCAAAAAAGATCTATAAAAATTTGTCATGAAACTCTTTCTGATGGGACGCGTAGTTTTTATTTTTTTCGTAAAAAACTACAATAAAAATTTTAAAAAAATAATTTCTGGACAAACGACACAAGCTGAAGAAAAATCAATTAGAAAAAAGTTGTCATGCCCAAAAGAGCTATGCATTTATTGCTTATCATTTTTGGATTGTGTGTGTAGTTTTTTTTTATCGTAAAAAATATCATTATAAATGAATAATTTTTTTGAAAATGACACAAGGTACGAAAAAAACTTAATAAATGAAAGTTGTTTACCAAAAAAGAATATGCGAATTTATTATTATTCATTTTGTGATATGAAAAGTAGAATTTCTTTTGATCATAAAAAATAATACTGAAGATAAAGAAATTGAATTGTTGGAAAAATGACACGAAAGAAGAAAAAAACTGAATAGATAAAAATTGCAATGAAATGCTTAATAAGAAATTTTTGTATCGAATGCGCATTCTTTTTTCTTACAGAATCAATTCCACGACCACCGTCACGTCAAAATGAAAGCGCTAATCTCGAAACCTTCCTACTTAATTACAATCGTGGTTCCAGTAAACATGCCCACAACAAATATCAAAAGGAACCTGTTTTGGTAAGCCCAATTATATTTATTAGATATTGGTTTTTGATGCACAAAAAAAAATTCTTATTTTAAACAAAGAAACAGCGTCCAAATTGACTGAAACAGAATTGAATCATGATTGCTTTATTTCGACCAATACGAATATTAAAGGCAATTGAGTTGTTTTTTACTTTTGACATTGATCAAGAGTATTATGCCATACAATTCATTTCATATGAAAAATATCCGAACTTAACCCGAGAAAAATATTGGGCCAAAAAAAGTTCAATACTGCGTATTTTTAATAACATTTGTACTTAAATGATACAGGAAACTTTATGGATTTTACGATTATACGTTTTAAAAATTATGGATCTAATCCTTCGAAGAATATTTTTCATTCCATTTGTGAAAATTAATAACCACTGCATAATTGAAATATTTATCAAAAAAATTTTTTTTTTTAATCAAAATTTCAGAATGCGTGCATTTTATGAGAGAATAATATTCCACGAAAAAATTCAAGTATTCTGTTTTTAAATTATAGGAAAGACGCATGGATGGACTGGGTTCTGTCGATAGTGATAATGGAATATTCGTTAGTGAATGGTTTATTCCGTACAATATAGCAAGTCTACTACCTCTATATCCGGACCAAGCGGCCTGGATGCATATACGCATACTCACCAGAGGTACAAATTCCAATTTTTATTCTCAACTTTTTAAGTGGAGGGGGGAATATGACACTTAGTACCCCGCACCCAAATATCCTCTAAATTCACCCCTGGAGTGTTTTATAAAATAGTACTTACTCGAAGTAGAGTTCTCATGGGCTTATCTTAATGTTAACGGAACTTTCTGAAATTTTCGGTAGACATTTTTTTTTAAATAAAAACATGTTGGGATTCACAAAGAAAATTGAAAATCTAATTGGTAATTGTCTAGATCTGTAATTTTTAATTTTACGTTACATTTTTTTCAATTATCTTTCATCCGATTACAATATGAATAATCAAAATGTGGGCATCGGAAAATTTCATTCACAAATCAAACCTTAATAACATTTGACATAATTGACATTACTATGTTTTCTTCCCGACTCCGGTAAGGTTGTTTCCTTTTGAAATCCACCAGGAAATTAACAAAATGATCGTATTTTTGATTATGCATATAAAAAAAAAGTTATTAATTGTACTGGTACCAAAAGTATTAGGTGCTTATTACCCTTCCCAAAAATTGACCAATGACTCGAGTGAATGTGTTTATTCATTTCTAACATAATTCGTAACAATGTTTTTTCCACAGCATCATCAGAAGCTGAGCCAATCAAGGTTCAAGATGGTGATATAATATACCGTGAAGAAACGAGATTTGCAAGATGAATACGTGAGAAGTTCGTTTCGCTGGTTGCTGTTTTTCCAGGAGGTAATTCAAGAAATAAAACGCAATCTAAAACAAATATAAGAAAATTTTTTTTCAAAAATCTAGTTTTTTTTTCCTAGTTATGGAACGTTTCGTGGACCCCCCGTAAGATTTAGACTCGAATGATAAGTTGCAGCTTCTCAAAAGAAATGTGACCTTTTTATGGCCCCTCCCCCTTAAGAAAAAATATCTCCGATTCGGCTGCTGCTTTGTAAAATAATGTTCACTCGGTGAAAAGTGCCGCGAGGTACAATTATATCAAAAGTGACCGACCTAGCTCAAACTTTTAGTATATTTGATGTTTTTGAACAATACATAATTATTCAAATAAAGGATGCTGGAGTTGTCGGTATGATGGTCCAGCTTTTTGAAAATGCTTTTTATGTTTGAAAACAGTATACCGACAACTTTAACATCCTTTATTTAATTTTCTTACCTGGTCAACATTGATCAACACCAGCTAAATAATTGTTTAATCAGAAGGGAAATTTCAATTCATTTTTTCTTAAAAAATCAAGGCCAGATGCCTCCCTTCCCCCACAACATCGCGAAATAATTCTATAATATCTCGTTTGAGACTCTGGCGCCTCAGTTATTAGTAGACTCAAAATTCAGTGCAACTTAATATTTGTAAATTAATGACTTTTTTAACCTTTTGATCAATTTATAACTATATGTTTTCATAAAAAATCAGGTCTTGTTCCGGAGGTCAAACCTGCAGAGTATGATGTACTGGTACGCAATCATCAACCGTACGGACAATATCATCGTACCGCCTTTTATCCGTATCTTTAAGAGGCAGATGCACTTCCTCTTCCAGTAGGTAATTCGAAAACTGAAATGCAATCTAAAACAAATATATTAATATACATATCTTATATAATTACACCAAACTCTCGGCCTGCCCGCTGAAAAACCGTGTAACCCAG
>CAKNXH010000160.1:180842-222334 GCA_932178445.1 Andricus quercusramuli | reverse complement strand
CCCCCCCCCCCCCCCCCCGATCCGCAAGACTCAGACTCGAATGATAAGTTGCCGACCTGGCTCAAACTTTTAGTATATTTAATTTCTTTGCACAATGCGTATTATTTACATAAAGGATGCTGGAATTGTCCATATGATGGTCCAACTTTTTAAAGATGTTTTTTATGTTTGAAAACAGTATACCGACAACTTTAACAACCTTCATTTAATTTTCTTACCTGGTCAACATTGATCAACATCAGCTAAATAATTGTTCAATCAGAAAAGAAATTTCAATCCATTTTTTCTTGAAAAATCAAGGCCATATGGCCCCCCCCCCCCCCACACACACACACACCATCGCGAAATAATTCTATGATATCTCGTTTGAGATTTTGGCGCCTCAGTTATTAGTAGACTCAAAATTCAGTGCAACTCAATATTTGTGAATTAGTTACTTTTTAAACCTTTTAATCAATTTATTACTATGTATATATTTTCTTACGAGATCAGGACTCATTCTGGAGGTCAAACCTGCAGAGTATGATGTACTGGTACGCAAGCATCAACCGTAGGGACAATATCATCGTACCGCCTTTTATCCGTATCTTTAAGAGGCAGATGCACTTCCTTGTCCAGTAGGTAATTCGAAAACTAAAATGCAATCTAAGAAAAATATATTAATATACATATCTTATATAATTACACCAAACTCTCGGATTCTGTCCCCCTTATCTGGGCCTTTTCATAACTACTGGGCTACACGGTTTTTCAGCAGGCAGGCCGAGAGACTGTTTCCATTCTCGCCTCGGAAGGGCCGCTGTGCGCAAGTACTCGGTTCAGTGTATCGCGCAATATTATGCATTCCAATTGGAAACTGTTCAGGCGGCCCTAACTGTTTGCCTTTGGATACCCCCGACTTGTGTCAAAGCTATTTACAAACAACCCCCGCAACTTGAATGTAACCGAGGATTTGGTGTATATCTAAGGTGACTATTTTTTTCACTTGAAATGTATTTTGCGGCTCTATGAAATCTTCTACACCTCAAGGTCAATTAAATATAGAATATTTTTTGCACGACCAGTGTAGACTAACCTACCTTATACTTTTAAGTTATTGTATATATTTACATGATAAAAATAAAAAAGTTGTTCTTTTATCTTATAGAATCAAGTTCAAGTCGACATAATCAAGATCGGCCGCCCACGTCATATATTGACGGAAAATGAAACAATAAAGAAACATGTTAAACTATCGTAATGAATAAAAAGATTTAACATTGATACGAATTCTTGTGTGATAATCAAGTTTTCCCATTTTCACGTTTCTGCACAGATAATTTAGTTATTTATATTATTTATCAGGATAGACCCATTATTATTATTATAGATTAGCAGTTCGAACTCGAAAGTTCATTGCCTCACTAACCCGATATCGCCACACGTCTCAATCCTGTGCATCCTCCATCCAGTTTAAGTCATCATGTCCGAGTTCTATTAGATCATCCCTTACATTTTTCTCCCATCTTTTTCTCGGTCTGCCTAGAGGTTTCTTACCAATCGCTTTCCTTCCTAAAACTTGCGCCACTATTCTTTCATTTCTCATTCATGCTACATGCCCCGCCCATCTTAATTTACACGCTTTCATTACTCTATTAATATTTGCTGACCCATAGAGAGCATGCAGCTCATCAGTATGCAGTTTTCTCCATTCACCTGTCTCTTCGTCCCTTTTTGGACCATAGATTTTTGTAAGTACTTCATTCTCGAAAACTCTAAACCTATTCTCCTCTCCTTTCGTCAGCGCCCATCTTTCACATCCGTACATGACGACCGGCATTATTATCGTTTTGTAAATTCTCACGTTAATGTTTCTAGATAGCGATCGCGATTTTAGTAGTTTGTTTGCTGCATAATGGCACCCATTGCCAGCGTGCAGCCGCGCATTGATTTCCGTTTTAATCTTATTTTCGCTAGTTCTAATAGACCCGAGGTATTTAAACTTGCTAACCCTTTCGAATTTCATATTTCCGGCCATTAGATGCCGTCTTCATTACTTTGTTCGGATATGACGACGGTCATATATTTTGTCTCCGATTCGCTAACTTCCAAGCCAATATCTTTGGCTTTTGTGATCAAGATTTCTGCATTTTTAGCTACCGTTTCTTTATCATCCCCTAGTAAGTCAAGATCATCCGCATATCCGAGAATTTGTATTATCCCATTGAGGGTCGCACCGGTCGGATTCGCCTGCACTTGCCTAACCACGTATTCTTAAACTAAGTTGAAAAGGACGCACGAAAGTGCATCGCCCTGTTTCAGGCCATCGTGGATCGAGAACTCTACCGATAAACTTCCGTTTACGCGTCTTCTACCCATACTGCCGCGTAAGCAAATTTCGATAAGTCTAACCGATTTTCTTGGTACACCCAAGAAATCTACGATCCAGTACATTCGTGCGCGTATGATAGAGACGTAAGCTTTTTTGAAATCGATAAATAGCTGATGCACTACTTCATTAAATTCCCTTTTTTTTCTAGCAGTTGTCTAATTGTAAACATTTGATCGCTTGTAGGTCGGTTTCGGCGGAATCCACAATGGTAATCCCCAATGATTTCCTCGGCGAAAGAAGTTAGTCTACCTAAGAATACATTGGACAGGATTTTATAGCACGAAGGCACAAGTGAAATTCCCCGATAATTGTTACAGTTCGCTTAATCGCCTTTTTTAAAGATAGGAATAATAATAGAGGTATTCCATTCCTCCGGCATGTGTTCTGTTTTCCAAACTGCGCGTATTAATTTACGAATTTGCCTTGTGAGGCAAGAGCCTCCATTTTTTATCAGTTCTGACGGTAGGTCGTCGATGACCGCGGCTTTGTTATTTTTCAACTTCTTTATAGCCATTTCTATTTCTATATCAGCAGGATCATCAATTAATAGATCAGCAGTGTGGATTTCGCCGAGATTACCTTCAACGGGGGCTTCGCGTACATTTAATAGTTTATCGAAATAGTCTTTCCATAAATTCAGTCTCTCTGTCGCATCGGCTACTAGATTGCCATTTTCGTCCCTCATTACTTCCGTTCTAGTTTGAAAGCCTTTCCTTATGAAATTGATTCCCCTATACATCTTGCGCTGGTTATTCTGTTTATTATGCGTTTCTATTGCTAGTATTTTATTCTTTTCCCACTCCCTTTTCTTGGATCTATAAAGCCTATTTGTACTTTTACTAATCTCGAGATACTTCTTATGTGTTTGATCGCACTTATTTTGTAAACCACGTAGTCTGGCCTTGCGACGTTTTTCAAACCAGAGTTTGCACTCTTCGCCCAACCATGGTTTGCTTTTGGTTGCTTTTTTCAAACCTATCGTAAGTTTCGCGGCTGTCTTTATCGCCTTTTTCATATTGTTCCACGGGGTTTCCGGGTCCTTCTCGTAATTATTTTTATCGTCTCTCTGTTCTTGGAGAGCGTCGAAACTATTAGAAATCTCAACTTGATAATTTAATGTTTTTGTTGCTGTTTTGAACTTATCTATATTGAAACGAACTGTTGACTCTGTGCGGCTTGTTTTCTTACTTAACGCTAGCCTAGATCTTATAGTTTTACTATCACGAGAAAATGGTCTGAATTTAAATCCGCTCCCCCATACGATCATATATCAAGAATGTTTGTATGACGTCTTCTATCAATTAGAACGTGATCAATCTGATTGTGAGTGATACCATCTGGTGATGTCCAGGTGACCTTATATATATTTTTATGCTTGAAATATGTGCTTTTGACGACGAGGTTCTTTGAAGCGTGCAAAAGTTGCGTTCGCACGTATCAAGTTCATATTACCACCATAAATGTGACATAACATTTCTCCAAAGGATAACTTAACAAGTTTATTTTTAGGGGAGTTATGGAGGAAGAAATTAAAATAAAAGAGTCGTTTTTCTCGAAAACGACTGAATCGATCTTGATGTTCGAAATATATGTTATAGTCACGCATAACAATAGTTAGAGAGCAAATTTTGCATTTTTCAAAATAAAAAATATGAGCAAAAAATGTTTTAATAATTGCCAACATTTTTCTCCAGGTTATGTTTTAGAGTTTCACCTCTAATTTCTTTAGAGGAAAAATTCTTATATTGCGTATAGCGCGTAGCATTCCCTCAAGGCCTGGAAAATCACAGATCGATCCAAATTGTATCTGCTGATTTTGATATTGCATTAAATATTTTAATCAGAATCGCCTGCACTTAGCCTATAAAAATTAGTTTCCGGAGTCCAGTACAAGGAGTTTGCAGTACGTTTTTGAACTCCATTTGGCGTGCTTAATTTTGACGAGTCCCCTTGCCTCTTAACATTAGGAGTTGCTTATTACTTTAATCATCATCGCTGTCACTTTCCATCACTGGAATATAATAAATTTTCTTGAAAAAATAGCTGAGTACTTCTTTAGGTGTACAAATTTTAGCCAAATACGTAGCATATGATAAATAATAAGCAACTGCAGCCATGTGTGAAGAACAACCAACAGTGCATTGGCCATTTGCACATTCACATGTATAATGTATCAAAACAGAAATTCCAAAATTATTGGTACTTGTGACAAAACGAGATTCTTTGGATTTTTCCATGGACAGTTGTTTCCTTCTTCCTTTCAAAGCAGGAATTAAAACTTAAAAATGTTCTTCGTCTATCTTTTCTTTTATATCTCGAAAACCGCGATCATGAACAAAAATATCACCTTCTTTCAAGAACTTACGCAGGCTACTTGGATCTTCAATAACACTTTTTAGCATTTTGGCATCATTTTGACGGGCAAAGTATGGTCCAGAATTTTAACAATGTAGCCGTCAATCTTACAAATAGTGGAAGGTTTGCGAGGAGGAATTTTTTTCTTCCCAAAGTAATATTTCCTCTGATAAATAATTATTAATTCATGAATAATAAAAATTAATAAATAATTATTACTATATATATATATATATATATATATATATATTTCAATTAGAATCTTTGGAATGATAATATCATTGTTTAAGTGAAAGAAAATAATACCACAGAAGAGAAACATGTTCTACGTTTAAAAATATTGAATAAGTAAATTTGCTGAGAACAATGAGAATGCGTCTCGTTTATTTATCACATGCTATCAGTTATACATTTTACATAATTTAAAGTTCAAATCCGTACAATAAATGGATCCAAATACCGAAAATGTAGCAGATGTCTGGAGAGACCTCTGTCCAATTTAATATGCTTCAAAAATTTGATTTATTGTTAACAAAAAAAAAATTCTTCTTTAGTATACTCTCTTAATATAAAAAGATGGAGTTTCATTATTTCGATTAGAGAAAAGTGGGCCAGTAAAGGTTAATAGGCAATTACTAATTCGATTAGTTGAAATATTGAGTAATTCGATAGTGGAAAATTACTTTTCGTTCAACAAAAATATCACTGTAAAGACATTATTATTTCAGGGCTAGTTTCAGGTATTACAATAGGATTAAGAAAACATTCTCTAGTGGTACTAAAACGATATCCTTGTGGGAACCCAGATTAATTTGCTTTAAATTGAAAATAACAGCATGCCAAGTCTAGGAATTCATTGAGAGCTGTATATATGTGAATTGAAAAAAATTTTATAGAAGTGAAAAATTTGTAAAATAAAAATGTTCAATATAAGAACTCGATTGTGTAACATTTTCAGCTTTATTCAAACAGTAAGAAGGCGACATTGTAAAACTTTTCTAAAGACAATGTGACGTCCACAGACATCGAAAAATGAAAAAACAAGACTTATTTACACACATGATATATTTCGTCTTACTTTGTTTACATTAGAAATAATCACTTTGATGCTTGTACACATACAGAAAGACCTAGAAATTAGATCAAAGATAACAGCACGCACCTGATAAGTGTCACCTACACAAGTTTATATTAAAAATAGCCGACAAAAAAGTTAACTGATTAATTATTAACTGAAATCACTGAAAAATTAGTCCATATATTTGAAAATTGCTTTCGGTGAAATAAAATTATGATTTTTTCACCATGCCATTAATGAAATACTTCCATATTATATTGTATTATTCAAACACTCGGTTATTGCTGAGTGATCAATATGTTTTCACAGCGGCAAAAATTTGCATTCAACACCTTTTTGCTCAGCTATAATTTTTATAAAAGGATCAGAATATAGTTAAAAAACTCTGTATATTTAATGATTTCTAGATGAAGTCACCAAAATACAGGATTTGTTTACTTAATGCAATTAACAGTTTCAGAAAACAAAATGGGAAGTTGCTTTTTGAAAATATGTGGTGAATTAAAAATTTGTCACATTTTCGTAACAATCGATTCGATTCAGCTTTCCGATATCTTAGGAGATGTTTTTTTCTATTATCTTCATAACCTGACTTCTAAAGGGTTTCTTGTATACCCTGAACAATTTCAATTTTCTCATTTAGGCTGTTATGGTTTCACACCCTTTAATTCATGTACGTATTTTTCATTTTACAGAAAGTTACAAGAAAATGGAGAGTGGTCAGAGGTTCATATATATACATGATGCTTTTTTCTTTGGGGGGGGGGGCAAAAAGTAGTTGAAACCCGATCATCTGATTCATGGACTCTACCACATGACAAATATCCGTTTCCAATCAACACGTGTAAATCTGGCCCGACCCCGGCACTAGAAATTTCAAGGAAAGTAAATTAAGTTTTCCTATTTTAAATATGCTTCACGAAACTCTTACGTGTCGCAACTCCAGCCTACCATCTAAACGTAAGCAAAATTTTTTTGTCAATAATGCGGCTATCGCTGGTATATATACAAGGTGGAAATATTGAAAATCTTGTCAGTTATAGTACCATAAATTCTTTGGAAATTTCTCTGTTACTGTGAAAATGAAGATCTCTATTTGCACTCTACTCACTGTTATAATATGTCTTACTTATGTTCGTAAGTAGAATATAATATAATACCTATATTATAATACCTGATCTTTAAATATCGACTATATTCCAAAATTGGTTTGTTGTAATACGTATTCAATTCGAATATGCATTCTCCTTGGAAAAAGTTGAACTTTTTGAAGTCACTTTCATTGTGCGTGTGTCATTCTACTGCGTCATTATTTCTTCAACGAAAGCAGTTTCTTACCAAGTGTTATAAAATTATTCCTTATAAATAAGGTTTCATCATTTTTGATAAAAAAATTTAAATCCAATGTTTTCACATTCACATTTTTTTATAAAAAATGTAGCTTGCCTTGGAATTAATTAACATTTTTAGGTTTATCGGGCTTTGCACTATTTGCCAAATACACCCTCAGATTTGGTTTGGTAGCAAAGATATCTAAATCCATTAGTAAAGAGCAGGGCCGTTTCGAGACATCCAGCGCCCAGGTGCAAGTTATAATTGCACCCCCCCCCCTCCCTTCCTACCAGGGGTATGTCAGGCCACGCGTAAATTTCGTGCCTGCGGCGGAAAAGGCAAATAGTGGCGCTGCGATCGCCACTCGATACATTTGACTTGGAAACACTGCAACGCACAATAATTCTTATATTTTTTATAAATTTCTAAATGTTTTTGAAATTTCTCCAAAATAATTCACAATCTAGATTCTTTGAATATACGGATCAGCCTTATGCTAGTAATCTCAGTGAGTTTGGCAGGTATATTTATTATTTGATATTGAATATAAGGTTAACTTTTCAGGGAGAAGAATTTCTGTATTTAAAAATTGATTTCTAAATCATTACAACTCCTATCGACCTCCTTTCTTGAAAAACCTGGAGGCAAGACGAGGTTGATATTAAATTTAATTTCCATTTATTTTATACCATTTTTCTATAGAACAAATAAAAATAATATACATTTCAAACTATGTATAAAATATATATAATTTTTCCGCCTGGGGCTGCTGTATTATCCATTCTTTTTTTTAAGTAAGAATATATAATCAACACAAAGTTTTTCGGTGCTGCGTAGATTTTTTAAGAATTTCTTTATGGTTTACTATGAGAAATAAAGAAAATCAGGTTAAATTGTATAAGAATGACTATATGTTAATGTTTGGTTTCGATTCGGCTCCAATAGAGGGCGCCACTTGAGGGCCGTCGAACGGCGCGTCTGTGGCTACGCGGTAGGCCTCAGCCGGGCAGTCCGCTTTTTCAGTTACTCGTCGTTTCTCATCCAACGCGGACGTGCGGTCGACCGGTACGAGTGTTTGGTGTAGTATGGTGTAGTGTGGTTCTACCAAATAAACCAAGATCTCAACAACATTATTTGACGCCTATTGCTTCTTGAACTGCCGTTACCCCCCTACTTCCAACATAACTAAACATGGTCCTTCGAGCCGGATTCGGCCACTACAGGGAGGTGGTCGTGGCGTCGAGAGCAGAAAAGTCCAGCCGCCGACATTGAAAGCGGAGACCAGGAGTCATCAAGCGTAAGTCGACGGCAGTCTTCGCCATGTAAATGTCATTACACGCATCTCATGATAATCAATGGACGTGAGAGCAGGTGGGAGAAGCAGTCGCGGTTGTCGATCACACACGGTCGAGACTCCTCCTACACATGCTCTACACAAGACTGTTCTCGACGCAGTCTTCCACACACGGTCGATCGCTATCTCATCGCATGATCGAGTGATCTCTCATGGCGAACAAAGGATGTGAGAGCGGGTGGGAGAAGCATTCGAGGTTGTCGATCACACACGGTCGAGACTCCTCCTACACATGCCTCTCTCTCTCTCTCTCTCTCTCTCTCTCTCAAAATTCGAGATCACAAACGGTCGAGAATTCTCCTACGCACACCTATATCTCCTTCCTTCTCAAAGAAAATATAATTCTACTATTTAGAGATTTTATTATTGGATGTGTGTATTTTAGGGGTATGTGTATGTGTCATATAGGTTGTATATTGTCATCTCATTATGTACTTTTATTTCATGGATAGTTTTATGTAGATGTTCATTTCTATGCTTGACATATCATGTATCTATTCATATTCATAATTGGATATTATTTCTTTGGTTTGGTTTCGGTCGAGAATTTTCCTATGCATGTATCTATCTCTTTCTTTCTTAAAGAAATTATAGTGCTACTATCGAGACATTTTATTGTGGGATAGGTGTGGTCTATATATATTACAAGTGTTATTCTCGATTTGGTATATCACATTTCGGGTCATGTTCGTAGTTGTATACTGTTTCTTTGTTGGTAACTAACCATTTTGATACTTCTATGCACGCACACACGCGTTGCACATACTTCACCGCTTTTCTTCCTTTCGTTCATTGATTATGGCACATTTGGCGAGCGGGGTTCGACCCCACTTGTAAATGCTTCATCAGTTGAACTGCTGGCGATCAAAAGGGGATACGCCCGAAACGCCGTCATTTTATTTGGCCCTTGGGTCATATTCTTTTTTCAGGTCAAATTTTGATTTTCTAATAACATGTTCCAATAGGAAATTTCATTGCGCATATTTTTAGCCGCATAAATAAATGTGATAACTTTATTAGTTTTCGAGATAATCAAGAAAATGTTAATTTTTTCTGCAATCGCAAAATACGAATTTTTTGTGTTCAACTCGCCACAAGTTCTACAATAATAGGAATTTTGTAATAAAAATTTCAGAAAATATGCACTATCATATAACGAAACTAACTTTATTCATAGAATTTCAATGAATTGTCACTAAAAATTTATAACGATTTTCATTCTTCTCATTGCGTAAATTAAATATTGAAAGTTTCAAACGCTTCGGGAGTCGAATGAATTTTCAGAAAATTAAAATTAATGGTCACACAAACTTTTGCTAAGATTGAAGGAAGTTGTTTGGAAAATATCAGGCAATTATGTTTTATAGTTTTAAAGCCACAATTAATTTTACATCTCAGCGCCGTCCCGTACGTGAGCCAGCTCGTCCTGCAATATCAGCGTCTGTATAACAGCGGGCGATTAGGAGGTCGAGTCGGCCACCAAAACAAAAAAGCATATGTTTATTTTGATTCTCTACTAAGGAACATAATGCACAGAAGCATTATTGTAGAATAGTGTTAGCATATAATATTGTGTTTAGGATAGTTCAAGTTTACTTAAAATAAAAAGAACCTAATATGGGTCGAGGCAGGAAAAGAAATAGATGTGAAGAAAATTGGCTGAAGAATAAGAAAAAATGTTCCCGAAATAAGATACTACTTAAAAATATTAGAAATAATTAAAAATTAACTTTTCTGATAATTTTAATATCCTATTATTATTTTTTATTTGATTTCTTAATAGCTTTTTCTAAAAAATCTTGTATTTTTGAATTATTTCAAATAGTCTAATACAATGTTTTACATTGAATTCTACTATTGAAAATGTAAAAAGTTTTAAATATCAAATTATTATGAAATTAATGGAGGGCATTCAATGAATAGACGTTTCTTTTAATCAAAAAGTTGACAAAACTTATGTTATATTGTAAGAAAAGGAATGTATTACTAAGTCTAAAACTATAAAGGACGGTATAAGAGAAGAAGAAATCCCAGAGAGAATTTTCAAAGTTACTGAAGCTTGCTGCCGAGAAAAATGTTTTGAAAAAGTTCCAATCGATCAACAAGAAAAAGTTCACAGATAGTTTTGGGACCTCGGAGATTATCATCAGCAAAATTTGATACTCCGCGGGAAAGTAGACGTTTATGATAATTATAAATTGGAGAAGGCAACTACTTTTTTCGTTACTACTAATCATAAACTAAAAGATCTTCCAGAAAGTTGTCCATCTCGAATTGGACTAAGAGCGGCTGAAATAAAATATGTGAAAAGTCTCTTTAATTATTTAAGTGCCCCTGGAAATGAATTCTTTGAAAATTATTTTTCGCAATTTACTCAAAATAATTCTTCCGAAGACAACACTGAATACATTGATTTAAATGATTAAATTAGTTTTAAAGAAATTGTACAAGTTATTATATAAAAATTTAGTAAATTTTAATTTTTATAATTTGTTATTAAAAGATAATAAACAAATGTAAATGATAAAGTCTTCATTATTATTTTGGTGGCCCGACTTGACCTCCCAATCGCCCGCTGTTATACAGACGCTGATATTGCAGGATGAGCTAGCTCGCGTACGGGACGACGCTGAGATCTAAAATTAATTGTGGCTTTAAAACTATAAAACATAATTGCCTGGTATTTTCCAAAAAACTTCCTTGAATCATAGCAAAAGTTTAGGTGACCGTTAATTTTAATTTCCTGAAAATTCGTTCGACTCCCGAAGCGTTTGAATCTTTCAATATCTAATTTACGCCATGAGAAGAATAAAAATCGTTGAAAATTTTTAGTCACAATTTATTGGAATTCTATGAATACCCTTAGTTTCGTTATATGATGGTGCATATTTTCTGAAATTTCTAATACAAAATTCCTATTATTGTAGAACTTGTGGCGAGTTGAACACAAAAAATTATTATTTTGCAATTGCAGAAAAAGTAAGATTTTCTTGGTTATTTCGAAAACTAATAATTTTATCACATTTATTTATAGGACTAAAAATATGCGCAATAAAATATCCTATTGGGGTATGTTATTAAAAAGTTAAAATTTGACATGGAAAAAGTATGACCCAGGGGCCAGCCGAGCTGAGTGACGTTCAGCGATGATGTGCCGCAACAATCCTGGATAAGGATTTTTGCCAGAACAAGACCGTCTTCGCCCGACCTGACTTCAACTTTGCAGTGATGGCATCACCAACGAGCTCGGCGTTTGCTGGGGTCCGCAGAGTGATTGGGTTCATCCGACTCCCCCTGAGATTGACTTGCATAGTTTGACCAAGTGCACCATTTTCGACACCCTTGCTAAATTGTTTGATCCTTGCGGTTGCATCGCGCCCGTCACTCTAATGCGAAACTAAATAATACGAATACTACTATGAGACACAAGGTTAAAGATTGTAATTGACACTAATTGATTTGCAACTTTCTCAAAGGTTTTTGTGGATTTCTTTTGAGTTTCGCACGGCATAAGCCGGGGTTGCTAAGCGGCATAGGGCCCACGCACCAGAAGGTGCCTCTCATGACCGTCAAGTCAGAATGAATGAGCAAGTGTTGTTACACGCGAAGCGACGTCATCAGCGACTTCAGTCGAATCAGAGCATGGACATTCGACCTTACGGCGGGCGGCTAGCAGATAATCATTCAAGTAACGAGGCGGGCGGTATGTTTGGTTTCGGCTCGTCTCCAATAGAGGGCGCCACTTGAGGGCCATCGAGGTCCCTCTCGTCAACTGTTGCGCGTCTATTCCCCTCCCCCCAGTTACCCTTCGTGCTTCATACAAACCGGTCGTGCGTTCGAACGGCGCGTCTGTGGCTACGCGGTAGGCCTCAGCCGGGCAGTCCGCTGTATCAGTTACTCGTCGTGTGTCATCCAACGCGGACGTGCGGTCGACCGGTACCTCAGTCAAAAAAAAGTTTGTCCACGTTAACGAAAAATTCGGCTCGAGTCATTTGATTCTAAAACACTAATAATTAACGAAAATTGAAGCCCCGAAATCGGATCTGATTCTTTTTACCAATTATGCGTGAGAACATCTATTTTCAATGAAGTTATTTGTAAAACAGTCATAACACGTAAGCGAGTTCATTTTTCAAACTATGTTTATGTATCTTCATGTTTTTGGATTAACTAAATGCAAACTCGAAATTAGTTTAGCTCCATCACTCAATGTTTAGGTTGGTCCAATGAAGGTCGAAGTGGTTATTCACATGAAAAGTCAATTCTGCGAAAAGTAAATAAATTCTTTTCTTAGGATAGTAAAGCGTACATTGTTCCATTCTTTCGAAGCTCATGGTACCGAAAAAATTTTCTCTGACCAAAATACTGGCGTCAGTAGGTCACACAAGGAATACAATGTTGATGGTCTACCTGAGAATCATCGTGCCGCGCACATCTAATCGGTCAGTAGTGCCGAAGCATATCTCAAGTTTCTTGATGTTTTGACAACACTACGCGCTTCAGTGTCGCGCGCTTCTCTTTCCCATGGCATAAAACTTTGTGCATGATACTTTACAGTGTATTTAAGTGTGCAGTGAGTGGCAGTTTGAGTGATTCGGAGTAAAGACTTTTTTTCGTGATATGGAGACTGATTAAATTTGTAATAAGTGAAAAGTAGTATTATAGAAATCTAGAAAAATGCCGAGAAATTGTGCTCATAAATGCGATCATGAAGAAAACAGGAAGAAAGTTTGTGCTCCTTGTGGAAGAAAAATCAAGTCTGGAAATCAGCGCTTGGAATATTTTCAAATAACTTCTCGGCAAAACCGATAGAGGCAACAAAAATTTGTTCGAAGTGCATAAATGAAATTAGTAAAGGAAAGAGTCATAAGTGTGGCGATAGACGTAAACTTAGACAGAATAATGTAGCAAAGCAACACATTCTTCATATGACAAACAAACTTCCTGAGAAAGAAAAACAACAGATAACAACTCTACTTCAGCAACAACAAGAAGAAGAAAATCATTTTCAAAATAATAATAATGGCGATAAGAGTCTTACACTCAGTACTTGTGGACGTAAAAGAAAATTAGCATCAGAAAGTAAAAAAAGAGATCCCCATTTTTCAAATGAAAGCTTAGATAACTTGCAGCTTCATATTGGTGCTTCTAATAAACAAATGAAAAAAGTTACAAATTACATAAGGTGTTATGCTGGCAAAAATTCCGTAACTCCTAATTACTCAAATCATCTGTCTGAAAAATCCAAAGAGCTAGTGGATATTCATAAAATAGATATAAAAGAATTTGATGTTACGAACAACAAAAAAGAATATCGGCCTGGTGTCCGGACTGATGCCCAGAAACTAGTCGAAAATATAACGAAAAATATAACGAAGAATCGGACTGTGAAGATGACAGCAATATAAAAAAAACGGAAATTGTACAATGAAGGAGGATCTGTAGGCTACGAATCAAAAGCAACTAGTGTTCATAAACTTATAATGCTTTGCATAGTGCCTGATATATCAGAGTCCTACGAAAATTTGAAGATATTGTTCGACTTAACCGAGTTGAATGAATTATCTTATAAGTTTGTGTCAGATTTCAAACTTCTCTTAACAGTCAATGGATTGCAGACTGCAACCGCGTCTTTTCCTTGTCCATACTGTCTTATTTCATTGAATGATCTGAAGAACAGGGTAGACTTGGATGACAGTATTGACAAAGAGAAGATTGGAAATTCTGAAGCTAGGGTTAATGAGTTCACAGCTAAATTAAGAACTTACGGCGACATTAAAGCAGATTATAACAAGTTTTTTGATTTTAAAAAGAACATGAAAAATGCAAAGTTTTGCAATAGTGTCATTAATGAACCTTTGCTTGAAGAAGACGATTCGGTGTTCGTTATTGACAAGTGCAATATTTATCAATATTAATGGAAAACTGAAGTTAATTCCTTTTGTTGCAACCTTCAAAGCTTCAGACAAAATCGTTCACTGTTGTTTTTCGACAAGAAAAGTCGGACCAAATTTAAAAGAACATTTACAAGAATTTAGAAAAGCTCTGTTAGCCACTGAAATCTCTGTAACTTTGAAATCTCATATTGTCTTATGCCATATTGAAAGGTGCCTTCAGTCTTTAGAGAAAAATGCTGGTTTTGGAACTTGTTCAGAACAAGCAGGGGAAAGTATTTACAGAGAGTTCCTGAAATTTTGGAATAAGCGAAAAATTAATTTGGTTCAAGATTCATCTTATGCAAAACGGTTAAAAGAAGCTGTAGCCGAATTCTCCTCAAAACATATTTAAGTATAGTTCTCCATTTCGATATGTTATCTCCTTTATAAATGAAATTTCATTTATTCACGTTCTTGTTGTATATATATATATATATATATATATATAGTTGTTGTTTATATATGCTGTATACAGAATGTTGTATAGTATATATATATATATATATATATAGGATAGTTGTTTTACTGTGAATCTTGATAGATACTGTTAGATACCTGTTGCATAATTCCGAAAAAGTACTACAATACTATAATTACAATTACAATTACAATACTACATTTTGCAGAAGCATTGACAGCAAGATTTAAACTGTAAAGAGAACAAGGAACATAAAAAGCTCTAGGGTTAGCGTCGAGTATTCTCTTCTGAACACCTTTGCGTTTACCTTTATTAAACACAATATACGCAAGGCATTCACCTGTTTGATCAGTGACTTGATGTAACCCAAGAAAACACTCACTGTTCTCGCACTCTTTATCTTTATTTATTTCAACAAAAATCGGACGACAATTGTCATTATGATAATTTTCGAAACTTTATTAAAAACTTCAAAAAAATTCCCTAGTAGGATTCTATTAGGATCCGGCGCCGGATCCGGTTTCCAATTCCGACAACGTTTTCGGCACCGTTTCCAACACCGGATCCGGCGCGGGTCCCGACTACGGTTCCGACGCCAGATCCTATTAGGATACGACGAAGGATCCTAATAGAATACGGCGGCGGATCGTACGCTGTTTTTTTTCAATTATGACAATTTGCGAAAAATTTATTTAAAACTTTTGAAAATCTTACTAGCAGGATCCTATTAGGATCTTGTGCAAAATGCGGCACGGATTCCAACTACGGTTCCGACGCCAGATCCTATTGTAATTCGACATCGGTTTTTTCAGTAGGAACGAAAACAAATAAAGGAAAATGATAATTTTCACTGTTGAAAATGAGTTGCAACAAATTTTACACCACTGATTTTCTGAGATTTTTCTGGTGGTATCAACGCGCCCCTCAAGTATTGGCACCCGGATGCCATGCATCCCTTCGCGCCCGGGTTAAACCGGCCCTGGTAAAGCCTTTCGATATGTCAAATTGTGGTTAAAAGTATAAACTTATATGATTTTCTAAAACGCTTCAGAAAATTGTATAACCATGTTTCATTACATTTTACTTTCGGAAAGGCAAATAGTGGCGCTGCGATCGTCACTTGATACATTTGACTTGGAAATACTGCAAAGAACACTAATTTTTGTATTTTTGGTAAATTTCGAACTATTTTCGAAATTTATCAAAACTAATATACAATCTAAATCCTTTAAATCATCAGACCAGCACTACCCTAATAAGCTCAGTGATTTTGCCAGGTATATTTATTATTTGATATTGAATATAAGGTTTACTTTTTATGGAGAAAATTTCGGTATTTAAAAATTGATTTCTAAATCATTACAACCTATAACGAACTCGTTTCTCTCCTGAACATTTTTTATATTCGAACAACAAAAAAACAGAAACTTGTTCATTTAGTTTAGACAAAAATAATTATTACATTTTCACTCGACTTTTGCATGGCAAATTAATTTTCGAAAATAGAAAAACTTGGAGGCAAACAACGAGGTTAATATAGTATATAATTGTTATCTATTTTATAAATTCTGATATAAAACAAATAAAAATTATATATAATATTTCACACTATGTATAAACTATATATAATTTTTCCGCCTGGGCTTGCCGCTATAGTTAATTATAGTAATTATAGTTAATTTTCGAACAGTTGGTATATTGTTTATAATAAAAAATATTTAAAAAATATAAAAAATGATCGAAAATCAACAGTGACATCCAGAACATTATCTAATTCATTTTTAAAATAACAAAAAAACATTATAATTGAATGTTCTCATAAATTCTTGATAAATTCTCGAATCTTCGGTACCATACCGCTATGTTACCGGTAATATTACGCGATTTGAAATTACTGAGAATTTAAAAACTCTAATGCCCTTCAAACTGTTTCTCAAGCTGATTGAGTGACGATCGACGAAATATAGAAATAAAATTATTAAAAAATTACGTTCTTCATGGGTATTTTTCTTCTTAATGATACAGCTTTTTCTACGCATTAATTTTGAGGACAGTATGATTCATTTGTTGCATATTTCAGATTGCTGTAATACTCTTCCTTTTTAATTTTAGTTGATTCTAATTTTAAAATAATTTGTAAAAAATGGTTCAAATTAGGCGCCATGCGCCTACGAAAAGGGTTTCTTAGCCCATTAGGATAGTAATTTCTCCTGTACTTCCCTTCCCCACTCTTACGGCTAATGCGCATTCCCAATATCCCCTATCTAATTTTTCCTTCCCAATATCCCATACTCAATTTCTCCATTCCATAATCCTAAACTTTCCCCTTGTTCCGAATAGGAGAAAATTGACAATTTTTCTGTGTAGATTTGAAGGTCGCTCTTTTTTTTACAGAATCAAGCCCACGACCATCACATCCAAATGAGAGCCCTTTTCGAGACTACCTTCCAGGTCCCTTTCCTGGTACCCAATTACGTATGCGCCAAGAAAACACAGGTTTGGATTCTAATTTTTATTCTCAGCTTCTTAATTGGAGGGGGAACGTGACCTTTAGATTCCTATTCCCAAATATCCTCTGAATCCACCCCTGGGGTTTTTCTATGAAGTATTTACTCGAAAGTATTTAGAAAACGATTCTTGTTGAGGCTCACTTATTATTTGTTCATAATTAAAAAGTCAAAGCGAAACTAAAGATTTCAGAAGAAGAAAAACTTCTTATCACTTATGTAAGAAAATATAGTTATAAACAATAATATATTATTTGAATACTTATTTTTGTCAACAAGCTTTATTAATTTATTGACAATATGATCAGGTCCGTTAAGCTAGCACCTCCACAATCGAATTTTAGGGTTTTTCATAGCTCAGAATTTTGGGCTTTTTGAGGGATTTTTCTGGGCCCCAATTACAATTTTTGGGCTCCTTTACTTTTTTCAAACTATGAATTTTCTTATGGAGGGGCTAGCTTACATTAATCTAGCACCTCCACTTCCTAAAACCAAAAAATAAAAAAATGCAATTCCACCAGATTATTGGGCTTTTTTTGCGCTCTTCAAGTCCGCAACAAAGTTTTTTTCGCAAAACAAACCTCAAGTTCCAGAATCAAACCCCTTCAAAAAATTTGAATTTTCCACAAATTTAATCCCTGTGTATTCTATGGCTTTTTTGGGCTCCTCGAAAATATCAACTCCGATTTTTGGGCACGCAGATATGACTGTCAAAAAAAAAATGTTTTTGAGAATTTTACAGTGTCAATAGAGTCTCTGATTTTTGGGCTCGTGCAAAACACCCAGTCCGATTTTCGGCTGCAACCCTTGAAGTTAAAAATCAACCCCTTGGTACTAAGCAGATATAACTGTGTCAAAATATAATCCTTCCGAGAATTTTATAGTGTAGATAGAGTCTTTGATTTTTGGGCTCTTCAAGAATGCCCACTTCGATTTTTGGGCTCCAACCCTTAGCAATAAAACTCAACCCCTTTGTACCACGCAGATATGATAATATCTAGAAACAATCTTCTTGACAATTTGACAATTTTGAATTTTTGGCAATTTTTTGACAATTTTTAATTGTCGGGCTCCTTGGAAATAGCAACTCCGATTTTTGGGCTCCAACCCTTGACGTTGAAAATCAACCCCTTAGTACCATGTAGATATAACTTTATCTAAAAATAATCTGTTTGAGAATTTTACAATGTGGCTGGAGCATCTGATTTTTGGGCGTGGGTATTTTTAAGGAGCCCAAAAATCAGAGATTCTAACCACATTGTAAAATTCTCAAGAAGATTCTTTTTCGACAATGTCATATCTATATGGTACAAAGGGGTAGAATTTCAACGTTAAGGGTTGGAGCGCAGTGGGTATTTTCGAGAAGCTCAAAAATCAAAGACTCTATCTACAATGTAAAGTTCTCGGAAGGACTATGGTTTGACAAAGTCATATCTGCGTGGAAGAAAGGGGTTGCTTTTTAACGTTAAGGGTTGAAGCCCAAGAATCGGAGTGGGTATTTTCGAGAAGCCCAAAAAAGCCAAAAAATACACCGGGATTAAATTCGTGAAAAATTCCAATATTTTAAGGGGTTGATTTTGGAACTTTAGGGTTGTTTTGGAAAAAAAAATTGTTGCGGATTTCAAGAGCCCAAAAAAGCCCAACATTCTAGTGGAATTGCATTTCTTGATTTTGTGGTTTTAGGAAGTGGAGGTGCTAGGTTAATGTAAGCTAGCACCTCCACAAGAAAACTGATTGTTTGAAAAAAGTAAAGGAGCCCAAAAATTTTAATTGGGGCCCAGAAAAATTCCTCAAAAAGCCCAAAATTCTGAGCTATAAAAAAATTTCGAAAGTCGATTGTGGAGGTGCTAGCTTAACGGACCTGATCATATTGACGTTCTTGTTGTTTTTTTAAAGGGTTTTCGCTCTTCCTCGGAACTTTTTCTACTAAATTTTCCCCCTCAACATTTTCTGCAACGTTTTTCTTTGGAACTTTTTCTATCAAATTTCATCCCTCATTATTTCCTATAACTTTTTTCCTCGGATATTTCCGACTGACATTTTTACCTCGCGATTATGTTTACCATTTTTCCTCTGAACTTTTTCTTTACTTTTTTTCCTCAAAACTGTCTGTGTCACATTTCTCCTCTGAGGGCTTCATGTCTAAACCCAGTTTTAAGCCTGCTGGAGTGGCAGCGTTATTCGCACTATGCACAGAAAAATCTTTCAATCCGCATTTAATCAATATGTTCTTGAACCATCGACAAATAGTCTGAGCTGAACCTGCCGTGAAAAGTTTCTGACTTATCAATATTAAATTTGTTGTCCCCTTAAGTAAACTCTTACTTATTTCTAAGTACCTTACTAAGCATCTAGCTAAGCAAAAAGACAGATATTTTGTTAAGAAAGGAATGCAAAGTTTTGGTTGTGATTTTCCAGCTCTGGAAGTCTTAATTAAATCAACTATGTCAATTTCAGCATCAGAAGGTTGAACGAAAATCTTATCAATCTTGATTAGAGACAAGGTCTTAACTCTATGTACTGTACCCATAGCTAACAAATAATAAGTTTCTGCCTCAATCGTTAAAGTTCCAAATTTTTGAATATTTAGGCGCAGAGGGTATTAGGCGGCAAATCCATACAAAGCTTCTTTTTCAAACCAATTCGTCAAAAAAGAAAGAACCTGACTAGTGTCACCAGTAAAAGAGCCTCAATCTCTAATTAAACAGTAATTTAAACATCTTTCTAGGGGCGAATTATATTTCTGAATTGTTGACCCCGCAAGCGAAGCAGTCAAAATATCTACCGTGTTTTTAGGTATCCCTCTTTTGAATAGGCCTCCCTGACCATTTTCCTGCAACCTGGGTAAGGTTTCTTGCTGAGGGATGATGCAGAAACTTAAAAGGACAAACTAATTGCCATGTCCTGGATAAATTCCTTTAAGACTCTCAGAATTAGAGGAAAAGGTAGAAAAGTATAAACAAAAAAGCAGACCATGGGATGGTTTTTTTTTTACGAGGCCTGGTGGAAAATGTTCAAAAACACACCGTGAAGGGTCCGCACTTCTCGGTAGTATGGGGATCCTAGTCGCATCACTACAATGCCTCTGACATATATAATATTCATTTATACTTCGCGTATAATCATACATTATACAAGATCAAGTTTGTCATTATAATAATACCATCAAGGGACCCACTAAAAACCACCACTCTTTCATCTTGGCAGAATTCCCCCCCGAAGCCGCAACTTTATGATCTCCTTTACGTCCCAGCCAAGATGTACGCATCGTCCTCAGCAGTCCGGTAATACCGCGGATCGGGCTCGTCGGCCTTCAAAATCTTGGTTGGGTGCAGCTGGTTGGGCTGCTATCAAGGATGCTTCCTCAACGGGGTGGCCTCCTTGAATGAGCCGCATCTCAACGACCCCGGAAGATGGTCAGTCCGGGGCTTTCCTTCTTTTGCGGCGCGGAGGTAGCACTCGAAAGTGCTTACACACTCCGCAATCCTGTGTCCCTCCTTGCCGCATCTCCAGCATCCTTTCGTCATATCAGCACCTTTGCAACTCGCCGCCATGTGGCCGAAGCCGAGGCAGCGGTAGCATCTGATGGCCTCTGTATTCTGGCGTACTTGAAAAGACACCCATCCCACCTTCAGGTGTCCTGCTCGTACCAACTTCGACGATGACTCTTCAGTCAGTTCCACGAAAGCCTTCAGAGTTCCTCTGAAAGCATTCCTTGTGAGACTGACCCTGATCTCGCCTACCGACTGCTCGCCAAAATGTCTTCTGACGGCACGCTCAACCTACTTGGCATCTGTTGTGGTGTCGAGGTCGAAGATCTCAAACTCCGTGCGAGGGACAAGCTCCCTCACCCTGCCACCTTCACCCACAACCTTTTTGATCGCAGCGGAAAGCGTGGATCTGCCATCCGCAGCGGGCCCTACTCCTACAAGGTAGGGATGGGCGATTCTGGATCGATTCTTCAAAGATCGATCTTATTCACTCAAAAGATCGATCTTTTGAATCGATTCTTTGCGAGTCGATTTTTTATTGGATCGATTCTTTACTTCCAGAATCGGAGAAGCGATTCTTTCATTTTTATTTATTCATATGTCCGACCTATAGGTTCGTGACCACGGCATACACCTTTGATGTTCATTGCTCCTATACTTTTTTCTTTCGTGCTAGGGATGGCCAAGTCGATTCTGATTCCGTTCCAGGGAATCGATTCCAGGAATCGATTCTTCGTCGGAATCGCCATCGATTCCGATCACAGAGTTAAGAGAAAATAAATGTTCGTTTTCCTAAAGAAAAAAAAACCTAATTAATGAAAGTTTATAAATTTTCTTCAAAAAACATCAAAACATGAATTGAAATTTATATTTGTTGCTTTGGTTTTAATTTTTACAACAAACCTCTCCAAAAACCCTTTGAAATTTTTAATTTACGCGGGCTTTTTGAGAATGGAGGAGTGGGGAAATATTAGAATAGGAATCGAAGAATTGGAATCAAAGAATCGATTCCTACCTTAGATTCTTCGATTCCTCGGAATCGACGCATCCGGCGGAATCGAGGAATCGATTCTCACTAAGCGTTACCCATCCCTATTTCGTGCCTCAGACTGCATCTCAATCTAAGCGCAAGCACGACCAGTGCTCAACAACGTTTATTATCAAAGTTTCGAAATGTAATAGACTTTTTTTTCTACCCTCCATTGTTAGAAAAGAAGGTCCGAAGCATTTCATGGCATAAAAGTTGCATGTGTAGGGAGCCGTCTGATTATTTCACTTTTTTTTACTTGCGCGTGACGAGACCATAGTTTGTTCGACCATGAAGGGCTAGTATATTTGAGTATATTTTAGTAGACAATAATAAATTATTTCCAGTAGAAATGATAAAAACGTTTGAGCATTTTTTCATGATTTTCAAAGTTTTTTGTGAAAAAAGGAATTAACAGTATCTAATTGTCGATCTTTAATCATTTTATTTGAAATTGAATAAATGTTAAGATTTATAGGTGAATATAAACTATTTAGGACATTTCTACATCGATCTTAAAAGATCGATTCTTTCAAGATCGATTATTCTGCTTCGATTTTTTTGCTGAATCGATCTTAATAAATTCGATCCTGGATCGATCCATGAATCGATCTTTTCGAGAGAATCGCCCATCCCTACTACAAGGACCTCTCCGTGTACTTGGATCCAACGCTTTTATATTTCTTTTACCTGTCAAAATGTTAAGTGGGACGGTTATTAGGATTCCTCAGGTGTCAACTAGGGTGCGCCGATTTCTATTACAAATAGTATAGTTGTGTCTGTGAATCAGTGAACGCTGCCAAGGTACATAGACTGTTTTGTTAGTAAAACTTTAAACGGGCTTTTCTCGAAATCACTGTCTTCAAACTGGCCGGAAATATTGCTATAAGACCGTTACACATATCAGTCTGAAATTTCCACAGTAGCTTGACAATTAAATTCTTCATGGAATTACGTAGAGGTTTCTTGATTTAATATCAACTTTTTTTATAAGCAATTTCGTGCTTATTTTTGGGCTGAATATCGAAACTTTTTTTCAAAAGTGCACCATTTCTACAAAATTTGGTGACAAAAAAATCCTACATAATTATCAAGCTAATGACACATAGTTCTTAAATATTCTTGGTTTTTGTTCCACCTCGCAAATTGATGGAAAAATGTTTCCGGCGCACAGTCTATTTTTGAAAAGGCAACATACAAAACTTTCCTAATCACCGCCATTTTATATTTTTTTTCTATAAAAAATTTTTGTCTGTACTTAAATACATGCTGATTAAACCCTCCAAAAGTAATTCCTATTTCTTTTGTCAAACTCCCGAAAAAAATTCTTTAAACTGGACCTCTTTTTCGGGCGCTAGAGTAGTGTTACCCCTTAAGTCTTCTAATTTAAAATGCTCAGTATGAAGAAAATTGTTAAACTGCTTTAAGTGTAGAATAAATCTCTTTGACCCGTCGCATTTGATAACTAAAAAATATTTTGACATAAATTGAGCAGGTCCTCGATAACACGGTTCAAAAGTACCTATAGACAGGAGCCTTTTGACTGCACCCTGAGTGTCATCAAAATTATCCCTGGACCGGACAGATTGCACAGGCGAATTTAATTGATTTACAGATTCTAGAAATGGTATTTTATAGCTAGAAACGCACTGTAGAATGAAATTATCGTTTGTAAACTTCTCCCAATTTTTCAAAAACTTGTTTAGAGCACCTGCTATCCTTACCTTTAATTTTTGCGAGGATTCTGGAATCTCGAATGGTTCCGAGGTTCGGGCTGATTCTGTTGGAAGAGAGAGCAGAGATATTCTAAAAAAAAATTCACCAACTATGAATAAAAACCACCCCAGTGTACCCATATGTTTTTGTGATCTTGGATACATGATGAAAATTAATAAGTTTTGATAGCAGTTTTTTCAATCTTTAAACCACAAACATTTGTCTAGTTCCAAATCAAGAATTTTTCCAAAATACTTTGTAGCCGACACTCTTCGTGGAAACTCTTTCTGTGTAGATTTGAAGGTCGCTCATTTTTTTACAGGTTCAAGTCAACAACCGTCACATCAAAACGAGCGGGGTGATCTTGCGGGCTACCAAAATAATTACCAACTATATGGAAGCCATAATTTCGGAGCCAACCAATATGGTTATACTTACTCACCGATGGTCGGGGCACCTTTCAACCAACACAACGCAGGTACAAATTCTGATTTCTAATTTTAGCTTTCCAAGTGGAGGGGGGAATGTGTCCTTTAGATCCCCACCCCCACCAATAACCTCTCAATCCACCATCGGGGTGTTTCATAAACTATTTACTCGAAGTAAACTGCCTAGGGGCCTATCTTGACATCAACCGTCCTGGCTCAAATTTTTAATAGATATGATTCTTGTATACAATCAAAAATTGTTTGGGATTTAGAAAAAGAAATAAAAATTAAATCGGTAGTTTTCTAGAATGACGCTTTTTCAGCATTTTTTATTTTACGCGATTATGATTTTTTTTAATACATGTATTACTTACGTGTGCCCATAGGTACGTGATCTTGGGCACATGATAACAATTAATAAGGTGTAATTTTATTTTTTGCAAGCTTTAAACTTAAACTTCTTTTTCGCTCAAAATTAATACGTTGTAGAATACTTCGTATACAAAACTCTTCGTGGAAAATTTTTGTGTGTACATTCGCTCACTTCTTTTACAGATTCATTTAACCTGCAGGCACTTCATAACGAGCTGCATAATATCGCTGGCAACGAAAACAATAACTTACTGTATGGAAGCCATAATCCACAAACCCACCCATATGCTCACTCACCGGGTGTCGAGATGCCTGTCAACCAACAAAACGCAGGTTTAGATTCTAATTTTTATTCTCAGCTTCTCAAGTGTAGGGGAGAATGTGTTCTTTTAATGCCCCACTCCCAAATATCCACTGAATTCGCACCTGGGGTCTTTTATAAAGTATTTACTCGAAGTAAACTGCTTAGGGGCCTATCTTGACATTAACCGACGTTGCTCAAATTCTTAGTAGATATAATTTTTTTAATGCAATAAAAAATTGTTGGCATTCAGGGAGATAATTCAAAATCGAATTGATAATCATTTTCTAGCACCGCTTCTTTCAGAATTTTCTATTTTCCCCAATTTATTCAGAAAATTCTACATTTAATTCTTACACGTATTCATAAGTTTGTGATCTTGGGTAGATGATAAAAATTCATAAGCTTTAATTACATTTTTTCTAATCTTCAAAACGTAAAATTTTTTTCTCGATCCAAGTAAAAAATTTGGCCGAAATACTGCGTATCCAAAATACTTCGTGGGAAATTTTTCTGTGTAGATTTGAAGTTTGCTCTTCTTTGCAGTAACAGGGGAAATACCATCAAGACTATATTCCGAAGTTTTGCAGAATTCCAACCGACGTCTTTCCAGGTTACGTGTACAGCAACAAGACGCAGGTACAGGTTCTAATTTTTATTCTAAGCTTCTCAAGTGGAGGGAGGCATGTGACCTTTAGATCCTTCACCCCGCCAAATATCCTCTGAATCCTCCGCTGGGGTGTTTTATAAAGTACTTACTCGAGGTAAAGTGCCTAAAAGCACATGTGAACATTATCCGACCTTGCTCAAATTCTTAGCAAAAATAATTGTTCCATACGATGACAAATTGTTGAGATTTAGAAGAAAAATTCCAATTTTAATTGGCAATTGTCAAGAACCGGCTCTTTACAGAATTTCCGATTCTACGTGAATTATAGTTGAGAAAATGTTACATTTGATGCTCACGTGTTCCCATACGTTTGCAATCTTTGGTACATGATAGAAATTCTTAAGTTTCAATTGCATTTTTTTTCTTCAAAACATGACATTTTTTCATGCAATAAATCAAAAACTTGGCCAAAATTCTTTGTAGCCAACACTCTCCGAGTGGAATTTTTCTTGTTTTATTTGAAGCTCTCTTTTTATTACAGCATCAAGTCCACCACATCGATATGAGAGCACTAATTTCGTCGCCTTTCCAAATGCTCTCACACCTCATCCTAGGACGGCTGTACAACAACTGACCTCAGGTAGAGATTCTAATTTTTATTGTGACCTTTAGATTCTCTTCCCTAAATATTTTCTGAATGCACCATGAATGTCTTTTTATAAAGACATGATTCAAATGATTCAAAAAATGGTACATTTAATAGTTACGTGTACCCATCCGTTTGTGATCTTGTGTACATGATAGAAATTCGTATGTTTCAATTGTATTTTATTCAATCATTAAAACATAAAGTTTTTTCACGCGCTAAATCAAAAATTTGGCCAAAATGCTTCGTATACAATACTATTCGAGGGAAATTTTTCTCTGTAGATTTGAAGGTCACTCATTTTTTTACAGCATCAAGGTCACGACAGGGACGTCGAAACGATGGTGGTAATCTCCCCCACAACCAAGATAATAACGTACCTATCCAGGTGAGCCTACAACATTTATTGGATATTGGTTCGTGTTGCACTGAAAAAAAGGTTTTATTTTGAACAAAAAAAAAAAGATTCAGTTTTAACATTGATCAACATATGTGTGTCATACAAATATCTCTTACTGAAAAAAATGACAAACTAACATATTTTTTTCAATATAAAATTTCATAATTATTTTTCATTTTATTTTTTAAATTATGCTAGCAACATTTATATACAACTGGTGATGAACAGGCGAGTAAAATAATTTTTTGAAAACTTTTTCTGAATGAAGGTGTTTCAAAATAGGTCTTGTATATAAGTCCAGACATTCCGTACGCTTGCTTCCAGCACGGCAACATACGAATTTTTAAAAAATATGTATTATTAATTATCGAATTTTTTCAATAAAAGTATTCTGCAATATTTCGATGATTTCAAACATATAAAAATCGTTCATTCCACAATTTTTATTTTGTACCGCGTATTTATATGTATTGTCGTGATGGATATAATTTTTGTTAAGCCCCTACCGCTTTCCAACGTCTAGTGGGGGAAGAGGCAACCCTGTGATTTGTTTCATATGTTTTTGTGGTTAAAAAAACACACTCCGGGTTTCTCTAAATAAGATATTCCAGTGAATTATAAACATATTTTTTCGCTTGTGAAATGTTTTTAGGTGAAAAAAATCTTCGAAGATAATCGAGCGAAAACAGAACCTTAATTTGTCAGATCATTCTTCCAGATTCTGCAAGCCTGCTTTTTATTCCTCTCATTTTTTATATGGAATCATTTTTCCACTTAAATTTTTACTCTCTTCTCTACGCCTCATTCATTACAAATCCACCCGCTTCACTAAAATTACAATCATTCACATTTAGCCCGGCTTATTCGCGTATACAGTCAGTCCGTACTCTCGGCCCGACCGAGCTAAAAGTACGGACAGTTCGTCACTTTGAACTTGGATTTTAAAATATACTGAAACCTCTGTACATCATACAGTTTTCGTTTTAGAACGTAATTCGACGATAACTTTTCATTCATTCAATTATATTTATAATAATAATTTAATTTTAAAAATGCCCGAACATCATCCGTGAAAAATGTCCTGCCAAAAAAAGTCCAGCACTCGGTATTTTCAATATCATTTGCACTGAACGAATACAGCCACCTTCGTAGAATTTCACAATTATTATTTTGTATTTATTGAATAAAATTGTTTGGATAATATTTTTCACTCTATTTGTGAAAATTAATAACTACATCATAATTACAACATTTATCCATGCATTTTTTTCTTTAAATTGAAATTTCAGATTTCTTAAAAAGCTGTTCTGTTTTTTAAATTATAGGTGGTGCACCACCTAGATGGAACATCAACCGTCGCAGGTGTTCAAGGAAGATACGTAGGAGGATGGTTTCTTCCAATCAAGATACAAGAAGTGATACATCTTGACGATACACGCAAGATCTTGATGCATATCCCCATACTCACCGATGGTACAGATTCTAATTTTTATTCGCAAGTTTTCAAGTGACATTTACCCCCCCCCCCCCCCATCGCCCTCCCAAATATCCGCCAAATCCGCTCCTGGGGTGTTTTATAAAATATTATTTACTCGAAGTGAAGTGCATGGGGGCACATGTTAACCTTAACAGATCTTGCTCAAATTCTTAGTCGGCATTTTTTTATACGATAAAAGATTTTTGGGATTTAAAAGGAAATTTTAAAATTAAATTGGTAATTGTCTGGAATCACGTCATTTCAAAATTTTTGATTTTGCAGTGAATTTTTTTTATTATATTTTGTCTAACTCCAATATGAATAATCAAAAGGGGGATATCTTAAAAGTTCATTAGTACATCAAACCTTTGTAACTTTTGACCTAATTAATATAAATGAATTTCGTTTCCTGACTACGGTTGAGGTAATTGTTATCTTTCGAAAACCTTGAGAAAATTGACAAAATGGCGGTAGTTTTGCTGAAAATATTGAAATGTGGTTTTCTCAAAAAACACGTCTTCATTTTGCCCACTTTTTTGTACGTCTAGAAGGAAGACATCCCTCGAGTTTTATGAGGGTCAAATCATTTTTGTAGCCACAAGAGTTTTCGGTCAACAATTGATTTTTAGCTGTTTTTCTAACGAACGTCGACAGATTCGACAAAATGCTAAGAAAAAGATTTGCTAATTTTAGAAACTTTTACGAAAAGTGCCTCTTACAGTTTTATTATATCTTGCGTCGTTCGTCAGAAAAATTGGACATTTAATTTTCCAAAAAAAAATTCTCATAGTCACAAAAATGACTTGGCTCATATGAAACATACAGAATTTCTTCTTAATGTCAGCACGAATTTTTCAAGAATATTAAATACAATTAAAAAAATGATTTTTCCATAACATAAACTTTTCATGTTTTCAAAATTCAGCTGGGAACATGAAATGGAATTTAATAGAAAAACAAGCTTTTTTATTTTAACCCAACATTTAAAAAAAAATTCGTGCATAGGAATTTTGCTTCGAAAAATTGCATTTCCATTTTTCCTTGCGAAAAATGCCAGATATCATAAACTGCTACCGTTTTCTCAATTTTCAATATTTTGCTCAAAAGTTGTGAAGGTTTAGAGCAAGAGTTATATTCTTTCAAATAATAAAGTACAATCTAGTAGTTTTAAGCAAATAAGTTCATTAATATTTAATGTAATTAACAACTATGTTTTACTCACAGAGTCATTCAATGCTGGGCCAATACGTTTATGGAATAATGACTTAATATATCATGCTGCGAAGAAAGTTGCCAGAGTTCGAGGCAATCATATATGTGTAGAGAGAGGTCGTACTAAAAAAGGTAATTTGAGAAATAAAACACAATCGCTAAATAATTCTATATCTTCTTTTTGAATCAGTCACCTCAATTATCAGTAGACTAACAATTTCATGCAACATAGAAGTTACAAATTAATAACATTTTTCTACCTTTCAATTAATTGAGTACTATATGTTTTATCGCAGAACCAGGTCCCTGTGTTGAGTACACTGTTGTTATCCGTAATGTACTGGTACGCCATCTAGTACCGTACGGAGAATATGCACATCATATCGGTTGGGACGTGGATGCTTTTTGGGCATATCCGCATGCACTTCCTCTTCCAGCAGGTAATTCAAAAACTGAATTACAATCGCAAATGACTAGATTTTATAGAGTTATGCCTAAATTGACTAATCTTTTTCAAATTAGAGAGCAGTCTAAGACTCTATAAAATCTTCTACATTCCTAAGTTGATTAAATATAGAATATGTTTCGCATGACTTGTGTAGATTCACTCTCTTAGCACTTTTAAATCATACATTTTTTAATGATCAGAATAATAAACTTGATATTTTTTTCGCAGAATCAGGTTAAGGAAAGAGAAGTGAGTGGAAATTCATAGCACAAACTAAAATAGTGCTGATCTCCCTCACACACCAGGTCGAAATTCTAAAAATCGGCCGTCCACGTCATACATTGGCGGTAAATAGAAAACTCGAAAACAATGTTAAACTATTATAATTAATAAAAAGATTTAGCATTGAAACCAATTCTTTCATTATAATCAAATCTTTCTCAAAAAGATAGGTGTGTCACGAAAATCCCTGAAGCATTGTGGTCCCTTTTCCTTAATATCGATTGGGTAATTTGAAAAACTCAAGGAAGGAATGTTGCCAAATTCGCACACCTAATTAATAATTGAGTTTCAGCTGAAAGACAATGACAAAGAATATCAGACTTGTGCTCAGCAAAACCCTGCAATAAGTACTTTTCCTACTGTTAATTTTTCATTGGTTTTGACTAATGCCGCTATATGGCTTTGGAGTTTTTGATGAGCTAAATCTAAAAGCCCTTTCGGTGTGAGGTTTAAGAAGATTTTGCTGTGAAATCGTGACCAGCGAAACTTTTCGGATCAGCTGATGCATCTGCATGTGGCGTATTCAAGGGAATTAGTCTTTTACTTTGACCAGAAGCTATAATTTGAGCTTCTTCAGGAGATTCTGCATTTCTATCAGTAAGCAAATCTTCTCTCACTATATCATCCTCATTGTCACTGGCATAGCTACTTGATTCGGAATTTAACGCATAACTAATTTTACCGTCCTTATCTTCTAAGAATTTAAGATTATGAACACTTCCATCGTGTTCTTAATCTTTGTCCTTTTATTCTGCTTTGAAATTATGCTGAAAATCATAATTATCTTCATACCTTTCAAAAAATGAATTGTCTGGCTTTATTTTTAATTCTTTGTGTAGAGGGGATTCTAACAAAACGTTTAATGCTTTACATATATTTGCTGGCCTAACTTGCTAAACCATAAAGTTTCGCAACAAGCACACACATTACTTGGTTTTTCTTTTCGCTTTTGAATAAATTTCAATTTTACAATAGACGTAGGGTCTTTTCTATTTCGCAAGTCTTTCGTGTAATTTTCCCTGAACAGAAATAGTTCAATTAACCTAAGGCGATGATTTGATTTTTTATCTTTTTCCTATTCGCTTCTTTCTTCTGGATCTTTTCATTTTCTACTCTCAGATATTTTCTGTTGATCTCTCTCTCTCTCTCTTTCCTTAAATTCTTTGTCTTCTCTTTTCTCTTCTTTTAATAGCCTTTCTTTTTCCTTGAACTCGTTGTCTTCTCTTTTCTTTGCTTTCAAAAGCCTTTCTTTCTGCTCAAATTCTTCGTCTTTTCTCTTCTGTGCTCAACAAATCCTTTTATCTTCTTTGAAATCTTCATCTTCTCTTTTCCGTTTCTTATACTTTTGTTGTTTCAACTTTTAAAGTTTCTTAAAATTCGTATTTTTTCTTTTCTTTCGTATTATATTTTTTCTAATTTTTCTTTTTAAATTAAAAATGTTTTCTTCAGTTTTGGCATTCTCCAAATTTTTTATTTTTTTTAAGAATGATGAACTATAATGATAAAGTAAAGATCTTAGATAAAGAGAAGACGATCTGATAAGTAATAGATTTCAATTATTGAAAAATAATGTATTAAAGTTGCAACTTCATAGGTACAAGAATGATGTACTCACCAAGCATACAAAGAAAACAATTATCGAAGTATGAATTCAAACATAAAATTAAACAAACAATCTGTTATTTATATATGAAAAATAAATATGCGTCCATAGGGAAAATATCTGTAATAGGAAAGTATGGGAAACTTCTATATAAATGGTATATTTGATGTTCGAATAAGATTCCTCAAAGATAGTGGAAAATTACTATTTGCTTAACGAAAATATATAAATGTATTCATGATTGTATGCATTAATTGAAAGCATGCTATTGAAATGGGAAACTTGTAAAATAGAAATTTTTGAGAAAAGAATGCGATTGTGTAACACATTCAGCTCTATTGAAACAGTCATAAGGCCACATTGTGTAACTTTTCAGTAGATTGAGTCACCTCTACTAACGCTAAAAAATGTAAAAACAAAAATTATGTACACACCTTTGATTTTTGTACACACACAGAAAAACATCGTAATGTGATCAAACATAGAAGCACACACCTGATAAATGTTAACTACCCAAGTTTATATCGTAAATAATCGACCAAAAAAAGTTTACTAATTAATTATTAACTGAAATCACTGAAAGATTAGTCAATATTTTCCAAAATTGAGTTCAGTAAAAGAAACATATGATTTTTTCCACTATGCCATTAGCGAAATCCTAAGATATTACAATTTCATTATCCAAACACTCAGCTAAAATCACAAAAATTTTTAATTAGGATTCCATTACTTAATTTCAATTTGTTCTTAAGAACTCTCGAAAATATTGAGCATAACAAAATTAAATTAAGGTTTGGTTTACCTAATGCAATTTACAGTTTTTAAGAATCTTTTTTCCCCGGTAATTTGAAGTGTTTCAAGCCATAACAGCCTAAACATACAATCGATTAGAAATTTGTTACTTTTTCCAATCAATCTTTTCATAATTAGATTCAGTTCTCCGATATGTAAGGAGATTTTGTTTTCTCTCAAATTCGTTACCTGACTTCTTTAAGGGTCTCTTGTATCTTATGAACAATTTCAATTTTCTCAGTTAGGCAGATATGGTTTGATACCCTTCAGTTTATCTACATATTTTTCGTTTTAGGAAAAGTTACATGAAAATTAGGAGTGGTCAGAGGTTAAGAAAAAAGAACATCATGAAAGATCAACTGAGGGGATTGGGGACCGCCAATTAGTTGGAAGTCGACCATGTGATTTATGGACCCTCTCACATGGCAAGCATCCGTTTCCAATTAGCACGTCTAGATCTAAATATACACAAACATTTTTGTGAATCATACGGTAATTGCTAGTATATATACACGTTAAAAATATTTAAAATCTTATCAGTTATAGTACCATTTATTTTTTTCATCAGTTCTCTGTTTCCGTAAGAATGAAGATCTGTATCAGTACTCTCGTCATTTTTGTAATATTTCTGAATTCTGTTCGTAAGTAATATATAATATAATACCAAATTTTGTTACGCTGCAAATGTTTCATTTCTGAAGATTCTAAACTAACTTAAGAACATTTTCAGATACAGAAACGGAACATATGTTAGCAACCATCCATAAATTACGCAACATATTTTTTATCATTCTTCAGAAAAAAAATTAATAAAAATGAAGTTTTTTCACAATTTTTCAAATAACTACTACTCCTGAAATTATTCAACATTTTTTAGGTTTATCGGGCCTTCCACTACTTACTGAATACCCCCTTAGATTTAGTTTAAAAGTAAAAATATCTGAAACCTTTAGTAAAGAGTTTAAATATGATAAATTGTGGTTAAATATATGAGGTTAAGTGAATTGATAAAATATTATCAAACAATTGTATAACCTTGCTCTGCTATTATTAACTGATTATAGTAAGTGTCAAGCAGGTGAGAATTCAAATAATTGATGTTAAGGGTTGTCGTTATATTGGTCCGAAAAACTTTTTTATTAACAAACGTTCAAATTTTTCGCCCTTCCATGAAGGGCCTTTTCAGTACACACAACTATGTATATGGCCTGACTATAGAAAATTAAAAAAATCGTAAATTACATTATTTCCAAGAACAAAATGAAAAACCTTTTTTCTTCTTCATGTTGTATTATGTAGCATATTTTAATTAAATGAATTGAGTTCTTGTAAACTTTTTGAAGTGAAGCATGGCAAGTCAAAGAAATTAAAAAATTGCTTGTTCTAAACAAATCAGTCAAAAATAGTGAACATAGTCCGCCGTGTGGAGATTGCGCATTTGACGTCATAGTTTGATATGAGATCAGATCCCTTATCATCTTATCGTGAGTACATACTTAACATATTGTGTACACTACCTTATACTAAATACAAAAAATAATTTCGGTTAAAATTCATTTGGCGGATAATAACTGTTTAGTTTTTTAAATTATTAAAATAGAAACAAGTTATCATGGTTGAGAATTGTGCTGTAAATATAACAATTATTAGTACTATTAATCATGTTCAAATATGCATTGCTGAGACCTTCGACTTCGGTTCTATCATTGACGGAGAATTTGTTCTTTGCTCTGTGGAACATGTCTCTAAGAAGTATTTGCCTTTGGTTAGTCTCGATACTAAAATCTTAATATTATCAAAGTCAAAATGATGATGCTTCGTATGAGAATGATAAACTAATGCTGTGCTTCTGTCATCATGTTTGCAATCGTTCTTGTGCTCATTTATCCTAGTATCGATGTTCCTTTCAGATTGTCAAATATAAATACATTCACAAAATCTGCAGTTAACACGGCAGATTGTATGTGTATCTATTATTGAAAACACAATATGCATTTTACAGACAGCATTCCAGAAGTTTAATGAAGGATCTTTGCGGAAGATTCGTATGTGTGCTGACTTGTGGCCATCGCTTCTTTATATTTGCAATAATAAGTTTGTGAATTGTATAACCACCTTGTTTAAGTGATATTATTGCTCCATATTCATAAAATGTCACATCGCGATGACGGTTTAAAATAGAATCATGTGATGGCCCATCAATGTTTATTTTTAATATAACATTCTTATAAAGCCACCATGATGGTCAACATATATCACTTTTTTACATTTACTATGTTTGAAAAATGTATTTTGAGCAAGTTTTTTTTTATTTCTTCGACTTTCCATGGTTCACTCTAAAAAGTTTACAAGGACTCACTACATTCAATTATAATGTGATAAAGAACACAACATGAAAGAGAAAAAAAGATTTTTTACTTTCTTGTTGGAAACAATCTGGTCTACGGTATGTTAATTTTCTATGCTTAGGCTATTTACATAGTTGTGTTTACTGAAGAGGCCCTTCGTCGAAGGATGAAGCGTATGAAAGTTTGTTAATGAAAAAGTGTTTTGGATCAGTATATCGACAAACTTTAGCATCAGTTACTTGTTTTTTTACATTTCAGTACCGTTTATTATGATCTAAACCGTTACTCATAATCCTGAGGTCAAAAAATTGAGTACTTCATAGGTAGTTTTCTTAGAAAGAACACAGCATTTTCTGACCTTAAATTTCCCGGAGAGTATTATTCATTTGTTGCATATTTCAAATTATATTAATTTTCTTTCTCTTTGGTTTAAGTGAATTTTAATTTCATTTTATTTTGTAAAAAAAATGTCAAATTAAGCACCATGCGCCTACAAAAAAAGGTTTCGTAGCCTATCAACTAAGACGTTAATTTGTTCCCTACTACTCTTCCCCACATTTGTCGCTAATACTCCTCTCCAATATCCTTTACCTGATTTCCCCTCCCCAATATCCCATACCCAATTTCTCTCGTGCGAACTACCTCTCCCCTTCTTCTCTTTCCCGTCATTTAGCGTCCCCACCACCTCCAGCTCTAATCCCTATCGCCCATACTTCCCTTTACTTACGTTACATTATTGGCTTATCGTTTGCTTCCATGGGTGAGAAATTTTAAACATTACTTTCTTATTTTACTAATACATAACTGGTCCTGATAAATGACAGACCCATTACTCCTGCTTTTCCATGCTTTTCCATTATGCTTTTCCTAATCCTCTCGTTTCACATACTTCATGACCAAGATTTTTTGAGGGCTATTTTTCTGCGTAGATTTGAAGCTCGCTCTTTTTTTACAGAATCAAGTCCATCATCATCACGTCCAAATGAGAGCCCTAATCAAGCCGCCTCGAAAGTTACTTACCATCCAGGTTCCAGGTTACGTGTACGCCAAGACAACGAAAGTCCAGGTTCTCATTTTTATTTAACAAAATTTTTCATCTGAATTGTTTCTACGCATTTTCAGAACCACTCCACGCTAGAATGCATATTGTCGGTTTAAATTGTAAAAAATAACATAGGAAATGATCCAATTAAGTTTATGGAAAAACAATACAAGTTGCAATGAAATGTTTAATAACAAATTTTTTTATAGAATGCGCATTCTTTTTTTTTACAGAATCAATTCCACGACCACCACCGTCACGTCAAAGTGAGAGCGTTAATCTCGAAGCCTTCCTACTTAATTACAATCTTGGTTCCAGTATACATGCCCACAGCAAATATCAGAAGGCACCTGTTGTGGTGAGCCCAATTATATTGATCAGATATTGGTTCGTAATGCACAGAAAAAAAAATAAATTCTTATTTTAAACGAAGAAACGGGCTCCGAATGGACTGAAACAGAATTGAATCATAATTGTTTCATTTTGACAATACGAATTGAATGCAATTCAGTTGTTTTTTACTTTTGACATTGATCAAGATCGTTATGCCATACAATTATTTTTCATTGCCAAAAATCACAGACAAATTTTTTCGAAAGAAAAGAATTGGATTAAAAATATTTATCGAACAAATTTCTTTTTTAAATCAAAATTTCAGATTTTCAAAAAAGCGGTTCCATCATTATTCTTTTTTTTTTTTTTTTTGCTCAGAATGCGTGAAATTTTTTGAGAGAATAATACTTCACGAAAAAATGCAAGCATTCTGTTTTTAAATTCTAGGCCAGACGCATAGATGGACAGGGATCTGTCGACGGTGTTAATGGAATATTCGTTAGTGAGTGGTTTATTCCGTACAATATAGCAAGTCTGCTACCAATACATCCGGACAAAGCGGCCTGGATGCATATACGCATACTCACCAGAGGTACAAATTCCAATTTTTATTCTCAACTTTTTAAGTGGAGGGGGGAATATGACACTTAGTACCCCGCACCCAAATATCCTCTAAATTCGCCCCTGGAGTGTTTTATAAAATAGTACTTACTCGAAGTAGAGTTCTCATGGGCTTATCTTAATGTTAACGGAACTTTCTGAAATTTTCGGTAGACATTTTCTTAAACAATAAAAAATTGTTGGGATTCACAAAGAAAATCGAAAATCTAATTGGTAATTGTCTAGATCTGTAATTTATCATTTTACGTTGTATTTTTTTAAATTATCTTTCATCCGATTACAATATGAATAATCAAAAGGTGGGCATCGGAAAATTTCATTCACAAATCAAACCTTTATAACATTTGACATAATTTACATTAATATGTTTTCTTCCGGACTCCGGTAAGGTTGTTTCCTTTCGAAATCCACTAGGAAATGAACAAAATGATCGTATTCTTGATTATGTAAAAAAAAACATAGTTATCAATTGTACTGGTACAAAAAGTATTAGGTGCTTATTATCTTTCCCAAAAATTGACCAATGACTCGAGTGAATGTGTTTATTCATCTCTCATATAATTCGTAGCAATGTTTTTTCCACAGCATCATTAGAAGCTGAGCCAATCAAGGTTCAAGATGGTGATATAATATACCGTGAAGCAACGAGATTTGCAAGATGTATACGTGAGAGATTCGTTTCGCTGGTTGATGTTCTTCCAGGAGGTAATTCAAGAAATAAAACGCAATCTAAAACAAATATAAGAAAATTTTTTTTCAAAAATCTAGTTTTTTTTTCCTAGTTATGGAACGTTTCGTGGACCCCCCGTAAGATTTAGACTCGAATGATAAGTTGCAGCTTCTCAAAAGAAATGTGACCTTTTTATGGCCCCTCCCCCTTAAGAAAAAATATCTCCGATTCGGCTGCTGCTTTGTAAAATAATGTTCACTCGGTGAAAAGTGCCGCGAGGTACAATTATATCAAAAGTGACCGACCTAGCTCAAACTTTTAGTATATTTGATGTTTTTGAACAATACATAATTATTCAAATAAAGGATGCTGGAGTTGTCGGTATGATGGTCCAGCTTTTTGAAAATGCTTTTTATGTTTGAAAACAGTATACCGACAACTTTAACATCCTTTATTTAATTTTCTTACCTGGTCAACATTGATCAACACCAGCTAAATAATTGTTTAATCAGAAGGGAAATTTCAATTCATTTTTTCTTAAAAAATCAAGGCCAGATGCCTCCCTTCCCCCACAACATCGCGAAATAATTCTATAATATCTCGTTTGAGACTCTGGCGCCTCAGTTATTAGTAGACTCAAAATTCAGTGCAACTTAATATTTGTAAATTAATGACTTTTTTAACCTTTTGATCAATTTATAACTATATGTTTTCATAAAAAATCAGGTCTTGTTCCGGAGGTCAAACCTGCAGAGTATGATGTACTGGTACGCAATCATCAACCGTACGGACAATATCATCGTACCGCCTTTTATCCGTATCTTTAAGAGGCAGATGCACTTCCTCTTCCAGTAGGTAATTCGAAAACTGAAATGCAATCTAAAACAAATATATTAATATACATATCTTATATAATTACACCAAACTCTCGGATTCTGTCCCCCCCATCTGGGCCTTCTCATAACTGCTGGGTTACACGGTTTTTCAGCGGGCAGGCCGAGAGACGATTTCCATTCTCGCTTCGGAAGGGCCTCAGTGCGCAAGTACTCAGTTCAGTGTATCGCGCAATATTATGCATTCCAATTGAGAAACGATCAGGCGGCCCTGACTGTTTGCGTTTAGATCCCCCTGACTTGTGTCAAGGCCATTTACAAACGACCCCCGCAACTTGACTGTAACCGAGAGTTCGGTGTATATCTAAGCTGACTATTTTTTTTTACTTGAAGTGTATTTTGGGGCTCTAAGAAATCTTCTATACCCCAAAGTCAATTAAATATAGAATATTTTTTGCACGACTAGTGTAGACTAACCTACCTAATACTTTTAAGTTATATATATTTTCATTATAAAAATAAAAAAGATGTTATTTTATCTTACAGAATGAAGTTCAAGTCGACATAATCAAGATCGGCCGCTCACGTCATATATTGACGGAAAATGAAACAATAAAAAAACATGTTAAACTATCATAATGAATAAAAAGATTTAGCATTGATACGAACTCTTTTTTATAATCAAATTTTCCAATTTTCACGTTTCTCTGCAGATAATTTACTTATTTATTTCATTTATCAGAATAGATCCATTTTACATTAAAATAAAATAAAATATTTACCTTAAAAATTTACTTTATTTTCTTTTTTTTCTGTCTGAAAAAGGACTTTCCCCGATTACAGTTTGGTCTTCTCTCTCATTTCTCAAAAAAATGCACAGAGAAATTTCCAATATTTTTTACTCTAATAAAAAAATATAGGAAATCCCATAATTGAAATTTTTATATATGATGGATTAAATATATTTTAAATTATGCAGGTTTTATACTTTAATCCGAATAATATCTCAGCGACGCAATATATATCTTTTTCAGAGGAAACTAGTCGAAACGTATCTTAGCGATTTGAGAAAAAAAATTGCAACGAAGGGGAAAACATATTTTATTTTTTTAAATAAAAGTCAGGAATAAATTGTCACTAAAATGTTCATATTATTAAATGGCTCTCATTTACAATAATTAATTATATAATAATAAATGGGAGTCATAAGTTAAAATTAATTAATGTAAAGAAATATTAATTATGAAAAATATTGAATATTTGATTCATTTATTCAATTGAACATTTAATTACAAATTCATTTATGTATTTATTTGCTTCTTTAATAATAGGGTCATCCACAAAAATTTTGTTTGCCTTATAGTTGAGTTTTTTATAAACTTTTGCTCCCAACGAATTAAAACGTGAAATTAAAACTCAATTTCTATTATTTAGTAATTTATAATAATTTATTGAAAAGTGATAAAATATCCACCCTAAATGTCGATTTATAAAAGATAACATGTGGCGCCCTCACGGCTCGAAACACGTGGTGTGACGCCACGCTCCGTCAACACCGAAGAAAATACATGTTCAGTTTGATAAAAACAATCAAAATAATTAATTATCATCGTTTTTTGGCAAAAATAGGTTATTTTTGTAAATTATCAATATGCCTGGATACTTTGCTCCAGTTTCAATGTTGTTGTCACTCGAGGAGTGAAAGCGGAAAAGTAATTAAACGGCATAAATGACGATAACATTTTGAAACATTTATTTTTATTCATTTAATTTATTACTTATTGAGAATAATGATTGCTTCAGGCGAATCCTAACAGATATGCAATATATTCAATTCAGACAAACTAACCTTACTTTTGTTTATAGTATCTTTTATAAATACTTTCACAAATACTTCTATAAAATTGTTTTAAAATTCATAATTATGAAATTTTTAATTACTTTTATAAATATTTCATTTCATAATACTTGTTGCGTGAATAAACGATTTGATTTCGCGAGGTTATGGCTCACATACATCCCGGCACCCCATATATATAACGCCGTTGAACATCAGTCAATTACGAACTTTATGTTATCAAAAAAGCATATTTTAAATATATTTTTCTATTCACAATAAAAATATTTACTTATAATAGCGTTGAAATGATCTTCGCAACAATATATTGTTGTCGTTAAAGATGTGTAGGACACATGTCACGCCGGACAATTTTGTACCATTTTTTTCATTCCTCACCTTTGGTTATAGATATAAATAATTTTCCTGGATTTCTGACAGACGTGTTCTTGTATTGAGGCACAAAACACCAATGGCAGTGCTGATTTTTTTGCATTTTTATGAAAAAAAACGTGAATGGCCCGGCTTATTTACAAGCGTTTCGCGGCTAGCTACGTCACGTCAAGATGGCGGACCGAGCGCGAAAGAAATAGGAATTTTAAATGTGTACAAATTTTTCTTTTTCAAATATAAATTCGAAAAGAAGTTTTCTTTACACTATGCTGGTATTATTAGTGACTTTAGAGCATATACTTTAATATGCAAAAATAAAAAAAAAATTACTGGATGACCATATTCAAAAATTGATTGCTTAATAAATTATTTGATTCATCATCTCACTTCTTCATTTAATTAATTGAATGAAATTATTAATATTATTATTATTATTGAATTAATAATCGCCCTATTGATCAAAAGCATTTTCTGGCAAAATGAATCATGTAAAATATAATTGTTTATTTCATGTTTTACACTGTAATTAACATAAAGGCCAGTGAGTGAAAATTCTTTCTTAATGTCGTAATGGAGTAAGCAAATCCGATTTTTGCATCATTAATAAGAAGATTAATAATTAATAATCTTTGTATTTGAATGGGAATCTTTGGTGTGATAGTATTACTCTTTAAATAAAAAGAAGTAATTCCTTGATAAAGAAAAATGTTCTGTTTGAAAAAATATAAAACAAGTGAATTTGTTGATGGCTATGAGAATTGTTCTCGTTTACTTCACCATTGTCATCAGTTGTTTATTTTACATAAATCAATGTTGAAATGTGAATAATTATTGCATCTAAATACCAAAAATGCAGCAGAAACTGGTAGAATCGATTGTTTGTAAATAAATGTCAATACATAGAGAAAAGCACTAAGTAGTCAGGACAAATATAAACAAATCTGGGCTTTATGGTGGTTTTTAGATCAAATGAATGACGAACGAAATTTTTTGTGAAAAATTGACCTCGAGAGACTTCTGCAAAATTTAATAAGGTTCAATTCAAAAAAGAAAATTTGCATTCGTTCACTTCGAAGGAACTAAGTCTAAATCTAACGAATTATTTCTTTAACTAGGGTTTTCTAGTTGAAAAGTAAAGTAGCTTTGAGAATAATAGAAATTTAATTTATTCTGAACAAGAAAATAAAATTCTTCTTTGACGGCGAGTAGAAAATTACTAGTTCGACTGGTTAAAATATTCAGAAATTTGAAATTGGCAA
>CAKNXH010000160.1:122777-171461 GCA_932178445.1 Andricus quercusramuli | reverse complement strand
CCATTCTAAACACCGGGACTTCCCGGTTTACTTCTTAAAATGACAAGGCCTTGAAGAAAAGATCGAAGAATCGGGGAAGATCTATTAGGAACACCAGGGCTACCAGGTTTACTTCTTAAAATGACAAGACCTTGGAAAAACGGTCTAGGAATCCTAATGATCTACTTTAAACACCAGGACTTCCCGGTTTACTTCCTAAAATGACAAGGCCTTGTACACTGTTAGAAAAATCTGTACTAGATTTAGTATACATGTAATGGAAGCAAGAATGCACAACATGAAATTAAATTTAGTATACCAGCGTACAGTAAATTTAGTATATGCATATACTGATTTTAGTATACACGTACATGAAATTTAGTATAAGCGTATACTAAATCCAGTATACATGTATACGAAATTTAGTATACGCATATACTAAATTCAGTACACGCGTTCCGTTCGCGCGGGTTCCGTCTTCATCAGCTGTTAACATGAGCAGATGAAAAATGAAATTAAAGAACAAAGTTTTAATTTTCAAATAATCATATTAAGTTGCATTTAAGTTAATAAATTGAATATAACTTTTAAAGAGAAGACTTCGCAGATCCTCGCAGAAAGAAGCCGAACCTTTTAGCATTACAAAGAACTCAAACAAATGCAGCAGTATACAAGCCTGCCACCGACCACGTTGCCCGACTCGCGTGAATCGAAACGCGCTTGTGCAGCTGAATATAGTAAACACGTATATGAATTTTAGTATACAGAATCTATTAAATTCATATACGTGAAAGAAACTTATTGTACACTTAATAAATTTAGTATACATGAAACCTCATGAAAGAAATTTAGTATACGTAAGTATACTAAAATTACAAAGTGTAATGAACTTAATAAACATATATGAAATTTAATATGCTCCTGTATACTAAAATTACAAACATTTCTAACAGTGTAGAAAAGATCAAAAAATCTTATATTTCAATGCTTGACACAACTTCCTCGGGGAAGATGTATTTTGAACCCCCTACACTACCTGGATTATTTTTCTTACTGACTAGAACTCTAGAGAGCAGCTGATGAATCTGATATATCTATGCTGGAGACAACTTTCTCCGCGAAGACCTATTTGAACACCGGGTCTATCAGGTTCACTTCTTAAAATGACAATACCTTGAAGAAAAGGTCAACGAATCTTAAATTTCTTTGCTGAACACAACTTCCTCGAGGAAAATGAATTTCTAACAACGGGACCACCTAGCTTACTTCTTAAAATAACTAAACCTTGGAAAAATGGTCGAAGAATTTTAAATGTTTATTCTGAATACATATTACTCCAGTAGGATGTATTTTGGACACTTTGACTGACAGGGTTTTTTCTTAGAATGACGAGGGATAGGGAAACCCAGCAGGATGATTTAAATTTCAGTTGTCAACACAACTTCCTCGAAAAACTTTTATTTCTAACAACTGGGCTACCAGATTTACTTCTCAGAATAAAAAGGCTTTCGGAAAATTATCATTTGCAAAGAAACATTCACAAGCTCAATGCTCAGAAATTTTAATGCATGGAATTGGGTGAATTATTTTTCTGTTCAATCTAAACAACAATTTGTTTCTAAACGGTTTCATTGATCACCATTCAGGTGAGAGGAATAAATGATTTTATAATGGGTTGAGTATTTGAAAACATATGACGAATCATTGATCTCGAAACTTCAATCCATTTGATCATGAATAGAGATAACAAAACGTTGCATCATTTTGATTCATTTGTCGTATCAACTTGATACCTGGTAGTTTTGTGTGATACATTTATTGAAATGCTACATTTTCCATGGTAACTGAGAATGAAAATTAATACATAATGAAGAAGTAATGAAGAAGTTCGCTTTGGAAATGTTGATACTTTTCGATAAAATGATCATCAACTTTAATAAGTCATTACCAAATGAATAATCATTACTATATATATTTTTGAATTGGAATCTTTGGTATGACAATATTTTTCTTGGAATGAAAGGAAATAATTTCACAGAAAAGAAACATGTTCTACGTTTGAAAATATTGAATAAGTAAATTTATTGAGAACAATGGGAATTCGTCTCGTTTATTTATCAGTTGATATCAGTTATACATTTGACATAATTTAAAGTTTGAATCAGTATAATCAATGCATCTTATCACCGAAAATGTAGCAGATGTCTGGAGAGACCTCTACCAAATTTAAAAAGTTTAAATTGAAAAACGAAACTTAAAAATCAGTTACCCAGAGAAAGGTTAGCTTTAAATTTAAGAAATTCTTGCTTTTGCTATGTTTTTCTGTTTCAAAATGAAAGCACCTCCGAAAACAGTGAAGATTTGATTTATTTTTAACAATAAAACCAAATTATTCTTCAAAGTACTCTGTCAATATGAAGGGGTGAATGTTTATTATTTCAATTAGTGAAAAGTGAGCCAGTAAAGGTTAGTAGGCAATCACTAATTCGATTGGTTGAAACATTGAGTAATTCGATAGTAGATAATTACTTTTTGTTCAAGAAAAAAATCAACGTAAAGACAAATTATTATTTCAGGATAGTTTCAGGCATTACAATAGGACTAAAAAAACATTATTGAGGGCTGTATATGTAAATTGAAAAAAATGTTATAGAAGTGAAAAATTCGTAAAATAAAAATGTTTAGTAGAAGAACTCGATTTTGTAACATTTTCAGCTTTATTCAAACAGTAAGAAGGCGACATTGTAAAACTTTTCAAAAGACAATGTCACGTCCACAGACATCGAAAAATGAAAAAACAAGACTTATTTACACACCTGATCTATTCGACATTACTTTGTTTACATTAGAAATAATCGCTTAAATGCTTGTACACATAAAGAAAAATCTAGAAATTCCATCGAAGATAATAGCACGCACCTATAAGCGTCACCTACACAATTTTATATTTAAAGTAAGCGACAAAAGAGTTAACCAATCAATTATTAACTACAATGAATAAAAAATTAGTCAATATTTTCGAAAATTGTCTTCTGGAAAATAGACTCATCAATGTTTTCATGTCATTAGTGAAATCCTTACATATTCTGTTGTTCTATTGAAACATTCGATTATCGCTGAGTGATCAACTTGTCCTCACTGCGGCAAAAATTTGTATTTAAAACTTTTTTGTCAGAGGTTCAGAAAAATACATCACGGACGGTCAAGTGCCTCCACCTGACCATGCATGATGTTTTTTTCATCATTGGGGCGGCGGGGGGGGGGGGATCAAAAATTATTTGAAACCCGATCATGTGATTCATGGAACCTACCACATGACAAATATCCGTTTCCAATCAACACGTGTAAATCTGGCCCGACCCCGGCACTAGAAATTTCAAGGAAAGTAAATGAAGTTTCCTTATTTTGAGTATGCTTTAGACAACGCTAACGTGTCGCAACTCCAGCCCGCCATGTGAACATAGGCAAACATTTTTGTCAATAATGCGGCAATTGCTGGCATATATACAAGTCGGACATATTGTAAATCTCATCAGTTATAGTACCACAAATTCTTTGGAAATTTCTCTGTTTCTGTGAAAATGAAGATCTCTATTTGTACTCTTCTCACTGTTATAATATGTGTTAATTATGTTCGTAAGTAGAATATAATATAATACCTGTATTATAATATCTAATATTCAGATATCGGTTGTATTTCAAAATTTCTCGTAATACGTATTCAATTCAAATATGCATTCTCCTTGGAAAAAGTTGAAAGATATGTCACTTTCATTGTGCGTATGTCATTCTACTGCGTCATTATGTATTTAACGAAAGCAGTTTTATACCAAGTGTTATAAAATGATTCGTTATAAATAACGTTTCATCATTTTTGATACAAAAATTTGAACCCAATGTTTTCGGATTCATATTTTTTCATCAAAAATGTAGCTAGCCCCGAAATTAATTAACATTTTTAGATCTATCGGGCTTTGCATTATTTGCTCAATACACCCTTCGATTTGGTTTGCTAGTAAAAATATCTAAAACCTTAAGTAGAAAGTTTCAATATGTCAAATTGTGGTTAAAAGTATAAAGTTATGCAATTTGATAAAACCTTCAGAAAAATTTTATAGCCACGTTTCATTACATTTTACTATCGTTAAGTATGATCGAAATCGTTACTCATGATGTTAAAGTTATCTTGGGTCACGCGTAGTTTTGCAAAAAATATAACTTTTTTTTCTCATGGGAATCTTTCTTCTAAATGATACAGCTTTTTGTGCTCAGTGATTTCGAGGATAGTATAATTCTTGTGTTGCATATTTCAGATTGCTTCAATACTCTTTCTTCTTAATTCCAGTAAACTTTAATTCTAATTTATTTTGTAAAAAAAAATATGGTTCAAATTAGGCGCCATGCGCCTACGAAAAAGGGTTTCTTAGCCCATTAGGATAGTAATTTCTCCTGTACTTCCCTTCCCCACATTTACCGCTAATTTCGGTGCCCAATATCTCCTACCTAATTTTTCCTTCCCAATATCCCATACTCAATTTCCCGTTCCATAATCCTAAACATTTCTCTTGCTCCAAATATGAAAAAAATTGGTAATTTTTTTGTGTAGATTTGAAATTCGCTCTTATTTTCACAGAATCAAGCCCACGACCATCACGTCAAAATGAGAGCCCTATTCCGGACGACTCCAAAGTTCGTTACCTTCCAGGTTACTTTCCTGGTACCAAGTTACGTATGCGCCAAGAAGACCCCATTACCAACCATCCTGATAGCAGGCTACCTGTACGCCCAGAAGACACAGGTACAGATTTTAATTTGTATTCTCAGCTTCTTAAGTGGAGTAAAGAGCCTAGAAGCACATTTTAACGTGAACCGACCTTGTTCGAATATTTAGTAGACCTATTCATTTTACATGGTAAAAATTGGTTGAGATTCAGAAGAAAAATATATAATTAAATTTGTACTTGTCTAGAATCGCGACTTTTAAGAATTTTCGATTTTACACAATTTATTTTAAAAAATTATATTGGATACATACGTGTACCCATACGTTTCTGAACTCGATTACATCTCGGGTAAATCTCGTGACATCAAGTAAATAATGACGTAATTTGTTTAAAGAATTAACTTTGTTTCAGCGATTTTTTCTAAGACAAGAGTTAAAAAGTCACGATTGAAGGAAAAACAATTTACTTTTCGTCCAATTTTTAATTAGAATGATACAAGACTCAATAATTATTAAAAGACATAATATTCTAAACAATTTATTATTATTGTTAATAATATTCTCTCAGAATAATTCTAGAAAATTGCATTTCAATTCCAAATTTTGCTTTTACCTTTCACCTACTCCTAATTATTCCATTCTTTGTTTCTGTCCGTTGTGTAAGATAACTCTTTTGTTGAAATTATAATTTTTCAAACACTGGGAAAAGAGGAAAATTAATTCTCTTTGAAAAATACCATAGCATTTAGAAAACGTTTCTTGTTGAGATTCACTTATGGTTTGTACTTAATTAAAAACACGAAGCAAAACTGAAGATTCTAGAGCGAAAATATTTATCACTCATCTCAGTTATAAAAAGTTACATTAAGTTGGTTATAAGCAATAATAAATTCTTCAAACACGCATTTTTGTCAACTTGCATCATTTATTTCTTGACTGAGTGGAAAGTAGGTAAAAGTTAACAATTTCAGAAGAAACCGCAACTGTCTAGCAATAATAAAGAAAAAGATTGTTATGAACAATAATAGTTTGTTAAAATAACTATATTTGCTAAATTGAATTGAATACTCCAAATCGCTCCAAATGAGAAGTAGACAATTGGTTAAAAATTTGATTAAGCAAGCCATAACTTTCTAGCATTGATAAAATTGAATATTGTGTACAATAATACTTAATTCTTCAAAAAATTGACTTTGTTATTCTTAATTAATTCTTAATCTCAATCTAATGGATAATTAAACAGAAAGTGGAAAATTTGAAGAAGAAAAAACGGCAATTTTCTTCGATTCTGTAGACCATCCTGCAGTACTCTTCATTAAGAGGAATGGAAAATTTTGTTTGTGATTTTCCAGCTCTGGAAGTCTTAAGTAAATCAACCATGCCGATGTCAACCACGGAAGGTTGAACGAAAATCTTATCAATCTTGATTAAAGATAAGGTCTTAACTCTATGTACTGCAGCCATAGCTAACAAATAATAAATTTTTCCCTCAATTGTTGAAAAGATAGAGAATTTAAGGGCTCAAATTTTTCTGCTTCTTGCCAAACAATCTCAGTGTTCCAAGTTTTGGGATATTTAGGCGCAGAGGGTCTTGTACTAAAAACTCCCTCGCAAAAACGAGCTAATAAAGAACTATTAGTCAATGAATTCACAGAAACTGAAGACATAGCAGAACGCGCTCTATTAAGAGTTTCATATAAAGCTCCTTCTTCAAACCAATTCGTCAAAAAAGAACGAACCTGTCTAGCGTCACCGGTAACAGGATCCCTATCTCTGATTAAACAGTAATTCCACCATCTTTATAGAGGTGAATTATATTCCTTAATTGTTGAATCCGTAAGCAAAACAGCCAAAATATCTGCCTCCCTGACAATTGTCTTGCATCCAGGCTAAGGTTTCTTGCTAAGGGGTGATGTAGAAACCTAAAAAGACAAACCAATTGCCGTGTCGTGAAAGCTCTAGGATCTCTCCTCCATGCACAATATCTATCAACTTTGTTGAATAAATGGACACACAGAGTAATGGAAAAACAGTTTATTGGAAATCAAAGGATGGTTATATCCTACGCGGACGAGCGATCATCGCGAAGTGAAGAGGGGTTGCGTATGGCTCCCTCTTAGGATCGAATCATAGCATTACGCTGGTGCTCTGATTGTGGTAGTCACACTTGTGAATTCTATATTTCCAACAAACCTTATAATGATGGCGTGAAGCGAATAAATATATATCATATCATCCTATTGATATGAGCAATTGCAGTACTATTATTATCAATTCTTAAAAGTAACTGGACCTCAGATAACTACGATGCAACAAATTTCAACGCAAAGAAGCAGCTTTTCATTCCAAGTTATTATTATGCAGGTTTCGTTCTTCCTCTTCCCAAAAACCACATACACCATCACCCTGACAAGACGCACCCCAACCTGTTTTTGCAGCATTCGAAAAAATCTCTCTTATAAAACCTCGAATTTTATGGACATGCTACCTTTTTGTAAAATATTTTCCACCAATGCAGTTCTCCCTTGACAGCTTCTTGTGGAAAAATAATGGAGTGATCATAATCATCATTTGCAGGCAACAAGGCAAAAAATCTTTTTTTTTCCAGGCTTCCACAATACAATTTTACATATTCTATATCTGGACAAGCAACCACAAGTGATCCTATGAGTTGAGCGAAATATCTAATCTTGCAAAATTTTGTACTTAAAAATTGATCTATTAAGATGATCAAACATCCTCTCTGCTCTGGAGTTAATTCTACTGTAATAGCCAAGGAACTTAAAAGTAGATCAGGCGAATCCAGAAAGACTTTGTGTTTTCACAAAAGGATTATCTCTCTTGAACCCCGCATCGTTTTATGAAAACTATCACCTCTCGATTCAGTTTTGGAGCTTCTAGCCCACAGTTACCTCATCTAGGATACTTCTGTAAAAGATCCTGTCAACTCCCTTAGAAATGCCTGATTCAAGCCATTCCTTCCAGGGAGACACGAGTGAAGTCTGTAAAATAACCTCTTCAGGCGCCTTAGACGCAGGATCTTCTCCCAAAAGCGTGAGCTAAAATAGTCATTAGGATTATTTTCAAAATATGAAAAACTCCGAAGTGAGATTCACTGTTGTCTTCATTTTCTTTGTCTCCAGTCTCTTGGGTATAAAAATTCGCACCACAACCTTCTGACCATTTCTTCAATTTGCGTTTGAACCTCTTAAACTTACAAATCACTGCTATCAGAGGGCCTATCTCTCTTGTTTTTTTTTCTCCATCACAAATATACACAAGAAAAATTCTAAAGAAACTATAGAATACGTATTAGCGATAACCAATTAGGTAAAAAAACCGAGAAAAAAACCAGAAAAATATGTGGTCCATCAAGCCTAAAATACGGCATGATATCAACAACAAAAAATAGAAGCCGTGCGAGGATGATCTTGCCTGACATATAATTTATTATTCTATCTATTATAGAAAATATATCAATTTCGCGACTTACCTGAAGAAATCGAATGTCTAAGCAAAATGTAATTGTTTCAATAATTGAAAATTAGTTAACAGATTCCTCGGTTTTTTTAAATTATCGATTAATAATTATGTATGAAAGACACTTTCAAAATGCGTTAATATACCGTAACATAGCACAAAATTCAAAATTATCACTTATGGGGTTTTCATTGGGTACCCGTAAGAGTGGATTGACGTCATTTACCCTCTTACTCTCTTATCAATTCTAAAAAATGCATCAAGATGAGGAATTATTTGTAAAATATTATCGCGTTTAAATATTATATTTACAAAAAACTGTCTTTTTCCATGTTAAGTGAATGAGAAACATCAGGGTATTTGCGCAACTCCTAAATATTACCTGTATGCACTCAAATTTAAAGGAGATTTTTTTGGGCATTTGAATAAATCTGGGGGGTGAGAGCAGAGATATTCTCAAAAAAAATTCACCAACTTTAAATAAGAACCACCCCAAGGTACCCATATGATTGTGATCTTGGATACATGATAAAATGGATAAACTTGAATTGCATTTTTTTCAATCTTTGGAACACCAACATTTTTCTAGCTCCAAATAAACAATTGAGCCAAAATACTTTGTATCTGAAACTCTTCGTGGGAAATTTGTCTGTGTAGATTTGAAGGTCGCTCATTTATTTTATAGGTTCAAGTCAACTACCGTCACGTCAAAACGAGGTGCGTAATCTGGCGGGCAACCAAAACAATAATCTACTATATGAGAGCCATAATCTCGAAGCCAACCAGTATGCTCATGCTTACTCACCGATGGTTGGGGGACATTTCAACCTATACAACGCAGGTACAGATTCTAATTCTTATTCTCAGCTTCTCAAGTGGAGGGGAGAATGCGTCCTTTATTCCCCCCCCCCCCCCCTCAATATCCTGTGAATCCGCCACCGGGCCCCAGGGTGTTCTATAAAATATTTACTCGAAGTAAACTACCGTACTCATACGTTTGTGATCTTGTGTAGATGATGAAAATTAATAAGTTTTAATTGGATTTTCTCTCAATCTTCAAACTTAAACTTCTTTTTCGCTCAAAATCCCAAATGTAATCAAATACTGCGTATCCAAAACTCTTAGTAGAAAATATTTGTGTTTGGATTTAAAGGTCGCTCACTTCTTTTACAGATACATTTCCACTACAGTCACTTGGAAGCGAGCTGCATGATCTCGCCGGCAAACAAAATAATAACCTACTACATGGAAGCCATAATCTTGGAGCCAACCATTATGCTTATGCTCAGTCACAGGCTGTCGGGATACCTGTCAGCGACCACAAAGCAGGTTCAGATTCTAATTTTTATTCTCAGCTTCTCAACTGGAGGGGGAAATGCGTCTTTCAGACCCCCTTCCTCTCCAAAAATCCTCTGAATCCGCCCCTGGGGTGTTTTATAAAGTATTTACTCGATGTGAACTGCCTAGGGGCCTATCTTGATTCAGAAAGCAAATTCAAAATTAAATCGGTAGTTTTCTAAAATGACGTTTTTTCATAATTTTTTATTTTACGCGATCATGATTTTTTAAATTCATTCATCACTTACGTCTACTCATACGTTTGTGATCTTGGGTACATGAATACAGTAATCAGTTTTGATTGCATCTTTTGAAATCTTTAAACTTGAACTTCTTTTTCGCTCAAGATCAAGAACGTTGTCGAATACTTCGTATCCAAAACTCTTCGTGGGAAATTTTTGTGTGTACATTTCATCAATTCTTTTACAGATTCATTTAACCTGCAGGCACTTCAACACGAGCTGCATAATCTCGCTGGCAACCAAAATAATAACCAACTACATGGAAGCCATAATCTCGGAGCCAACCATTATGCTTATGCTCAGTCACCGGCTGTCGGGATACCTGTCAACGAACACAACGCAGGTTCAGATTCTAGTTTTCATACTCAGCTTCTCAAGTTGATGAGGGAATGTGTCCTTTAAACCTCTGAATCCGCCCCTGGGGTGTTTTATAAAGTATTCACTCGAATTAAACTGCCTAGGGCCTATGTTAACATTAAGCGACCTTGCTCAAATTCTTAGTACATATAATTTTTTTATACCAGAAAAAATGGCTGGGCTCCAGTGAAAAATTCAAAATTGAATTGATAACAAGGGTATAAAAGGCTTGTGCCAGTGGGAAGTGACTATGTGATTTCGATAGATTTTCGCATGCTGAACACGGATCTGGACTCAAAAGTTGCCCATCACGTATAGATTTTGAGAAAATAGGGGTTATAACCCCCCTAAAAAGGTGTTTTTGGCCATTCTTGGACAATCGTAAGTATTAAACCTGGAGTCTTAGAACCTTCCGAAATGTCTTAAATTGAAGCTTTTTATTTCTCTTCCCCAACAATAAACCAACATTTAATCGTAGCTGATCTCGAAGCCACGTATACCTTTGAGCGCATAGGATGCACCTAAGAGTTTATTCCAAAGGGAGCAATGTTATTTCATTTATCCATGGGTCATTTAGCGTTGTCCTTACAGTTAGCCTTGATCCGAATTTCAAAACAGAATCTTGTAAAAAATGTCATCTTCTCCCAAACTGAAATGGGTTGAATCAATTGACTTGCTGTTTGTTTTGAAGGGGTGCTTCGTGGATCCTTCCATTCAAATGAAGATGAAAGCTGTTACTATTGTTGATCCATATATTAAATTTGAGCTGATATCATTTTTTTTAGTTTAAGACTTCAGAAACGGAGATGATGTTAATCATTCAACTTAAGGATTGTTTTTATAGGGTGCAATGTACGCCGATCCATCCACAAGGCGCACATGGCTTCAATGTCAAATGCGATCAGATTTTGATTTATTGGGATCGAAAGGGAAAATGACAAGCTTTAAGGGCATGCTCTCCGGTGATCACGTGACCAAACCAGTCCTTGGTTATGAAACTTTTTTTGGTGTTCACCATGTCCAAACGCAATGATGTATTGCTCTCAAAATTTGGAATATAGAAAATGAGACAATAAATTGCGTTTGTATATTTAGTTTCAGTAATAATTTTGAAAAAAACTTTCCATGTAAAAAATAAATGTGGAAAATTTCATAACCGAGTTTGGTTATGTGATCTCTACTTTACCGACGTTGAAATGCTCCAACAATAATGACAGGTTAGGTGTGTGCAGATACATATTTTTTGATTTGCAACGAATGTGCACGATAACGTTGCAACGAATGTGCAACGAATGTGAATGGTAATAATTTTGAAAAAAAATTCCATGTAAAAAATAAATGTGTAAAAATATTTTCATTTTTTTTGGTGCTCACTACGTCCACACGGATTGAGATATCGTGTTTAGAATTTGAAAGATTGAATAAAAAGCACTAGAGAACGTTTGTACACATCAATATGTTTATAATTTCAAGGAAATTTCATTTATAAATTGATAGAATACCATTCGAGTTGCAGCACGTGCAGGTAATTTTTGGTTTGATGCATTTCAGATTTTCTGATTCACGTATGTTGATAACTGACACAAATTTTGGATTAAGTCGTCTGAACATTCAAAAAAATAATATAAACAATAACACTTGCACATTCATTGCAAATAAAAAAATAAGTATCTGCACACACGTAACCTGTCATTATTTTTGGAACATTTCAACGTCGGTAAAGTAGAGATCACATAACCAAGCTCGGTTATGAAATTTTCCACATTTATTTTTTACATGGAAATTTTTTTTAAAAATTATTACTGAAACTAAATATACAAACGCAATTTATTGACTCATTATCTTTATTCCAAATTTTGAGAGCAATACATCATTGCGTTTGGACATGGTGAACACCAAAAAAAGTTTCATAACCAAAAGGACTGTTTTGGTCACGTGATCACCGGAGAGCATGCCCTTAATTTGAGATATATTGGAAGGGTCTAGGACTCCGTGTTTAGTGCCCACCTTATCCACAAATGGCCAGAAACGCATTTTTTATGTTTCAATCCCCCTTTTCTCAAAAACTATACGTGATGGATAACTGTTGAGCTCGATTTCGTGTTCAGCGTGCAAAGATTTTTCGAAAACACCTAATCACTTCTCATTAGCAAACCGAAAGTTGAAATTTGCAGATCAGTGTAATTATCTAAGGCTTTTTTTTCAGAACTTTCGATTTGCCTCAATTAATTCAGGAAATTCTACATTTAATTCTTACATGTATTCATACGTTTGTGATCTTGGGTACATGATAAAAATTTATAAGTTAAAATTGCAATTTTTCCAATCTTGAGAACATAAACTTCTTTCTCGCTCTAAATGAAAATTTGGCCAAAATACTTCGTATCCAAAACTCTTCGTGGAAAATTCTTCTGTGTAGATTTGATAATCGCTCATTTTTTTACAGTATCAAGTAGAAGACCATCAAAACTATATTCCGAAGCTTTACAGAATTCCGACCGACCACTTTCCAGGACACTTGTACAACAACAGGACACAGGTAGAGGTTATAATTTTTATTCTCAGCTTCTCAACTGGAGGGAGGAATGTGACCTTTAGATCCTTCACCCCGCCAAATATCCTCTGAATCCTCCGCTAGAGTGTTTTATAAAGTATTTACCTAAAGTAAAATGCAGAGGGGCAAAAATCTATCGAAAACACCTAATCACATCTCATTAGCAAATCGAAAGTTAAAATTTGCAGACCAACGTAATTATCTAGAATTGCTTTTTTCAGAATTATTTATTTTCCTCAATTGATTCAGAAAATTCTACATTCAATTATAACATGTATCAATAAGTTTGTCATCTTGAGTACATGATAAAAATTCATAACTTTTAATTGCATTTTTTCCAATCTTAAAAAAATAAACTTCTTTCTCGCTCTAAATGAAAAATTTGGCCAAAATACTTCGTATCCAAAACTCTTCGTGGAAAATTATTCTATGTAGATTTGAAGGTCGCTCATTTTTTTACAGTGTCAAGGACAAGAACACCACAACTCTATTCCGAAGTTTTACAGAATTCTAACCGACGTCTTCCCAGGGTACGTGTGCAACAACAAGACACAGGTAGAGGTTCTATTTTTTATTTTCAGCTTCCGAATTGCAGTGAGGAATGTGACTGTTAGGTCCTTCTGCCCGCCAAATATCCTCTGAATCTTCCGCTGAAGTGTTTCATAAAGTATTGACCTGAGTAAAGTATAGAGGGGCACAGGTTAACATTATCCGAGCTTGGTCCAATTCTAAGTAAACATAATTTTTTCATACGATAACAAATTTTTGGGATTTAGAAGAAAAATTCAAAATTCAATTGGTAATTGTCAAGAACCGATTCCTCACAGAATTTCCGATCCTGCGTGAATTTTAGTTTAAAAAATGTGACATTTAATGTTTCGTAGCCAAAACTCTTTGAGTGAAATTTTTCTTGGTTTATTTGAAGCTTTCTTTTTTTACAGTATCAAGTTCACCACATCTATATGAGAGCACTAATTTCGTCGCCTTACCGTATGCTCTCACACCTCATCCCAGGATGCCTGTACAACAACATACCTCAGGTCGAGATTCTAATTTTTATTGTGACCTTTAGATTCTTCTCCCTAAATATTTTCTGAATGCCACCCTGCCGTTTTTTCTGAAGTACTAAGTAGAAGTAAAGTGCCTAAAAGCACGTGTTAACATTAACTGACCTTGCTCGAATTCTTAGTAGACATACGTCAAAAATTTTGCTGAAATACTTCGTACACAAAACTCTTTGTAGAAAATTTTTCTCTGTAGTTTTAAAGGTCGCTCATTTTTTTACAGCATCAATGTCACGACTGTTACATCAAAACGACAAGGGTAATCTCGCCCACAACCAAGATGATAACGAACCTGTGAAGGTGAGCTCAACTATAATAATCAAAATAAAAGTTTCTAATTATTTTTCATTCCATTTTTTAAATTATGTTAGCAACATTTTAATACGACTGGTGATGAATAGGCGAGCAAAATAATTTGTTGAAAGCTGTTTCTGAATGAACGTGTTTTAAAATAGGTAGTGTCTACAATTCCAGACAGTCTGTACGCTTGCTTCCAGTTACACGGCAACATATGCGTTTTTTTTTCAAATATGCATTAATAATTATCGATTTTTTTCAAAAAAAGTGTTCTGGAATATTACGATGATTTCAAACATATAAAAATCGTTCACATTTATTATTTTCTATTTCTTGAATAAAATGTATCGGATAATATTTTTTACTCTATTTGTGAAAATCAATAACTACATCATAATTCAAGCATTTATCCATAAATTTTTTTCCTTCAAATCGAAATTCTATATTTTTAAAAACGCTGTTTCGTTTTTTAAATTATAGATAGAGCACCACGTAGATGGAACATCAACCGTCGCAGGTGTTAAGGGAAGATTCATGGCTGGATGGTTTCTTCCAATCATGATACAAGAAGTGATACATCTTGACCCTAAACGCAAGATCATGATGCATATTCGCATACTCACTGATGGTACAGATTCCAATTTTTATTCCTTAGTTCTCAAGTGGAGGAAGAAATATGAAATTTCTTACACCCCCACCCCCTTCCCGCCCTCCCAAATATTTTCTAAATCCGCTCCTGGGGTATTTTATAAAATATTATTTACTCGAAGTAAAGTGCGTGGGGGCACATGTTAACCTTAACAGACCTTGCTCACATTCTTAGTGGACATTTTTTATAATATAAAAAATTGTTGGAATTCAAAAGAAAAATTCAAAATTGAATTGGTAATTGTCTGAAATCGCGTTATTTCTGAATTTTCGATTCTGCGGTGAATTTTGGTCTCTTATTGTCGCCCACGAAAAATGGTCAAATGTGGGTTGATTTTGTTCTTGTGCCACCCTTGAAATATTAGTGACTAACCAATTTGTACAATCTAGTAGTTTTAAGCAAATAAGTTTATTAACATTCAATGTAATTAGCAACTATTTTTTACTCACAGCGTCATATAAAGCTGGGCCAATCACATTATGGTCTGGTGATTTAGTATTTCGTTATGCAAAGAAAATCGCAAGAGTTCGAGCCGGGAAGTTATGTTGGGAGAAAGCAGGTACTAAAAAAGGTAATTTGAGAGATAAAACACAATATAAAGCAAATGTAAGATAATTTTGCCTGAAAAATCTAATTTTTTCTTAGTTATTAAACTTTTCATGGACCCCCCTAAGATCAAGACAAAAATTATGAGTCTCTCCTTCAAAAGTAATGTTTGAACTTTCTATGCCGCCCCCCCCCCCGCCCTTTCAAGAAAACTTTCTCTGAATCGGCCTCTGGGGTGCTTTTTAAAATAGTGTTCACTCGGAGTAAAGTGCCGAGAGGTAAAATCATGTTATTATCAAACGAATTTGCTTAAATTTTTAGTATATATCATTTTCTTGAACCGATAAATAATTGTTATAATTGGGAAAAAATTCAAAATTCAGTTTCCGGAAAAATTGCCGAATAATTTTATATCCCCTTTTTGAATCCGTCACCTCAATTGTCAGTAGACTAACAATTTAATGCAACATAGTAGTTCTAAATTATTGACATTTTTCAACCTTTCAATTGATTGAGTACTATATGTTTTATTACAGGATCAGTTCCCCTTTTTGAATTCAATCCTTTTACCTATGATGTACTGGTACGCCACCAAGTACCGTTTGGAGAATATGAAGGAGAACATTTTTGGCCCTATAAAGATGAAGTTCCTCCTCTAGCAGGTAATTCAAAAACTAAAATACAATAACAAACAACTATATATCATAGAATTATGCCTAAGTTGACTAATTTTTTTTTAATTAGAGAGCATTCTGGTACTCTATCAAATCTTCCACATCCCTAAGTTAATTAAATATAGAATATGTTTTGCAAGACTTGTGTAGATTTACCCTCTCAGCACTTTCAAATCATATATTTTGTAATGATCAAAATAATAAACTTGATATTTTTTTCGCAGAATCAAGTTAAGGAAAGAGAAGTGAGTGAAAGGACATAGCACAAACTAAAATAATGCTGGTCTCCCTCACACACGAGGTCGAAATACTAAAAATCGGCCGTCCACGTCATACATTGGCGGTAAATAGAAAACTCAAAAACAATGTTAAACTGTTATAATTAATAAAAAGATTTAGCATTGAAACCAATTGTTGTCGCGATTCCTTAATGCCGATTGGGTAATCTGATAAACTCAAAGAAGGAATGTTGCCAAATTCACACACCTAATTAATAATTGAGTTTCAGTTGAAGGACAATGGCAAAGAATGGCACATTTGTCCTCAGCAGCTGATAGCGTGAAGAAAAAGGATGGATTTCCTTTGTTTCGTATAACGGCAAATATTTTCTTACTTCTCCCAAATAGGCAGGGATGAAACGAATATGTTTTAGTACCTTATATCTTACATCATGTCTCATTGAGGCTTCGATAAACCCTGCAATAAGTACTTTTCCTACTGGTCATTTTTCATTGGTTTTGACTAATGCCGCTATGTGGCTTTGAAGTTTTTGATTAGCTAAATCTAAAAGCCGTTTCGTTGTAGTGTTGAAGAAATTTTTGCTGTTAAATCGTGACCAGCAAAAATTTCCGGATTAGCTAATGCATCTACATGTGGCACGTTCAAGGGAATTGGGTTCTTACCTCAACCAGAGGCTATAATTTGATCTTCTTTAGCAGATTTTGCATTTGTATCAATAAGCAAAACTTCGCTGACTAAGTCATCCTCATTGTCATTAGCATATCTATTTGAATCGGAAATTAATGCATAACTGATTGTACTGTCCTTATCTTCTAAGAATTTAAGATTATGAACATTTACATCGTGTTCTTTATCTTTGTCCTCTGCTTCTACTTTGAAATTAAGCTGCTCTCTAAATCTGAATTAGTGAAATGTCACTAATTGATAGTGAAATTTCATTAATTCAATTAGAGAGAAGTCGGTCGCTAACGATTAGTAGAAAACTACTAATTTGATTAGCGGAAATTGTCCACTTATGAAATTAGTGAAATTCCACTAAGCAATTAGTAATCCTTGCCATTGCAGTGTGTACTAATTGAAGAGTGAAAAGTCACGAATTATAAAGTGAAAGTGCACTAATTGTTCAGTGAAAAAATTAATTTTTTCAAACTAAATATAAATTGAAAGGAGATTATAAAAAATGGTAGAATGTAAAAAATATGCACTGTTATAAATTCATGTGAGTTTTATTGAAAATAAAACAGACTATTCGAAACAAAAAAGTAAATAGATATTCAATGATGTTGTGGTTTTGGCCAGGTGATAGCGATTATATAAATTGATCTTGAATTCCTTTTTGTCTGCTGGCCTTAGTTAAATAGAACAATAATATGACAATTTCAGGGTGGCCGCTGGACCGTGAATCGTATGAGACCGTGAAAAACCGGGAAATGACAGTGAATTTATTTTTTGACCAGGAATTTTACAAATTTAAAAAAAGGCTTTTAAACCTGTATTTCAACCCTTCTCAAATAATTAGATAAATTGTTATATTTTACAATCATAATATCATTCAGTTTAGAATGCGTAATTCGAAAATTTTTCACTTTAAAAATTTTCCATTTTAGATTGTAATTTTCAATTTGATGGTTTTGGATAAAAAACATTTTCAGTTCATCAACTGTGAATACAGATTAAATTAATGATTTTTAAAATTGAACTGTACTTTAAAGATTAAAAATTGAATGATAATTGATTTTCTAAGACGATTGGAAATCAGTTCTGAATTTCAGAATTTCCCGATTTTTGCATTAAAAATTAAACTGTTTCAATTGGAAAGTCTTATTAGTTAAACAAATGTAAACACATATTGAAACTTTATATACTGTCTATTTTCAATTTAAAACTAACTTCAAAATAATATATCCATAATCGAAAGCTTTAATTAAATCTTAAATATTGTTTCAGTCTAAAAGATTACATTTTTAAACAATTCAAATCCGAATTTTTTAATTGAGATAAAGAGCAATTACTTTATATTAAGAAATATCTGACTGTTCATTTGAAATCAGTAATTATAAATCAGGTATTCAAAACTAAACTTTGAACATTACGTATTCGTGCCGATATTTGGGTGCAAATAGCTGACAGTCAAATTCAAAACAAAATATAGATTTTTGCGAACTTTGAAAAAAAAAAATTTAGAAGCTTCAGAATTGTGAAAGGCTTCACAGGAATTAAAATAATTTTCTTAAGATTCCTAGAAAAATTAAAAATGATCTTTCATTTAGAAAATTAATTTTAGGAAAATATTAAGAGATTTACAAACATTTCTAAAAATTATTGTGGAAGCATTTAACAAATATCAAGGTATTTAAAACAAAAGTACTAGCTTGAAATTGAAAAGAATAATATAATTTTCAAAAATTTTAAATTCATTGACTGATTCTTTGAGTTAGAGCATTAAAAATTATAACGTAGATTTATATTTTTGGAACTGAATCTGAACTTTGAAATCTACAATTTATAAAAGTTTCAAATTTTTAATTTGGCGGTTTAACTGCATTCAATGACCGGGAATTTTTTCTTTGATCAAAACGGCTACCTTGTAATTTATCATTTTCATATTGCCTTTATGCTCAAGTTTTCGAGTTTTTTTTTTAAACACATAGGCCTGACAACACATCAACTCCCTTTTTCATTTCTCTTGCACTTCCTAAATCAAATTTGCAACATTCGACGATTCTGGTAGTAGGCGAAGATCTGGGCTTTGAATGGTACTCTTTGGTCGAATAACGTTGTCGATTCCTTGCCTATTGACACCAAAATTAATTTCTGCGATCTGCAAATAAATAACATTTTTCATATTGCTAGACAAAATAACATTATTTGACTATGATTTTGTATAGCTTTTTCCCGTAGAAAAATTTTAATTGAGCAACATTTCTGGCAACATAGCGAGTGCTCTCAGGTGAGTTAGTATAAAAATATTATTGCGGAAAACAGCAGAGAACATTGAAGTTACATTTCCATTTTAAAAACTGAATTTTCAACAAATAATTTAAACAGAATTTTAAGAGCATTTATGAAAATCATAATTATTTTCATACCTCTAAAAAAATGAATTATCTAGCTTTATTTTGAACTGTTTGTATAGAGGGGATTCTAACAAAGCGTTTAATGCTTCACATATCTTTGCTGGCCTAACTAACTAAGCCATAAAGTTTCGGAACAAGCACAAACATCACTTGGTTTTCCTTCTTGCTTTTCAATACATTTTAATTTTACAATGAATGCAGGGTCTTTTTCATTTCGCAAGTCTTTCGTGTAATTTTCCCTGAAGCGGAATAGTTCAATTAACCTAAGGCGATGTTCCGATTTATCTTTCTCCTTTTCGCTTGTTTTTGGTTCTTTTTTTTTTTCTTTAAATACGGATCTTCTCATTTTCTCCTCTTAGATATTTTCCGTTGATCTCTCTCTCTCTCTGTTCCATTAAATTCTTTGTCTTCTCTTTTCTCTGCCTTTGATAGCCTTTTTTCCATGAATTCTTTGTCTTCTTTTTTTTTTCTTTTGATGGCCCTTCTATTTCCTTAACTCCTTGGTCTTCTCTTTTCTTTGCTTCTGTGCTTAAAATATCCTCTCTTCTTCTTTGAGATCTTAATCCTCTCTTTTCCGTTTCTTATACGTTTGTTGCTGCAACTTTTAAAGTTTCCTAAAATTCGTATTTTTTCATTTCTCCTGTATTATATTTTTTCTAATATTTCTTTTTAAATTTGCTTTTTTTCAGTTTTGGCATTTTCACAATATTTTATTTGTTTAACAATAATGAACTATACTGATAAAATAAATATCTTAGAGAAAGAGAAGACTATGTGATAATTAATGGATTTCAAGTATTAAAAAATAATGTAGTGAATTTGCATCTTTATAGATACAAGAATGATGTACCCACCAAGTATGCGAAGAAAACAATTATCTGTAATAGATCTGTCAATATCTGTAATAGAAAAGTATGGGAAACTTTTACATAATGGTATATTTCATGTTCCAATATGATTCCTCAAGGAGAAAAACAAATGTAAGAGCTAAAATCATCCGAATTCTTTTGGCCTGGTGAGAGAATTTTGCAAGCTAGCATATGAAGTGATTGAAATAAGAATTTCAAAATCGGTTAATATCTTCTGTTTTGTTTGTGGACTTCACAATTTAAAAAATGTCCTTTTGGTTGGAGAATCATGGCAAGTTTTTGTATTCACAGTTTTAGCCAGTTAACAATTTTAGAAAATAATCAATTTGCTGTGAATTCAATTTTCACTGTTATAATTTAATTGTATTCATAAATTTGGTGCTCATTTCATTTACCCAATATTATGAATAGCTCAATATAACTTATTATGATTAAATAGCAGAAGTATTCCTTCCTGATGAAGGAAGCATTGATGATTTTTCATCTGAAAACTTTTCTTAGTACTAGAAGTATTATTGGACAGTAGAATTTTTTTAATTAAATTAAATCAACCTTTATTTACAAAAATTATGAATCGAAACGAAAAACAAAATACCTGGCACTTTCCTTGTAAAAATCTGTTATTTCAAAAAAATTCGATTACCAGTTTTTTTAAAAACATTTTAAACTTTTGACCCTAATGAGACATTAAAGTTTTCTTTTCTGCATAACTCCACCCTTTTTCGCTACATTCTTTTGCTAAATGGATACTCTAATATAAGTATAAGCATGAGTCTTAAGAAATAAATAAAATTAAAAAATGGGTTTTGCATCCAAGTCACTTTCCATCTTTCCAAAATTCAACCAGGAAGATATAGTCAAACTTAATAGAAAGTATGGAAGCCCCCTTATTTCTTACCTGATCCAATATTTCTTTAAATGTTTGAATACACAAGAAAGATATTGTGATCTAGACGAGGAAAACAGTTTGGCCTGCATGAAACTCACAAGATTTTTTTTTATTTGAGTAATAAACTAGCGAACCAAATTTAAGAAGAAAAAAGAAGGTAGGGTATTCAGAAAATTGACTTTCAACATTTTCAGAAAAACTGGCGCTGTTCTTTAATTTTGCACATTTTGTTAATTCACCAGCGGATTTCGAAAGAGGACAATTAACCTTATAATTGTTAGGAAACAAAACTTAAACATCTTGATTAGAATAAAAGTTATAACTTTATTGAATTTATTTATGAATAGAAAATTATTAGAATCGTCCGAAATTTCACACTTCAGTTTTTCAACGGAAGAACGAGTTCGGTAATCAGTTTTGCTTGACTAACGATTACGGTTGTAACTTTTTCAACTTTAATAACTTTTAATCGTAAAATAACATACTTTTCTGTTCTTGTCCCTATATTAATTTTCTAGTTTAATTCTTTCGTCATCGCTAATGCCTGTAATGTTTGACTTTCTTAGATACGCTTGTTTCTTTTCGTTAACGGCTACGCCGATTTCATCATTCCACCAAACATCCCAAGTCATTCTTCCTACAACTGACGGATTATAATGATACGCATTTATTGAAATGTTACATTTTTCATGGTAGTTGAAAATGAAATTTATTGCAAAATAAAGAACAAATGTGAGAGAAACCATGACAAATAAAACTTGTACTTCATTTTGCAATATCTGAGTAAGGAATCGCGGACCAAGGTACAGAAACTAATACAAGATAAGTTCAATACAATAGATTTTTTCGTTCAACAAATATGGCATTGTAAAAACAAATTATTATTCTAGGGCTATTTTTCGGTAATACAATAAAAATAAAAACAGTATCGAGTGGCACTAAAATGAGACCACATGTGGTAACACGGATTCACCTTATTTACATTTAAAGTAAGAGTATGTACAGTGTACGAATTTATTGAGGGCTGTATATATAAATTAGAAAAAACGTTATAGAAATGGAAAACTTATAATATGAAGAAGTTTAATGAAAAAACTCGATTGTGTAAAATTTTCAGCTTTATTGAAACAGTGACAAGGCGAAATTGTGAAACCTTTCAAAAGACTATGTCACTTCCACAAACACCAAAAAATGAAAAAACAAGACTTATTTACACATCTAATCTGTTTTACCGTACTTTATTCACATTAGAAATAATCGCTTTGTTGCTCGTACACATACAGAAAACAAAGAAATTACATCAAACATAACAGCACGCACCTGACAAGCGTTACATACACAAGTTCATTTGGAAAATAAGCGACCAAAAACAGTTAACTAATTAATTGATAACTGAAATCACTGAACAATCAGACAATGTTTTCAAAAATTGATTTCAGTAGAATAAATATATTTGACTAATTGGAGGCGTGAGGTTATATTTTATTCGAATTAAAAATTTGTAAAATGAAAGGTGATCCTTTTTTGCACCCTCCACCCACTTTTTGATGCATAATATTTCTGAGAGTTCTTAAAAACAAATTAAAATTGAGTAATGTAATGCTAACTTGCAATTTTGGTGACTTCAGCCACAAATCATCAAATGTACAGATTTTTGAAAACTACATACTGATCCTTTCAGAAAAATTATAGCTAAACAAAAAAGTTTTAAATGCAACATTTTGCCGTACTGAGAAGAAGTTGATCATCCGGCAATAATCGAGTGTTTAAATGATACAATATATTATGTAAGGATTTCACTAACGGCATGGTCAAAAATTCATAAGTTATACAGGGTTGGTTAACTCAATGCAATTAGCAGTTCCCAAGCATTTTTTCAAAACTCCGCGTACTTTACAGAGTGCCAAACCATAAAAACCTGAACGCTATCTCTCACAAAACCGTTCTTATTGGCTCAAACAATTCCTTAAATTCATGATACGGATAACACAGTAAAACGATTTATAGAAAAAAGCGGAAATCCCTTCTTGAAAACAAATAAAAAATTAAAAATTTGTCTTTTTTCTAAATGGATCTTCTCATGATTCGATTCAGCTTCTCAATATCTGAGGAGATGTTTTGTTCCTTCCATATTTATAACCGGATTTTTCAAAGGGTTTCTTGAATCTCCTGAACAATTTCAATTTTCTCGTTTAGGCTGTTATGGTTGGACACCCTTCAGTTTATGTACATATTTTTCATTTTACAAATGTTACAAGAAAATTAAGAGTAGTCGAAGGTTAAAAAAAAACATTACGGAAGGTCCAGTGCAGCCACTTGATCCTGCGTGATCTTTTCTTGTCTTTTAGTCAAAAATTAGTTTAAAACCAATGAATTGATTTACGGATCCTCCAACATGGCGAATATTTGTTTCCAATCAGCAGTTGTAGATCTAGCCCGATCCCGACACTAAAATTCTCAAGGAAAGTCATTGAAGTTTCCTTATTTTGAGTATGCTTTACGCAACGCTTAGGTGTCTCAACTCCATCACGCCATCTAAATGTAGACAATCATTATTGTCAATAATGCAATATTAGCTAGTATATATACAAGTTGAAAATCTTGAAAATCTTATCAGTTACAGTACCACAAATTTAAAAAAAATGATTTCTCTGTTTCTGTGAAAATGAAGATCTATATTTGTACTCCACTCACTGTTATAATATGTTTTAATTATGTTCGTAAGTAGAATATAATATGATACTTATATTATAATATCTAATATTCAGATATAGACTATGTTCCAAAATTTGTTTTTCGTCATATGTATACAATTCAAATACGCATCCGTCTTGAAAAGAGTTGAATGATATGTCACTTTCATTGTGCGTATGTCATCCTACTGCATCATTATGTATTCAACGGAAGCAGTTTCTTGCAATGTGTTATAAAGTAATTCCTTATCAATGATGTTTCGTCAGTTTTATTAAAAAAAAATTGAATCCAATCTTTTTGCATATTTTTTTATAAAAAATGTAGTTCTACTTTTTTTTTTGGCCAAGAAAGAAAATTTTTTTCTAGCATTCTGTGGAAAAATATCTATAAAAACAATGTTTTTTACAGTTTTTGAAGTTACCACTACCCCCGAAATTATTTAACATTTTTAGGATTATCGGGCTTTGCACTATTTGCTGAGTACACCCTTAGATTTGATTTGGTAGTGAAGATATCTTAAACTTTTAGTAAAGAGTAGATTTGCAGGTCGCTGTTTTTTTTTTACAGAATCAAGTCCACGACCATCACGTCCAAATGAGAGCCCTAATCCCGATACGTCCCAAGCTGTTTACTATCCTGGTACCCAGATACGTGTACGCCAAGAAACAACAGGTCTATATCCTTATTTTTATTTTCAGCTTCTCAAGTGGAGGGGGAACGTGAACTAGATTCGCCTCCCCAAATATCCTCTGAATCTGCCCTTGGTTTTTTTTGTTTGTAAAGTATTCATTCGAAGTAAATTGCCTAGAATCTCACTCTAACATATCGCAACCTTGCTGGAACTTAGTCCAAATAGTTTTTTTTATTTGCTGAAAAATTATTGAGATTTGTAGGAAAAATTTGAAAATAAATTTTTACTTGTCTAGAAACGCGACTGTTGAGAATTTTAGATTTTATGCAATTTATTTCAAAAAAATCACATAATTACTTACTTTGAGAAAAAGATAGAGATTTTGCAGATTACTGCCGAGAGTCAGAAACAATATTTACTGGAAGTGGTAACAGAGTACCGGATGCAATTTCCTAATTGCAGTAAGTCTTCTTCGTCCCATGAGATGTTATAATCAATTAGTTATTTTCTTGAAGTCTTTTTAATCTTGATTTTTGTATATTATCATCGACGAAACGTGTTTTCTCCAGTAAAGAAGAGGAAGGGAAAGGGCTAATTTTGAAATATGTGTAGTTCGAAAGTTTTCTTCTACCTGCCACCTACTTCTAATTATTCCATTCTTTGTTTTCATCTCTTGTATGGGATAGCTTTTTTGTTTAAATTATTATTTTTGAACATTGGAAAAATCATTACTCTAAGAGAAGATATTTTGTCAAATAAAATGCTATATCCTGTTTCGGAATGATGCTCAGCTAGTGCTGAATGCGTGAAATTTTTCAGTCCGACTTTACTCTCATGTTCCTTCATACGTTGGCTCACCGCAATCCCGGTTTCTCCAATATAGACTTTGCCACAAGAACGAGGGATTTTATATACTTCCGGATCATTGAGAGGTGGCTTTTCTATCCTGAGGGTTGTTAAGAAGTTGTCCCATTTTCGCAGGTGGCTAAATATGTTTTAGATGTTGTGTTTGTATAGAATTCTTCCTATTTGTTCTGTGATACCTTGAATGCAGGTTAGGTCGTTGGTCGTTTCTCTCTCTCTTTCTTACTCTAGTGAGGTGTGTTAACTGGTTGTTCTGAGTACATTTTCTTATGACCTCATCAATTTGTTTGTTTGTGTAATCCTTCTGCATTAGAAAAGGTTTGACGATCTGTAATTCCTTCAGAAGTTATCTTCATCTGTTATGGAGACAGCTCCGTATATAAGGAAGTTGATAACCGATCGCTTTTGAGATGGGTGGTGGTCGAAGAAGACGTTTATGTTTGTATGTGTGAATTTTTTGTGAACTTCAAGTCCTAATGTATTATCAGATCTTTTATAAACTAGTTCGTCTAAGAAAGGCAATTTTCCGTTTTGTTCAATTTCGACGGTGAACTGGATATTAGGATGTAATCGAAATGGAAATTAGGGTGTAATTAGGATGAAAGCGGAAAACTTGTGTAGTTCATCTAGTCCATGTCTTCATACGACAACAGTGTCATCAACGTAACGGCACCAAAATTCGGGTTTCAGCTAGGATTGGTTGAAGATTTTAGTTTCTAGATCTTCCATGAAGATTTTGACTATTACAGGTGAGATTGAAGACCCCATTGCTGATCATGAGGTTTGTTCGTAGAATTTTTTATCGAAAGAGAAGTAAGTGTTATTGGTACTTTCGTAAAGAAAGATACTACGTCGAAACTCACTAGGATGTCTTGGGGTTGAATGTAATTCGATTTTATCTTTTTGATAAAGTAAAAAGAGTTTTGGACGTGTGTGAAAGAGTTTCCTGTGAGAGGATTCAGTTCTTTGGTAAGGAAGCGTGCTAGTCCGTAACGTTTTGGAGAGGTGGGATTAGTAGGTATCAATTTGGATATTGTTTTGCTGTCAAGTTGATACTCTTTTAGAAGGGTTTTGTTTTGCTGAATATTGTTTGTGTGGAGTGATTTTAGAGTTATTTGTATGTATCATCAGAAGATCCAGTATTTTGCTGATATAGTCTGCCTTATTCATTGTTATTGTTTTGTTGCCTTTGTCTTCAGGTAATATTATAATGTCTCTATTGTGATTGAGTTCTTTAATTGATGTTTTTCTCTTGTTTTGTTAAGTTTGAGGAGGGAAGTTGCGTTTGGCGTAAGATATTGGCCGTCATACACTGTATGCAATGCCCTTTTCCGGGTGGAAGGTTATATTTTCCGAATTCCAAATTGCTGATGATTTCTTTTTTCGGGATTTTGGAGTGAGCTACTGCAAAGTTATGTCCTTTAGATAAGGCTGAAATCATTTCCTTGCTGAGAGGCTGGTTAGATGTGTTTCTCACTGTGTCAGTGGTGTGTGTCTCACTGAAAGTAACTTAACATTTTTTTTTTATTAAATATTTTTTTGAAGGTAGTGTTCAAGGCAAATTTTGTAGGTTGTATTCTTTCTTTCAAGAAAACCAAATTCATTTTATGTTGAATTGATTTGGATTTAGATGTTCCCAATTGGTTTCTTATTTTTAAAATTTTGGGACAATGTTCTTGCTCCTGCATCGTTTCAAGAAAGCTAATGATGTTAGTAGCTTAGCTTGAGAAGACCAGACCTTTTAAAAGTGTTAGTTTTAGTAAGGAAAGTCTCTGCGTAGAATTCTTTAGTAATAGATTTACTGCTTTTGCGATGATTCATTATAGTTTTGCACATGATTGAAATCCGAAACACCTCTTTTCATTTTAATGAATCTACGTGAAAGCACTAAATCTTTTATTTTAAGCTTTATTGAAACAGTGAGAAGGCAATATTGTGAAACTTCTCAGTAGACTTAGTCACCTCTACAAATGCCAAAAAAATGGAAAAACAAGAATTATTTACACACCTGATCTATCCTACCTTACTCTATTCACATCAGAAATAATCCCTTTGATAGTCGTGCACAAACAGAAAAATAATGTAATTCGATCAAATATAACAGCATACATCTAATGAGTGTTACGTACACAAATTCATATCGAAAATAATACACCAAAAAAAGTTCACTACTTAATTAATAAGTGGAATCACTAATGAGTTAGTCAATATTTGCAAAAATGGACTCTATTAAAATAGGCTCATGATTTCTTCACCATGCCATTAGTTAAATCCTAATTTATTATTATTTTATTATTATTTGAACACACTATTATTTTCAAGTGATCAACTTTTTTCCGCTGCTGCACAAATTTTTGTTCAACTCGTTTTTGTTCAGCTATCATTTTCTCAAAAGGCTCAGCATATCATTAGAAAAATCTGTTTATTTAATGGTTTTTAGGTGAAATCATGAAATTTACAAATTAGGATTTTATTACTCAATTTCAATTCCTTTTCGAAAACTCGCAGAAATATTAAGCATCAAAAGGTATGGAGAAGATCTAAAAAAGGATAGTGTGTTATTTTAAATTTTCAAAATTGAATAAAATCTTACCTTAAGCTTGGAATTAGCCAAATACAGGATTGCTTCACCTCATGCTATCAGCACTTTTCAGAAATCAGTATGATACGTATGACACAGTAAAAATTTGTTAAAAATGAAATTAACAAAATAGAAAAATAAATTAAATCAAATACCAATTTTATATGTTTTCGTCTCGTATTAGTTGGTAACCATAAACACGTCAGTTTAAACAAATTATTTCATTCATCTAGAGTTTCGAGACTAGAAACAGAAACCGTAATATCAAATTTTTTTAAAAATATTCACTATTGCGATTGATGAGCTAGTACAATAGTTTATGGATATTTTGATATTCACCGTCACATATTTGTTGATATTCTTAAAAATTAAAGTTTGAAAAAATCATTTCATTACTCCAGATCTTTATTACTAAAAACAAAAAATGAGCTGTGAGTTGAGCCTCGTGAGCTAATGGAGAAAAATTATTATAAAAAAGTCAATACGGAAAATATTTTGACAGTACTGAAAAAAATTAAAAAATATCTTCAGAAATCCTTGCGTCAGTTTTGAGATATTATTAGTGCAAATAAGTCTTTGAGAATTCATCAGTTTATTAGAAACCGTATTTAACTTATCATGCTGATAAAAAAGTGTGACTTACATACACACATACTGTAACGTAACTCAATGATCATTTCTATCTTCAAAGTAATACATTCATGAATATTTTTTAGGATGAGAAGGAAATAAAAAATGATATCATTAGCCCAGAGCTACAATCCTAAAAAAAAAATTGAAATCGTTAGTTAATTATCCAATCACGTGATTCATGTACCATCCCACATGGCAAATATTTCTTTCCAATCGGCACATGTATATTTGGTCCGACCCCAACTATAAAATTGTCAAGGAAAGTAAATGAAGTTTCCTTATCTTTCACCCAACACTGAATCGAATGATATAATAATATTATAATAAATCTCAATTTCATCCCGTCATGTAAATGTGGAAAATCCTTTTCGTCAAGAATCAGATAATAGCTAGTATATATATAAGTCAAAAATATTCAACATCTTATCAGTCATAGGACCACAAATTCTTCAAAAATCAGTTCTCTGTTTCTGTGAAAATGAAGATATATATTTGTACTTTATTCACTGTTATAATATTTCTTAATTATGCTCGTAAGTAGAATATAATAAAATACCAATTCATTCATATGTCAAAATACCTTATATTTAGATTTCGACTATATTCAAAAATTTTTTTTTAAGTATGTATTTTATCCAAATACGCATTCGTCTTGAAAAAAGTTGAAAGATATGTCACTTTTATTGTGTGTATTCCATGCTGCTGTGTGATTTTGCACATATTTAACAAAAACAGTTTCTTACCAATTTTCATGAAGTTATTTCTCATAAATAACATGTTATCATTTTTTATAAAAACGATTCAAATCCAATCTTTATCGAATCAAATTTTTTCGTAAAAATTGTAGTTCTACTCTTATCTAGCCCACAAAAGTTTCAATTTTGAAGATTCGAAACTACAAGTTATTTTGATAAAATATTTGAGAACATTGTATAACATCGTCTCATTGCATTTCATTACGGTTTATTATGATCGAAATCGTTACTCAAAATGTTTACGTTATTTTTGGTCACGCTTAATTTATCAAAAAATGTATAAAAAGTTATGAGAGAATCAAATTCTTTATGGGTAGTTTTTCACTAAATGATAGTGCTTTTTCTGCGCATTAATTTCGAGAACAGTACATTTCATTTGCTGCATATTCCAAATTGTTTCAATATTCTTTCTATTTAATTTTGGTAACTTCTAATTTTAATTTGATTTGTAAACAAAATTTCCCTTCTCATACTTTCTGCAAATTCTCATCTCCTTTTACATTCAATCCCCTTTCCAGTAACCCCAATAGTTACAAACTCTTTATTACAGCTTAAACTAAAAATCTTTTCCAACAGATGTTTAAAAAGTGTCACACTAAATTTTTATATGCACTCATGATTTTGAGATCTTAAACGCATAATGAATTTTTGTTTTGATTCCAAAATTGTTGAGCTAAATTTTGAAATGTACTCTTTAGGGTGGCTCTCAATCAAAAATTTTGCCAAAATACTTCGTATCTTGAACTCTTCGTTGGAAATTTTTCTTTCTAAATCTGAAGGTTGCTAATTTTTTTCTACAGATTCAAGTCCACGACCTTCACGACAAGACGAGCTGCGTAATCTCGCCGGCAACCAAAACAATAACCGACTATATGGGAGCCATAATCTCGAAGCCAACCAGTATGCTCATGCTTACTCACGGACAGTCGGGGGACCTGTCAACCAACGCAACGCAGGTTCAGATTCTGATTTTTATTCTTAGCTTCTCAAGTAGAGGGGGGAATGTGTCCTTCAGACCCCCCCCCCCCCCTCCAAATATCATCTGAATCCGCCCCTGCGGTGTTTTATAAAGTATTTACTCGAAGTAAACTGCCTAGGCGCCTATCTCGACATCAACCGACCTTGCTCAAATTCTTAGTGAATATAATTTTTTTTGCAATAAAAAATTGTTAGCATTTAGAAAAAAAAATCAAAATTAAATCGGTTGTTTTCTAGAATGACGTTTTTTCAGAATTTTTTATTTTACGCCAATATGATTTTTTTCAAATACATTTATTACTTACTCTCTAAATCTAAATTAGTATAAAACTACTAATTGGTAGTAGTTTTTTACTAATTCAAATAGCGCCGATTCGTTTATTGGTAATTAGTAAGAATCTACTAATTCAACTAGTAAGAATAACTGACTAAATGAATTAGTAACTATATCTACTGAAGGAATTTGTAATGCTACTACTAAATGAATTGTTGAATGTATTGCTGGTTACTATTTCAAAGGGTAGTCTCAAGTAAATTGAAAAACTGTTTTTTCAACGAAGAGAAGTTTATTCAAATACATTACGTACTTTTAATTCGTATATCATGGTTAATTATTATTACAGTATAGCCAAATGAAGATATCATACCTGAAAAAATATTCCCTGACAATTCCAAGTTCTATCCAGATATGTCAAATTTTTTTCTGGTATAATTTTTTATAGTACGGACCCATTCAAATATTTCTCTTTTTTTTTAATCGACTCGGAATAAGTCCACAGTTTCGCGAGTTAATTATATTTTTTCTCAGTTTCTGGGGATTTAATTAATATTTTTAATTTAAGAATCTTCAACAAATTATATTACAAGATATTCTCAAATATATTGGCACCATTAAATAATTATATAATCAAACCTGCTTGAACTAAAATGATGAATCTTTTACTGAAATGAATGAATTTGTAATAAAAGTGTTACTTTTAACCAAGTAGTTTTCATCTTCAATCAAAAAGATCAAATTACAACTAAAATTATGAATACTTAAATGGAATACTTACATTTTCCACCAAAAAGATAAAGTTTCAAACAACAAGATTAATTTTGAAACATAAAGAATGATTTTATACAAATAATACGTCTTTTGAAGAAAATAGAAGAAATCTTAACTGAAAAAGACAAACTTTCAACCAAACAGTTGAATTTTCAGTTTAAGAAATTAATTTTCCAGAAGAAAAGCAAATTTTCAGCTAAAGTGTTGAATTTTCAACTGAAATGGTGAACCATTGACTGGAATAGTTGAATTTTCAACTAAAAATTATAATTTTTCAACCTAAAATTGAATGGTTACATTTTAAATTTTGTATTATGTTAAACCAAAGAGATGAAGTTTCAAATAAAATGTTGGAATATTCGACTGGAATAATTACATTTTCAATTCAAATAAGAATTAATTTTTTGTTAAAGTAAAAACAAATTTTCAACAAAATAGCTCATATTTTAACCAAAGAGATAAATTTTTAATTGAAATGATGAACCTTGAACAAAAAAAATAATTTTAAACAAAAGAGTTCAGCTTTTAACTCAGTAATTAAATTCGTATACCAAAAAAGATTAATTCTGAACGAAAAATGTAGTAGTTGACATGAAAAGAAATTAATTTTTAATCACAAACAGTTGAATTCGACAAAAAAACTATTCAAAATGAGTTGGATTTTCAACTTGAAAAGATTTTTCAGTCAAGGGAGAGAAAAAATTGCAAACAAGCTGTTAAATCATCAATGAAGAAGATGAAGATTTGAATTTTCAACTAAAAACGATCAATTTTCAAAGAAAAATATAATAGATACATTTTCATAAAAAAAATTAAATAAACTAAATTAAAATTTTCACGCTTCAAAGTATGTAGCTACTTTTATTTTAACGTATCCGCAGTTTAACAGTAAGGTGTTTCAAAATAGAATTTTTGGAAGACAAAAGAGTGTTAAATCCTGTTTAAAATTTTCTTTAAATAATAATGTTTGTGCATTAGTTAAAATAGATCTGATAATTATAAGTGCTGCCTTAAAAGCGTAAGTTTAAAACATGAAAAAATACTTTTAAATCTTCTTTAAAACAATCTCTTTATCCATAAAAACAATTAAATGAAAATTTTTAACCCAAAAATCCGACTCAGAATTTGTAAATTGATTTTTAAAAAATTTGAACATCTACGTATCTTTCAATGTATGTTGAGTAGGTTTTCTGTAAGTTAGAGATCAAAAAATAGAGCCGTTCTCAAACTGTTAGTTGATTACGATATGGTACGTCGACTTTCATGTAACACAGTTTGTTATCAATATTATGTTTGAAACGAACAATAGCTATAGTTATTCTACCTAATTTCACGAGTTCACATTTTGGCTGCATTGGAGTATTGACAAAACGTTGACCTTTTTTAATTAAAACTCAAAAAGCAGCAGAATGTATTTTAAAAATGGTTAAATTATGTTTCCGTAGCAATTCTTTTCTACTCTTCGAATTAGTAAGTTGCTACTACTAAGCAGATTGGTAGAATAACCTCACTAATTCATTTAGTAAAATAAATCTTAACATTTCATTTAGTAGAAAATGATAAAATTACTAATTTAACAGTCAGAATACTACTTATTGAATTGGTAAAATTTCTACTAATTCGGATTTAAAGAGTACGTGTACTCAAACGTTTCTGATCTTGGGTACATGATACAAATTATCAAGTTATAATTGCATTTTTTCATTCTTCAAATTTAAATTTCTATTTTGCTCAAAATCAAAAATTTTCTTGACTACTTCGTATCCAAAACTCGTCGTGGAAAATTCTTGTGTGTAGATTTAAAGGTCGCTTACTTCTTTCACAGATTCATTTCAACTACAGTCACTTCAAAACGAGCTGCGCAATCTCGCCGTCACCCAAAATAATAACCGACCATATGGGAACCATAATCTGGACGCCAACAGATATGCTCACGCTTACACGCCGGATGTCGAGATACCTGTCATCCAACACAACGCAGGTTCAGATTCTAATTTTTATTTGCAGCCTTTCAAGTGGAGGGGGAATATGACCTTTAAAGCCCCCCTCCCCAAACATCCTCTGAATCATCCGCTAGGGTGTTTTATAAAGTATTTACTCGAAGTAAATTGTCTAAGGGCACATGTTAGCATTAAGCGACCTCGCTTAAATTCGTAGTGAGCATAATTTGTTTTATTCAAGAAAAAATTATTGGTAGGGGAAAGTGGGGTATGGTGTCAGTGCGGGGCATGGTGGCTCTTGCTAATAATGTTTGTGTTTCTTGAGTTTTATATTAGTTGTTTTTACATAAAAAAGCTTCTTTGAGTACCAAAGAAAGCTATGTTACGTAAAAAAAATAATATGAAAATGAACAAACACTAGCATCATTTGGAAGATTCGCCATGCCCCGCACTGGCACCATACCCCACTTTCCCCCATTCAGTAAAAAATTTCAAAATCGAATTCATAACACTGGTATACAAGGATTGTGCCAGTAGAAAGTGACTAGGGTTTTTTGATAGATTTTCGCACGCTGAACACGAATCTGGACTCAAAAGTTGTCCACTGCATTTTTTTTTTGAATCCATTCAATACTTACGTATACCCATACGTTTGTGATCTTGGTCACCGGATAAAAATTCATTACTTTTCATCTAATTTTTTCTTTAAATTAAAACATAAACTTTTTCCCCTCTCCAAATCAAAAATTTTGTCAAATTACGTCGTATCCAAAACTCTTAGTAGACATTTTTCTGTGTGGATTTCAAATTTTCTCATTGTTTTACAGGATCACATATAGGACCTCCTCATCAATATGGGAACCCTTACCTTAGCGCTTTCCAACAACCTTACCTACCTGGTACCGGGATGAATGGATACCAACCCAACGCAGGTCTAGATTCTAATTTTTATTTTTAGCTTCTCAAGTAAAGGGGGAATGCGGCCCTCATCCCCCCCCTCCTAAAATATCATCTCAATCCGCCTCTGGGGTTTTTTGTAAATTATTTACTCAAAGTGCATAGAGGCACACGTTAACATTAACCGATCTTGCTTAAATTCTTGGTAGACATAATATTGTTATGCAGTAAAAAATTGTTGAGTTCATGAAAAATAAATTTAAATTAATTTGCATTTGTCTAGAATCGCGTCTTATTAGAATTTTTGATTTTTTGCCATTATGAAAACAAAATACATTTAAGACTTATGTGTACCCATACGTTTGTGATCTTAGGTACCTGATACACTTGATACATAATGACACTTGGCTTTCTGGTAGCAAATGTATTTGCTTCTTCATCGAAGAAAGCATTAGTGATTTTTTAAACATCAGACAAACTAAAGTTTTTATGTTGATCAATTGAAAAATATAAATTGACAAAGAATACAAAATTAAAAAATAATGCATACAATTTTCAAAATACAATGACAAATCAGACATATAAAATGTCGTATTTAGCATGATAACGTTTTGAGCTGAAAAAGGAAAGGGAAAAGTTCTGTCGCACCCTATCCACTTCCCAGCTTTGTGATTTTTTTTTCAAAAATTTTCAGAATTATTTCGTGTGAAAATTTATGATCAAAAGGCCTTTTCTATTCATGCATCAGCTTTGAATTATGTCGATGGAAAAAGTTTTTGCTTCAAACACATGTTTCGAATATTATAAATGAGCATAACTTTCTCACTCTGGAATAGAGATTATTAATATTTTAGATCAATTGATTTACCTCGAATCCAGAAGTCTTTTTCGCTCTGGCATCCATTTTTAATTATATTAGTAGAAAAAGTTTTAGTACCAAAAACCGTTTCTTCAAATGTTTTTGCATTGCCATAGCTTCCTTACTCCTCAATAAAATGTATCAATATTATACGTCGATCGATTCGTCTCGAACCGAGGAATCTTTTATTTTATATATTTTATTATAATGTGCTGAAAAAATGCATTTTTAAATTAAGGAACGTTCCATTAAATGAATTTAAACAAAGTCGAAAATGTATCCATTACAAAGCTTCCTCTATAAGGAATCAAAATTAGTAAGTTTTAATTGCATTTCTTCAATATTCAAAATATCAACTTTTTTTTTGCTCTGAAATAAAAATGTTCTCAAAGTAGATTTCCAAAACTCGTCATGCGAAACTTTTGTGTGTGGATTTGAAGGTCGTTTAATTTTTTTTCACAGAACTGAGTCCACAATCGTCACGTCTACATTGGAGCTCTAATCGCAACGCCTTCTCACCTGCTCACCATGCTTACCCACCGGATACCATGATACATGTACAACAACACCCCGCAGGTTCAGATTCTAATTTTTATTCTCAGCTTAAACTACAGAAATTCACCAATTTACAGCTTTTGCAGTCCAAAATATGTTTTTCGACCTGTGATGACAGATATTTAGAATATTGCAATGAAATAATTTTAAGTTAGGATGTTTACATGATTGCTGTTACAAAAAGGCTCCTGTGTTTAAACTGCAAACGAATGGTAAAATATTTTTTTTGAATGATGAATAATCGTTATTAAAAAAGCAAAATGCCCTACGTTTGATGTTCTTTTTGCATTATATAGCAATCGATTAAGCACCATATTTGTAATTAAAAATTATGTCATTGCAACGTTCTCAATATTTTTCATCCTAGGTCGAAAAAGAACAACATTTTCACTGCAAATAAAAATTGTACAATTGAGAAAGTATGTATCATGATGACTGAAATTGAAAATTTCTTGATTAAAAGCCGTTGAACTGCAAAACCTTAGATTTGTACTTTTATTAATTTTCAAAATTATATCATTTTGAGAAATTTTGAAATATAAAAATTAATGTATACATTGAAATTTGTTGCAAAGACTTTTAAAATATTCTCTCAATTTTTCGTTCCTTCGAAACGTTTTAAAATTGCAATTGTCGTTCATCATACAAAATTCTTTTTAAATCTTTTTGAATATTCTCTTGAAATTAATTTTAAGAATAAAAAATCATTTTAAATTTTCCCAGCAAACATAAGAAATTTTTTTCATTTTCTTAAAACATTTAGACATCCTTAAAAAGCTTCAATATTTTATTTCAAAATCTGCAAAAATCTAAATTTAATTTTTAATTTTTTACAAACCTTTTCCAGTTTTAATTTAAGTTTGGATCTTCTCAAAATCTGCAAATATCTCTTAAAATAACTCCATTTTTTCCAATTAGAACAAATAAAATTATAACGTTCAAAGTTTTAATTTAATACTCTGAAATATTCACGATGCAAGGATTTCTATTTTAAATAATTGAGTTTGAAATTGTTCAGTCTTTAATATTCGATATATAAGTGCTCATTTTAAATGAAAAGTACAATATTGCTAAATATTCAAAAAAATGTCTTCCTTAATTAAAAAATTTTTAATTAAATTGCGGTTAAAAATGGAAAATTGTCGATTGAAATAATATTTGAATGGGATTTGGAAATGAATGATAGCGTTTATTTTTTAAAAATATTTTTTTATTAAGAATTGACAGTAAAGTACAAGTCAAACCATTGAAAGCATTTTAATCACGTCAAACACAAGAAAAAATTGGCTTTTTGTATTTAACTGTATTTTATTATCAAATTTTGTACATTTTTTTACAAAAAGTACATGTTTTAAGAAAAAAATACAGTTGTAGAAATGTTGTACTTTCTTTTGAGAAATTTTTACAACAGGGATGTTAATAACAAAGGACCTTTCTTGAATTCGTAGTAGAAATAATTTTTTTGTATTCGATAACAAATTGTTGAAATTCAATTAAAAAATTCGAAATTGAATGGCTAATTATGTAAAATCGCGTCTTTTCAGAATTTATGAATTTGTTCAATTGATTCAGGAACTTATACATTTAATTCTCACATGTTCACATAAGTTTATGTTCTTGGGTACAAGATGAAAATTCAAAAGTTCCAATTGCATTTTTTTCAATCATTGAAACATAAACTTCTTTCTCCCTCCAAACGAAAAATTTTGCCAAAATACTTCGAGTCCAAAACTTTGCGTGGGAAATTTTTGTGTGTAAATTTTGAAGATCGCTCTTTTTTCATAGTATCAAGAAGAGTACCGTCACAACTATATGGGAACCCTAATTTGGAGGCTCTTCATAATGCCAACCGACAAATTCCCATGATACGTGTACAACAACAAGACACAGGTACAGGTTCTAATTTAATTCTCTGCTTCTCAAACCTTGCTGAAATTCTTAGTAGACATAATTTTTTCATACGATAAAAATTTGTTGGGGTTTAGAAGAAGAGGTTCAAAATTAAATTTGTAATTGACTAGAATCTCGTCTTTTCAGAATTTTGTATTTTACGCGATTATGATTCAAAAATGTTTACATTTAATACTTACGTGTACCCCTTCGTTTACGGTCTTGGGTACATGATGAAAATTCATAAGTTTTAATCGCAACTTCTCATTCTCTGGAATATAAACTTTTTTTTTGCTTCGAATACAAAATTTTTACAAAATACTTCGTATGCAAAACCCTACGTGCGAAATTTTTCTAGGTAGATTTGAAGGTCGCTCACTTTTTTACAGGATCAAGTCCACGACCTTCAGGCGTATATGAGAGCCATAATCATGTCGCCTTCCAATATGCTGGCACACCTCATCCGAGGATACCTGTAAAACAACACACCGCAGGTCCGTATTTTAATTTTTATGCTCAGTTTCTCAAGTGGAGGGGATAATGTGACCTTTAGATTCCCCTTCCCAAATATCCTCTGAATTTGTCCCTGGTGCTTTTTATAAAGTATTTACTCGAAGTAAAGCGCCTGAAAGCACATGTTAATAGTAACCAACCTTGGTCGAATTTTTAGTAGACATAATTTTTCATATAGGGGAAAGTCAGGCATGGTGTGAGTGCGGGGCACGGTGACTCTTGCTAATAATGCTCCTGTTTCTTGAATTTTATATCAGTTTTTTCACACAGAAAAGCCTTCCTGAGTACCAAAGAAAGCTATGTTACCTAAAAAAATTAATATGAAAATGAACAAACACGAGAATTATTTGCAAGAGTCGCCATGCCCCGCACTGACACCATACCCCACTTTCCCCTCTCATTCTATTTTTTTTCAATCAATAAAACATAAAAATTATCCACGCGCTAAATAAAACATTTCGTCAAAATACTTTATATACAAAGCTCTTTGTGGGAAATTTGTCTCTGCGGATTTGAAGATCGCTTTTTTTTACAGAACCAAGTCCACGATTGTCACGTCGAAACGAGCGGCGTAATCGCGCCCGCGACCAAAATAATAACGAACCTGCCGTGGTGAGCCTTATAATATTTATTTATTGGATAATATTGATTGGATATGAATATACTGAAACAAAATTGAACAATAATTCGTTCATATTGAGCAATGCGAATATTGAAAGTAATTCATATGCTTTTTCAGTTTTTACATTGATCAAGATATGTGTGTCATACAAATATGTTTTACTGCAAAAAATCACAAACCAAACACATGTTTTGAAAATAAAAGGTTTCGATTGATTTTTTTATTTATTTTGCAAACTATGCGAGCCACATTCAATCACAACTAGTGGTGAACGGGCAAGTCAAATAATGGTTCGAAAATTTTTTCTGAATGTATGTGTTGCAACATGTACTGCACCTTCTGTACATTATAGAGTTTCTGTTACAGAACATAATTTCATGATGAATTTTATATCATTTTATAGCAAATAGAAGCCTATCAAATTTCAAATATAGAAAAAAATTTATTTAGAGAAAAGCTCTCCCACGACATTATTTTTTTATTAAAAAAATGCCCCAACTTCATCCGAGAAAAAATATGCCAAAAAAAGTTCAGTACTCAGTATTTTCAATTAAATTTGGACCAAACGAATACATTTTATGAGAGAATAATATTCCAGGAAAAAATGCAAATTTTCTGTTTTTTTAATTATAGGTGAAGGACCACGGAGATGGAACAGCATCCGTGGAAGGCCATACTGGAAAATTCTTCGGTGTATGGTTTCTTCCATCCAATTTAGCACGTCTGCTACCACTAGATCCTCGCCGCGCGACCAAGATGCGTATACGCATACTCACCCCAGGTAAAGTTTCCAATTTTTATTCACAACTTCTCAAGTGGAGAGAGGATTATGACACTTAATACCTTCCAAATATCCTTTGAATCCACTCCTCGGGTGTTTTATAACATATTATTTACTCGAAGTAAAGTGCCTAGGGGCACATGTTAACCTTAACTGACCTTGCTCAAATTCTTAGTGGACATCATTTTTTTTATACGAAAAAAATTGTTGGGATTTGTAGAAAAAATTCAAAATTGAATTGGTAATTGTAAGTTCATTAACAAATAGAAACTTTATAACTTTTGACCTAATTGGTATAATTGTGTTTTCTTTACTGTCACCGTTTAGGGTGAGTGTTTTCTTTCGAAATCCGCTGAAAAATAAACAAAATAGCGGCGCTTCTACTAAAAATATTTCAATCATATTTTCTCAAAAACCACATCTTTTTTTTGTTTGATTTTTTTCTGATTTGGTACTTGTAGAAGGAAGACATCTTTCGAGTTCGCTCATTTTTGAAACTTTTACGAGAAGTGCCTCTTACTCTTTCACGATTCTATGATTTAACTTCTCGGAAAGAGATTCTTGTGGCCACAAAAACGTACTGGCTCATATAAAACATGCAGAATTTCTTCTGGATATCAGCATGAGTTTTTCAACAGCTGGGAACATAAAGTCGAATTCAATAGGAAAACCCGCTTCCTTCTTCGTATTCAATATTTTTTTTAAATCCTGCTGATATAAAAATGACATTTGGTAAGTCTTATGCAGGAGAAATAATTTCTTTGGCCATAGGAATTTTCTTTCATAAAATTGAATTTTCATTTTTTCTTGCGAACAATACAAGTTATCATAAACTGCTGCCGTTTTCTTCATTTTCAATATTTTCGTCAAAAGTTGTGAAGGTTTCATAAAAAAATTGTTAATTTTTTAAAACAATCTTAAAATTTCAAATAGTCATCGGTTCGGGAAAATCAGTTTCTTTCTCAAAACGGTGATATACGTGTCGTCTTATTTTCTTTAAAAAACAACATATTTAAGCCGCGGATAATTCTGTAACCTGAAGTCACCTTACCGGTCTGATTGGAAATGAATTCGATTTTATTATTTTAACGGTTATATGTAAAACGCTCTGCGTTGTATCTGAAAATTGCCAAATTGCTAATTTCGTCAAAAACTTTCCCCTTTATTTTCTGAAAACTGGTTTCTTAAATCTGTAATCTAATTAGTAACTATGTTTTACACACAGCATCATATGAAGCTGAGCCAATCAAGATAGAGCATGGTGACTTAGTATATCGTGGCATAAAGAAAGTTGCGAGAGCTCGAGGAAACAAGTTATATTCAGAGAGTGGAACTGCTCTAGGAGGTAATTTAAGAAACAAAACACAATATAAAATAAATATAAGAAAATTTTTTCAAAAAAATCTAGATTTTTCTTAGTATGGAACGTTTCATGCACCTCTCCTAAGATCAAGACTCGAATGATGATTGTCAGCTTCTTAAGCGAAGTGAAACCTTTTTATGCACCCCCTCCCTAAAAAAACCGATACTGCTTAAATTTTTAGTATATATAATTTTCCTGAACCGCTAAATGATTTTTGGCATCATTAGTTCTAAATAAATGACATTTTTTAACCTTCTATTCAACTAATTAATTGATTACTTTTTTCCGGGATCAGGTGCCCTTGAGGAGTTCAAACCTCTTCCCTTTGATGTACTGGTACGCAATAATATACCGTACGGACAATATAATCGTGAAGCCTTCCTCCCGTATATTTGAGAGGCAGGTGCACTTCCTCGTCCAGCAGGTAATTCAAAAACTAAAATACATTTTAAAATGAATATATATTATAGAATTACGCCTAAGTTGACTGCATTTCTTCAAATTAGAGGTAATTCTGGTATTCTATAAAATCTTCTACATCCCTAAGTTAATTGAATATAGAATACGTTTTGTATGACTGGTGAAGATTAACCCCCTTAGAACTTACGAATCATATATTTTTCAATGATCAAAATAATAAACTGGATTTTTTTTCTTACAGAATCAAGTGAAGGAAAGGGAAGTGAGTGAAAAAACATAGCACAAACTAAGATAATGTTGGTCTCCCTCACCCACCAGGTCGAAATACTTAAAATCGGCCGCCCACGTCATACATTGACGGAAAATAGAAAACTCAAGAACAATGTCAAACTATTATGATAAATAAAAAGATTCAGGATTGATATGAAGTATTTCATGATAATCAAACCTTTCTTTAAAAATGGGCGTGTCACAAAAATCTCGAAAGCATTGTTGTAGCTTTTCCTTGATGATAAAATGATGATAAAATTTCCAGCAAAAATGAAATCGCTACATTTTCCGTAAAATAATTAATTTTCATGAAGGACAAAAACGAATTTTCAACCAAATTTGTGAAATTTATAACGATAGAAATGAACTTTCAGCAAAAATAATACGTCTTAAATAAGAAAAATTAATTTTCAAGCAAAGATGAGGTTGCTGCAGACAACGGCCATTTTTCATTTCAGATATGTGATGTTACTGGATAAAAATTAATCTTTTTTGCTTGAAGATTCTACAATTCTATTAGACTTTTTTTAATGAATTTGAATTGTTTTTGGCTTAAAATGCCAAATATTTACCTAAATAATATCGACTGCTGGTATTATTTTTATTTATGTGTTGAAAGAATAAGAGACGATACTTTCATACTTTGAAGCGGCGAAAAAAAAATCTTTTTGAAATAAAAATTATGCATTTCTCTTATATGCACAAGTTGATAGAGTCAAAGTTTCAAAGTTGTGTATAATACGTTTCGGAAAGGGTTGAAAATTCTTACTTTATTGCTAATAATTGTGTCGTAAAATGGGGTGTAAACAAATTTTAAGTTGCTTTTCAAAAACACATAACATTGAAAATTTGTTACTTTTGAATCAATCCTTTTATGATTCGATTCAGCTTCCCGTTATCTTAGGAGATGTGTTTTTTCTTTTATATTCATAATCTGATTTTAATCAAATTTCTTGTTTTTCCTCAACAATTTGAATTTTCTCAGGTAGGCTGTTATGATATGACATTCTTCAGTTTGTGTACATATTTGTCATTTCACAAAAAGTTACGTGACAATGGAGAGACACTAAAATTCGCAAGGAAAGACAACGAAGTTTCCTTATTTTTAATATGCTGCACGCAAAGATTTCGTGTTTCAGCTTCATTACACCATCTAAATGTAGACAATCATTTTTGTCAATAATGCGATGATTGCTAGTATATATACAAGTGAACAATATTCAACATCTTATCAGTTATAGGGCCACATATTCTTGAAAAATTCGTTATGTGCTTCTGTCTAAATGAAGATCTATCTTTGTGCTTCATTCACTTTTATAATATTTCTTCATTCTGTTCCTAAGTAGAATATGATACCAAATCAATCATATATTGAAATATTCAATATTCAGAAACCAAATATATTCAAAACTTCGCTTGTTAAAAATATGTATTCAATTCAAATACGTGTTCTCCTTAGTAAGAGTTGGAAGATATGTCACTTTCATTGTGCGTGTTTCATGCTGTTGCGTAATTATGTATTTGCCAAAAACGGTTCTTCATTAATTGTTATGAAATAATTCCTCATTAATAATATTTCGTCATTTCTCATAAAAATAATTTAAATCCAATCGTTTTGCATTCATATTCTTTTTTATAAAAAATGTAGTTTCACTGTTTTCCAAGCCACAAACAACACTTTGTTCCATTATTGTGTAGAAATGATAGAGTATCAATATGTTGAATTGTGGTTGAAAATATAAAATTAAGTGATTTGATCAAAGATTTGAGAATATTGTATAACCTTGTTTTATTAGATTTCACTACCGTTTACTATGGTCGAAATCATTACTCATAATTTTGATGTTATATCAAGTCACGCTTAGTTTATCAAAAGTTGTAGAAAAAAATAATCATGAAAAAATGAAGTTCTTTATGGCTTCATCTGCTAAATGATACAACTTTTTCTGCTCTTTAATTTCCAGGACAGTTTTATTCATCTGTTGCATATTTCAGATTGCTTTAATTTTCTTTTTTTCACTTTTAGTAAATTTTTATTTCATTTTGATTAGTAGAAGAAAAAACTAATCAAATTAGGCGCCATTCACCTACGAAGAGAGGTTTCTTAGACTATTAGTCCGCTAATTTCTCCCTCACTTCCCTTCCCCACACTTACCACCAATTCCCCTCCCCAATATCACAATCCCTACTACTCCTATCCTACTTGCCCTTCCTTCCACTGACTGTCCCCAACACCACCAACTTTACTGCCTATCGACAATACTTCCACTCACCCAAGTTACTTTTGTCGAAAATCGTTTGCTTCCATAAATCAGAAACCAACAAAATTACTTTTTAATTTTACAAACAAATAACTGGTCCGGGTAACTGACGGAACCATTACTTCCGCTTTTCCATTTCGCAAGCCATGAGTTTATGATCTTGTAGAATTAATAAAAGTAAATAATTTAGCCAGCGTTGAATCCAAACTCATACATTAATAATCCTTACACCATCACCATCAATATATAGAATTCCTGAAAATACAACAAGAATTCAACGATAAAATTTGGACAACCACCACCAAATAATTGCAATTCCTAAAGAACAAAATAAAAAAATTTGTTTCTTCAGACAAAAATAAAAAAGAGGAAAGGAAAATGAGAAGGCAACCAACCAAATCCCTTTCCTTCCCTTTTTCATTTCTTTTGTCTTTTTTATTATTATTATTATTATTATTATTAAATCACAATAAAAAGCATGCAAAGTATTTACCAATGTTTCGGTGCTCACACAGCACCCTTATCAAGGCAAGAAAAAATAAAACAGGTGGGAACAACGACCAAGCAACGACGCTATCTCCTCGATACCTGAGATCTGAATGTGGGTCAATAGGCTAATCCGTCACAACAAACAAGAAATAAGAGAAAGTCAAGACTCATAAGAACTAAATGTAATTAATCATACTTGAATAACTTTTGTTTAATCTATCTAAATCAGTTTTTAAATTAATGAAGGACTTATTTATTTTTTTCAATATAAAGCATTTCTATGACTTCTCTCTTTCTCTCATTAGTTACCATGTGATAAAAAGTAAATCGAAACAAATGATGGAAATAGTCAAAGATGTTGAATCAAGTATACACAAAGTTCCAGTATTAGATCAACAAGGTTTCCGAAACAAGGTTTTACATTTGTTAAAGAGTTTTTTTGATAAGAATTGTTTTTACATTAGTAGTATTGATATTAAAATTTCTGAAGTTTTCAAGGTAACAAAAGATTTCCTTAAGAAGAACCCTGATATAATTTGCATGAATGCTGATAAAGGTAATATTACAGTTTGTATGAAGCAATCAGATTATATTAGGGATATGAAGGATTTACTTTCCAATCGTGATAACATTGAATTTTGAGTGAAAATCCGTTAAAACAATTAAGAAGAGACACTTTCAAGATCCTGGACAATGGGAGAAAGAAAGGACTTTTGGGAAAGGATATAAGAATGACTGATATAAATACTGAGGACACAGTTCTTGCAAGATGTTATGGTTTGAGAAAGATTCCTAAAGAGGGCTATCGTTTGAGAATTTTTGTTTCAAATATTAACACTCCAACGAAATTTTTAGAACAAAACTTTAATTTGATACTTAAAGACTCAGTTATAACTTCTCAATACAATATTAAAAACAGCTGGAAATTTAAAAAAATATTTAAAACACTGTCCCTGATGACCATGTAATGATTTCTTTGGATGATGTCGCAATGTTTCCAAATATACCTCTTGAATTAGTTAAACAGGCAAGTTTAAATAGATGGGATAATATCAGGACACGTACTCGATTAAGTCAAAAAGATTTTATTGAAGGGACAGTTTTCATTATGAATTCAATTTATTTTAAATTTAATGGATCTTTTTATAGGCAAAATTTTGGTTTTTGTTCTTCCCTTTTACTATCGGTATGTTGACGACATCTTGTTGTGTGTTCCCCTAGCAAAGTTACAGGCGGTTTTTGATGCTATTAAGAGTTTCCATCCAAAACTTCAATTTACCCACGAAATAGAGAAAAATGGTAAAATCATTTCTTTGGACGTGGAGGTAATTAAAGGTCAGGATGGTAACATTCTTACCAATTGGTACAGGAAAAATACATATTCAGGTAGATTTTTAAATTTCTTTTCGGCTCATCCTTTTCAAAACAAAATTGCAGTCATCAAAAACTTAGTCGACAGGGCTCTAGGTTTGTCCCACATTTCATTTCACAAAGAGAATTTGAATATTGTTAGGAATATCTTTTTTCTGAATCATTGACCAAAAAAGTTGGTTGAGCAACATATCACAATTAGAATTCAACAAATCAAAAACAAACAAAGTAACCAAATAGAAAAAATGGCAAAAATACTCTATGTCCAAAACTTTTGGGCAATTTTTTTGTTTATATTTGAAGGACGCTCTTTTTTTCAGAATCAAGTCAACGACCATCACGTCCAAACGAGAGCCCTAATTTCGATGAATCCCAAGTTCGTTACCATCCAGGTTACTTTCCTGGTTCCAAGTTGCGTATACGCCAAGAAGATCCCATCACCTACCATCCTAATAGCAGGCTACCTGTACGGCGAGAAGACATAGGTTCGGTTCATTCATTTTACATAATTTAACGTTGAAGCCAGTATAATTGAAGCATTCGAAACACCGAAAATGTAACGAAAATAATAATCAACCAAAAAAAATCAACTAATAAATCAATAACTGAAATCACAAATGACTTAGTCAACATTTGCAAAAATTGAATCTATTAAAATAAACTCATGATTTTTTACGATGCCGTTAATGAAATCCTTTCCCATTATTATTTAATTATTGAAACACTTCATTATTTTCAAATGATAAACTTCTTTCCACTGCTGCAAAAAAATGTAATGGACACTTTCTGGCTCAACTATCATTTTCCCAAATGGATCAGTATATTGTTAAAAAACTGTCCATTTCATGTTTCGTAGATCAAATCATAACATATGCAAATTAGGATTCAATTACTCAATTTCAATTTATTTTCAATAACTTTCAGAAATATTAAGCAACAAAGTGGGGGGAAGTCTAAAAAGAATCTCGTGATATTTTAATGTTTTAAATTTAAATAATGTTTCAACTTAGGCTTGAAATTAGCCAAAACATTTCTCAAAACATATAATAAATTGAAAATGTGTTTCCAAATAGAATCAACTAAATAGAAAATAAAGTCAAATACTACTTCTATATTTTTCGTGCTGTATTAATTGATAATCATAAATATATCAGTCGAAACAAATTATTTAATTCATCTAGATTTTCAAGACTAGAAAAGGAAACATGGAATTTTATTAGTTCATTTAAAATCGTATCTAATTTCACTTGTTGAAAGGAATGTGACTTACACACACACACATACACAAACATACTTCCGAGCAGTTTCTTATAACTTTGTATTCGATATTTTTAATTCAAGAACATTTAATTGAACGAACTGACTTTTTTTCGAAATTCTTACCACGACAATCCTTCTTCTAAACACACGAAAAATTTCAAACAATAACAAATTTTTCAAAAAAGAATACTATAATGAACTACAATAATCATTTCCATATTTAAAGTAATGGATTTATTCATATTCTTAAGGATGAGACAAAGATGAAAAATGATTTTATTAGTCAAGAGCTACAAACCTACAAAAGATGCAAATTCGAATCGTTAGAGGTGGGTGGTTTTGAAAAACACCCGACTTTGGCCCAGTGTTTGATTTTTTATTTTAAATTCATAACCTGATTTTTGAGGGGGTTTCTTGTATCTCCTGAACAATTTCAATTCTCTCAATTACGCGAACTTGGATACATGATACACATTAATGAGTTTTAAATGCATTTTTTTCAATCTCTAAAACATAAAGGTTTTTCTCACTACAAATGAAAAACTTTCCTAAAATACTTCGTATCTAAAACACTTCATGGGGAATTTTTCTGTGTATATTTTAAGGTCGCTCATTTTTTTTACAGAATCAATTCCACTACCATCACAGCGGCCTTATCTCGCCGGCAACCAAAACAATATCCGACTGCATGGAAACCATAATCTCGACCCCAACCAATATACATTTCAACCTTGTATCAGGACATCTGTACGCGGACACACCCCAGGTCCAAATTTCAATTTTAATTTTCATCTCAACTAAATGGGAGTATGTGATCTTTCGATCCCCCCTACCAATAACATCAGAATTCGTCCCAAGGGTGTCTCAGAAAGTAAGGGAGAGTGGGGCTAAACCGACGGTGGGGCTGAGCCGACACTTTTTTTGAAGAAGAATATAAACCGTGTGAAACTTGGTACATACAAATAAACAGGCAGACAGATAAACAGACAGACAGACATGCAGAAAAACAGACAGACATACAGATAAACAAACAGATAGACACCTTTGTCGAAATCGTTTTTTTCTGACTCAAAGGGTCTCGAAACGTGAAGATTTGATGAAAACAGACAAAGTCTAATATTATATGAAACTAATACCTTCTCATTATAGGATGAGAATGTAAAAAAATTTTGATTTCCAACGTATGAGATATTGTTGAATCGAGCAATTATCTGACTTATAACGGAAATTTGAAAAAATGTTTCCTTTTCTTTCTTCAAACATTATAGTCAAGTGTCGACTCAGCTCCGGCCTGATGGCGGTTTGGGCCCACGATTTTTCGCTCGACAGATTTTTCATCACTTCACATTTTTTTTAATAATTGATAACCGAAGCATCATATTTCTAAATAATCAGTAACAATTTTTAGGCAACAATATTCCCTATCCAATCATAATAAGGTGTAATATATATTTATGATTATCTATCTTTGTTTATATATATATATATATAGGTGTTCTAAAAAAAAAAATTCAAATTAAAAAACGTTTTAAAAAAAAATTATTGGCTTAGTTCCACTCTCTCCTATATACTCAAAGCAAAGCGCCTAGGGGTACATGTTAAGATTAACAAACCTTGCTCAAATTCTTAGTAGTAGAAATAACTTTGTTTCATACAATAACAAATTATTGGAATTAGAAGAAGAGTTAAAAATAAAATTGCTGATCGTCAAGAACCGGGCATTTTCAGAATTTTTGATTTTACGCGATTATAATTAAATAAATATCACATTCAATAGCTTTTGTACCCATACGTATGTGATCTTGGCTACATGATAATACGTTCGTTCTCATTACATTTTTTTCAATCTTTAAAATACAAACATTTTTCTCGCTCGGAATCGAAAATTTTTCTGTGTAGATTAGAAGGCCCCTCATTTGTTTTTTTACAGAATCAACTCCACAACCGTCACCTCCATATACGAGCCATAATCTCAACGCATTTTCACCTGCTTACCATGCTTACCCACCTAGTACCAGGATACCTATAAAA
>CAKNXH010000160.1:24244-122677 GCA_932178445.1 Andricus quercusramuli | reverse complement strand
CTTTTAATCCGCCGCTGGGGTGTTTTATAAAGTATTTACTCGAAGTAAAGTGCTTAAGGGCACATGTTAACATCAATCGTCCTTGCTCAAATTCGTGGCAGGCATGATTTCTCTATAAAATGAGACATGGTTGAGACTCAGGAGAACAATTCAAAATCAAATCCATAATTCTATAGAAACGCGTATTTTCAAAAGTTCCGATTTTGCGCGATTGTGATCTCAATTTTTTACATTCAATACTTACGCGTACCGATGCGTTTGTGAAATTAGGTACATAATAAAAATGCGTCAGTTTCAATAGCATTTTTTTGAATCTTTAAAACATAAAACTTTTTTCCGCGCTAACTAAAAAATTTGGCTGAAATACTTCGCACCCAAAAATTTTCTTGGAAAATTTGTCTGTGTAGATTTGAAGGTCGCACATTTTTCTTACAGCATTGAGTCCACGACCATCACGTCTATATGAGAACCAATATGCTAACAGACCTCATACCAGAATACGAGTACAACCAGGCACCGCAGGTTAGGATTCTAATTTTTATTATTAGCTTTCCAAGTGGAGGGGGATGTGTTACATTAGGATCCCCCCAATATCCTATGAATCCACCTCTGGGGTGTTTTTCAAAGCATTTACTCGAAGTGAAGTGCCTAGGAGCACTTTGATTACATATTTTTAATCTTTAGAACATAAAATTTTTGTATAAACTAAATAAACAATTCGGCCAAAATGTTTCGTATCCAAAACTTTCCAAGGAAAATTTGCTTGTGTATATTTGAAGCTCGCTTATTTTTTTTCACAGGATCAAGTCCACGACCGTCACGTCTATACGAGAGCCCTAATTTCGTCGTCTACTCACATGCTAGCACACCTCATCCCCGGAAACCTGTACAGCAACAAAACGCAGGTCCATATTCTAATTTTTATTGTCAGCTTCTCAAGTGGAGGGGGGAATGTTACCTTTATGTCACATCAACTCGTCTTATAAATCCATTCTTGAAATGTTTTATAAAGTATTTATTTTAATTAAAGTGCCTAGGGGCGCATGTTAACATTAACCGACCTTGCTCAGATTCTTAGCAGACATCATTTTTTCGTGCTATAAAAAAATGTCAGGATTCAGAAGAACAATTCAAAATTAAATTAGTGATTGTCAAGAACCGGGTTTCATTCAGAATTTCCCCTTTAACGCGGATTATGATACAAAAAGAAAACATCACATGCGTCCCAAATTACGACCAAAGACAGATTTATGTGTAAACATCTTCGGTAAATGTTAACTGAAATTGAAATCTTACACAAAGCAAATAATAACTCACCGCTTGTAGGAGTATAAAAATGTATTTTCTCTCATATATGTAATGTCGTGTAAAAAGTTCTGGACATCTATTTTCCAATAGGCTGAACAAGAACTCTAGTTTTGATAATAATAAACTGTAGATTTTCTCTCAATTATTGCATAAAAGGTAATAAAAGTGCTCGTTTTATGGGCATAAATGAAAGCCAGTATGTGTTAATTTTATTAGAAGTTGTTTGATAAAACGTCAATTGGTTATGTTTCCGGAAAATATCAATAAATTCGGAAATAAGACATTTTTTTATTGTTTTTGGGCTAATTTTGAAGATAATTTTCTGCAGGTCTGTTAGAATAATGTTCTATTAATTTGTTTTAATTCAGTTATAAAAACCTGACTTTATATCAATATTGATAAGTTCCTTAAATTATGCTTAGGTTTTGATTGCATCGAAGGAAAAATTCTAGAAATATCTTATCAAGTGACTAAAATAATTAGGAAAATTATCTTTAAAACTAGTGCAAAGAGGTACAAAAATATCAATCACTTTTTAAATTATTAACATTTTTCGGAAACATTAAAATTTGTATTTTTTTAATAACTTCTAATAAAATTAATATATTGCTTTTAATTTATGACCATCAGGCGTATAATTTCATCAGATTTCGTGTAGTAATTGGAAGTAAATTTAGAGTTGATTATTTTTTAAATTAGAGTGCTTTTATAAAGTATTGAGAAAGATAGGTCTAGAAACTTTTGCTTATATCCCGAAAACAATAGTTTTCCACGATTTAAAAAAATATATAATTCTCAAATAAATGATAATTGTTTGATCTATTGAAAATTATTTACAAAATACTTGGAAACTCGTCCCTTAACAATTAAAAATAATACTTGTTAGAAAATCCAAAGAATACCGTTTTTGTTATGAATTTAGTAGAAAACTGCTATTTCGCAGTTTTTGGGTCACTTTCCAAGCACAATAACAATGACTTGAAAGGGGGGTGGAGAGTCAAAATTAAAACTTACTGAGTGGACATTATTCTTTGAACATGTGTCAAGAGGTTTTAATACTTTGATTCACAAATAGTTAATAACATGTAGCTCTCTTTTTCATTTTTTTGAAAATCAAGCTTTTCCCATTTAAAACCGCATGTTAATTTCAAAGGCTCGGGGGGACTGGTTAACTTTGACAAAAAAAGAAGTCAAGAAAAATGTTGAGTTGATAAACTGTAAATATAAATTGAGTATTTATTTTTTAAATTAAACTATAGTTCGACTTTTAACAATAAAATAATAATAAAATTGATTTTATAAGACGATTATGAATCTGTTCATATTCAAATAATTTATAGAATATTATTGCATACTAAAATACTCCATTTGTTAAGCATTCAGTCTGAAAATTTTCAATTGAAAAATTTGTGTTCCAATATTCAAAAATACTGGACTGTTTATTTAGAATAAGAAATTATGAATCAAGCATGCAAAAATAAATTAAATAAAATTGAATCATTTGAAATAAAATAAACCTCGAATCGTTCGAATTTCAGGGTGCTGAATGTAAAATTTTAAACTTGTAATGTTTCAATTTCATTTTTATTTTTTAATTTGCAAATTACATTTATCAATTTAGATTTTTCAAGAAACAACTTATAATCACTTACAAATTTCTCTCCTTGGCCTGCTTAGTCAAGCTTTGTTTAGATAGATAAACGTTTATTTTTCAACCTGCTAGCCTTAAAAAATTGACTTGCTTACACAGCCATTTTTTACAGAATTTTCTTAAAACTAACCCTTAAAAACTAACATATATCCATTCCTTATCTCTAAGCCGCACGCTCTTATCGCCTTGCCTTCCTCGCTTCGCCTCGCTCGCATGTCCCTACTTTTTCGCATTGCCTCGCTTGCCAACCTCTGCTTTCGCAGCTAATACCTATTACTTATCTACTATTTACAATATTTACATCTTGCTCATATCTACTTTCTCTCCTATTTACAAACTTTCCTTCTCCACTCCTCTTCCTCCTTCCTTCTCTTCATCTCCATCTTACCCAACACTCCCTTCACCCATGCTACTGTCCTTTTTTCCCCCTTTTCATGCAACAATGCCTCTATGCTTATCTCACTTCTTTCCACCTCCACGCACTCCTCCAACCAGTGCTTCACTCTTGCATCCCCCTTTCCACACAGTTCACACATCCTCTTCTCCCGAGAGAGCCAGAAGCTATTGAAACCCTCCATACACCCACACCTCATCCTCGCTTTAAGTTCCTGACTTCCTTTCTCTCCTTTCTCACATAAATATTGCGCTCTTGCCCTTGGCATAATCCACACATAGTTCCCGTTAAATCTTGACTCTCTTATTCTATCTTCCCCTTCTGTCTTCTCTCTGTCCATGCCGATTTGCTTAACCAAGTCATAAACCTTCCTTCCTCGTGCATCCTTCTCACTTCATCCATCTGCAGTCCATTCATTCTAAAGTACCTTTCCCTCTCAGCCTCCATCTTTCCACCCCCTCCCCTGTTTTCCTCGTCCCACCAATACTCCCTAACCAGCCTACTTCCCCCCTCTTCCAAAAATTTCTCCTCATATTTACATGCCCGGCTCCCTGCTAGAATTCTTACACTCGTTCTCCCCGTCTCCCTCCTGACAATATAATTAGGCGTGTTCCTTGCCAACCCAAGGGTCCACTTTACATACCTCTCCTGCGTTCTATTTACCTCTTCACTTTCCTTCCACCCCCACACCTCTACCCCATACAATAGCACACTCATCACTATTGAATCAAACAATTTCATTCTCCTTCCAAAATCATCTGCGAATAACTTCTTTTCGAACCCCCACACCTGCCTCATCACCACATTTGCCCTCCTCATTCTCTCTTTTATGTGACCATCCACTCCCCCATTCCTTCGAAACACGAAGCCCAGGTACACAAACTCTTTCACCTCCTGCACCTCCTTTCTCTTCCACTTCCACTCCCTTGCCTTATCCCTTCCCCCTCCTTTTCTGAACACCATAACCTTGGACTTTTCCGCATTCAGCTCAAACCCCTTTTTATCCATGTATCTTCTCAACCTCGTCATCATCTCCTTTAAGGCCTCCTCGCTGCTTGCCAGCAGCACTATGTCATCTGCATACGCTAGTGACCAAATTCTAACCCCTCCTATCCTGACTCCTCCTACCACCCCGGCCTCCAGCTTACTTTCCATATCCGCAATTAAAATCGCAAAAAGCGTTGGGCTAAGTAGACACCCTTGCCTTAACCCCCTATCCATCCAGAATCCCTCCGAAATCCCCTCCCCTCCTCTTACCTTGTCTTTGGTCTCTTAATATATCTCCCTTACTCTTTCAATTAGGCCTCTCTCTACTCCCCTATCCTCCATCGGCTCCCACAACCTCCCCCTATCCACCGACGGAAAGGCGCCTTTGAGATCCACAAAAAACGCGTACACTCTCGTCCCCTTCTTCGCTAATTCTCTATGCACCACGTGCTGCAGCACGTAAATATTTTCGATAAAACTCCTACCCGCCCTAAATCCCGCCTGCGTCTCCGGCAATATTCCTTTCCCCTCGACATCCTTCCGCAGTCTCTCTGCCACCACCATCGCGTATACTTTATACGCCGTATTCATTAGCGTAATCCCTCTATAATGTTCCTGCCTATCTCTATCCCCTTTATTATACAGTGGCACTATTAACCCTTCCCTCTACCCTCCTGGGAATCCCACGCCCCTCCATACTTTCTTCACTACCTCCTTCAGCCTCTTCCTAACCTCTTGTGTACTAAACAGCCATGCTTCGTTCTCTACCCCCTGCTGCTTTTGACCTTTTCAACTTTCTTATCTGCTTCTCTATCTCCTCGTCATTCAGCTCCTCCATCTCTGCCTTCCCCGTTCTTCTACTTCCCCCCTCCGTCTTCCTTGAATCTGAGCCCTGGAAAGATTCTTTGAAAAATTCCCTCCACTTCTCACTGCCTATCTTCTCACTGACCCCCACCCTACGCTTCCTAAACCTATTTATTATCTTCCAGACGTCCCCCTCTGTCTTAACATTTGCTAACCCCTCTTCCAGATCTTTCTCCTTTTCCTGTTCCTTCTTCTTACACAACAATCTAAACCCCTTCCTCGTTTCTACGTACTCCTCCCTTCTCGCATTACCCTCTTTCCACTTCTCATACTTCCTCTTCACCTTCCTTTTCATCTCTTTACATTCCCTATCCCACCACGGCTTCACCATTCCTTTTTCTAAATACCATCTTTTGCACACACTCTTTCACCTTCTCTCTCAGATCCTCCCATATCTCTTCCACCGACTCCCCTCCAAAGCGTACATTTCGTAGCTGCTCCTGATACTTCTCTATTGCCTCCCTCGTCCAGGTCACCCTCTCCCCTTCAAGCTTTGTTTATAAAATACGGATGCGGACCGATATCAGTTCTCTAAAAGAACACATTGTGTCTCACTTATGTTACGCATCTACATTTAGAATTAGGGTAATTATATTTCATGAAGAAAAATATTAAAAAATGAAATTTCATTATAAAAAATTTATTAATATGATACTTATCATTATTATTACACATCTAGGTACTCAAAACTTATGAGAAAAATATTGAAAATTATTTCTTTTTTTCAAGTTAGATACAGCACATTTTCCTTCAGTTTATAAATAATTTACAATTGTTTAAACAATTATTATTTGTTTGAGAAGGGGGGTAGAGAGAGGGGGAAGGGGGAGAGAGAGCGAGAGAATGAGAGAGAGAGAGAGGCAAGCCTCCGTTCTGTGACACGAGATACAGCGGGTGTGTCAGAGGCCTGCGTTACACTTTCGAGTCGTCATTTCATTTGAATCAAGCGCGACTCCCCATATCGAGGTCTAAGATGTTTACACATCAAAATGTTACATTCAATACTTACGCATACCCATACTTTGTGATCTTGGGTAAAACATAAAAAATCGTATGTTGTAATTCCATTTCTTTCAATCTTCAAAACATAAAATTTTTCCCCGCACTAAATCGAAACTTTTTTCAAAATACTTTGTATACAAAACTCTTCGGTCTTTTTTTACAGCACTGAGTACACGACCATCACTTCGAGACAAGTGGCCCAATCTTGCCCGCAACCAAAATAATGATGAACCTGTCGTGGTGAGTCTCATAATATTTTCACAGTACGAACATCGAAAATGGCGGCTTTCGTAGCTTACGAAGATTGTAGAATTTTCGTTTCAGAACATAATTTCATCATAATTTTTCAATCAGTTCATAACGAAAGGAAGCCTATCACAATTTAAATTTTACAAGAATTATACAAAAAAAAGCGCGTATACGATATCATTTATTTTATTTAAAAATGCCCGAACGTCATCGCAGAAAAATATTCTGCTCGTACCAAAAAAAGTTCAGTACACGGTATTTTCAATAACATTTGCACTAAACGAATACAGAAACGTCTATGGATATCAGAATTATAATTTTGTATTTGCTGAGTAAAATTTTTTCATAATATTTTTTACTACATTTGTACAAATTAATACCAATTCATTATTGAAACATTGATAAAACAATCATTTTCTTTAAATCAAAATGACAGATTTGAAAAAAACACATTCACTATTTTTTTTGCTCAAAACGCGTGTATTTTATGAGAGAATAATATTCCACGAAAAAATGCTAGTATGCTGTTTCTCGAATTATAGGTAAGGCGCGAAGATGGATCAGCATCCGTGGGAGGTTTTGAAGGAAGATTCCTTGGTAAATGGTTTCTTCCATACAATTTGGATCGTGTGCTACCTCTAGATCCTAGCCTCGCGGCTAAGATGCATATGAGCATACTCACCCCAGGTACAGATTCCAATTTTTGTTCTCAACTTCTCAAGTCGAGGGGAAAATTTAAAACTTAGACCCCCCCCCAACATCCTCTGGATTCACCACTGGGGTATTTTATAAAATAGTATTTACTCGAAGTAAAAATCTTAGCAGCATTTGTCAATATTAACGGAACTTTCTAGAATTCGCAGTAGACATAATTTTCTCTAAGCAATAAAAAATTGTTGGGATTTAGAAGAAAAATTCAAAATTTATACGGTAATTGTCTAGAATCGCGTCATTTCCGAATTTTATTTTGACGGTTTATTTATATTTTTTTATTGTATTTTTCCCTACTCCAGCATGAATCTTTGAAAGGAGGAGATCATGATGTTCATTAACGAATCAAATCTTTATAACTTTTGACCTAACTGATATAATTAAATTTCCTCTCCTGACTTTTGTGAAGTTATTTTTTCTGTTTCAAAATCCAACAAAAATTAACAAACTGGCCGCGGTTCTCCTGAAAATGTGTATTAAAATGAAACTTTCCCGAAAACTACACCTTTTCTTTGCTAAATTTTTCTGATGATTTTGTACTTCTGAAAGGAAGATATCTTTCGATTTTTATAACGATCAAATCATTTTTCTAGCCACGAGAATTTTCCTCGGAAAATTAAATTTCCGCATTTTTCTTACGAACAACGACAGGTTCGGAAAAATTGTATGCAAAACGTTTGTACATTCTAGTTCAGCTAGGAACATGGAGTCGAACTCAATAGAAAAACTCGCTTTTTTTATTTCATCGAATGTTTTAGAAAAATTTGTGCTTATACAAAAAGGACATTCGGTGAGTTTTATGCAGGCCAAATCATTTTTGTGGTCACAGACATTTTCTTCCGAGAAATTGAATTTCATTTTTTTTGCGAATAATAAAATATATCATAAAATGCCGCCGTTTTCTTAATTTTCAATATCTTGGTCAAAAGTATGAGGGTTTGAAGAAAAAATGTGTGTTTTTTCAACACTCGTAAAATCGTTGCCTTTCGAAACTCGCCAGGCAATATACTATTTTATCTCCCTTTATTATTTCTTCGATTTGATGCTAAAATGAATAAATTAGGATGAAAAACTAATTCAAGTGATGAAAAAAATCGGAAAAGCCGTGATTCTAAATAATGGCCATTTAATGTCTTAGACAAGTAAATAGAGAGACAGCAAAATGAATCTTCCCAAATTTGGTCAAAAATGAGATTATCAGTTATAAGATTCTGAATGATTAGAACACACATCCTCACCGCAGGATTTTTCTATGACTCGACTTTTTTGTTTATGAAAAAAAAATCCTGAAACACCCTAACAAATTTTTTTATTGTACCGGAACCAAAAGTAGATGTTTTTCGTAAAGTTTTGGTCACTGAATCCGAATACGAAAGCAAATCCTCTCCATTACGTCCAGTTCATTAGGAAATTGAGGAAAAATGCACGTTTTATGATTTTTTGAAAAACATCATAGGTCGCGAACCTGATGTTCTAGACCCTTAAAGTACATGATTCGAGCTTTAACTCGAACACTATTAAAAGTCCCCACGACAAAAGGTTCGCACTCTACGTTGTTCCCAAAAATTGTCAAAATTTTGATTTTATAAAACAACTACCCCCTTCATTTTCTCAGAGCTGTTTATGTTTTTGTAATAAAGAATCGATTTTTAATAACCGTTACTAAAAGAAATTGTTATCCGTTCCAGCTAAAACTACAACAGGATTTCGTTTTCTAAAATAATTAAGCCGTGTTACAAAAATATAAAACTATTTTAGCTAAATCTTCCTATGTGCAATATTTCTGAATGGAAAAATTCAACTAAAACGGCTAGATATTCAGGTAACACACTCATACTTTCATGAAAGAGGAAATCCAGCTATCCGTTTGGCTGGTATAGCTCAACCATTTTTTAGTGGTCCAAAGCAGTAAAAGGCACGATTGTTTGAAGTTTCTTAATGTTAGTCTTTTGGCCTTCATTCAATAACTAGTATTCTAGAACTGAAATTTTCTCTTTCTAATGAAGTCGGAAATTATATTTCATAGAACGTTTATTGTCTCTCCCATGAAAAATAGTCCAATGTGGGATAATTTGTTTTACTGTGACACCCCTAAAATATTAGTAAGCTCAAGAATTTGTACAATTGAAGAGTTTCGAGGAAATGAGTTTAATGATCTTTAACAAAAATATTAACTATCTTTATCTTACAGCATGATATAAAGCTGGGGCAATCAAGCTACAGTATGGTGATTTCGTATATCGTTGTGCGAAGAGACAGGCAAGAGTTCGAGGCACAAAGTTATATTCAGAGCTTCGAACTCCTCCAACAGGTAATTCAATAAATATAACACAATCTAAAGACAAATATAAGATAATTTTTTCAACAAAATCTAGTTTTTTTTCTCAATTATAGAACGTTTCATAAGCCTCCCAACTAAGATCTAGACTCGAATCTGATCAATCTTTCGAAAGTTATCGTGCCTGCACGATACTACAGACAGACGGACAAACAGACAGACAGACAGACATACATACATACAGACATACAGGCCTTTGTAAAAATTGTTTTTTCTGACTCAGGAGATCTCAAAACGTAGAGATTTGATAAAAACCGACAATGTCAAATTTTACATAAAACTAACACTTTCTCACTAGAATGAGAATGTAAAAAACTTTCTCTGAATCGACCGATGGGGTGCTTTATAAAATAGTGTTCACTCGAAGTAAAGTGCGGTGAAGTACAAATTATGTTAATATCAACCGAAATTATTCAAATTTTTGATATGTATAAATTTCTTGAACCAATAAATTATTGTCGAGATTAGAAAAATTTTCAAAATTCAATTTCTTGCACAATTGAGGCCAGTTGCCTCCCACCGTCGCGAAATAATTCTATGTCTTATTTTTGAATTCATTACCTCAATTATTAGTAGACTAACAATTTAATGCAACTCAGTAGTTCTAAATTCATGACATTTTTCAAACTTTTCAATTAATTTATCATCATATGTTTTCCACGGGATCAGGTGGCCGTGTGGAGTTCACTCCTATGACCTATGATGTACTGGTACGCAATAATGAACCCTACGGAGAATATGCTAGGGACGCTTTTTGGCCGTATGTAGATTAACTTCCTCGTCTACCAGGTAATTCGAAAAATAAAATACAATCTAAAACATATATATATCATAGAATTATGCCTGAGTTGTCTATATATTTTTTTTGAGGTGTACTTTGGGGTTCTATAAAATCTTCTACACCCTAAGGTCAATTAAGTATAGAATATTTTGTTCAGGAATTGTGAAAACTAACTTACTTAGTACTTTTAAATTAAATGTTTTCAAATTATCAGAATAATAAACTTGATATTTTTTCTTACAGCATCAAGTTCCAGTCAAAATAATTAATATCGGCCGCGCACTTCATATATTGACGGAAAATAAAACAATAAAAAAGTGTTAAGCTATTGCAATGAATGAAAAGATTTAGCAGTGACACAAATTCTTTTAGGGTAATTAAATTTTCTTATTTCCATATCTTCCGAAAGAGAATTGATTTATTTATTTTATTTGAAAATGGATGGATTTTACATTTAAATACTAGTGAAAATATCACTCAGCTTACAAATTTTCTGTATTCTTTATTTTTATTCTGGATTTTGACTCTCGGCGAGTGCAGTTCGTTTCTTTCTCGTTTGTTAAAAAAAGTGCAACAACGAATACCCTATAATTAAAAAAAAATTTTCGAATTATTTCGATAACAATTTTGAAAGCCAAAGAGATACTGAATAAACTCAGAAAAAAGACTTTTCGATTCAAAGAAGAATATTCATTGGCTCTAAGTCATAGAAAAGTTTCTTTGGTTATAAGAATTTTTTTTATTCAAAAGAATGTTTTTTGTTGAAAGTTTTTTTTTATCTGATGAAAATGTGTCTCTAATTTGAAAATATTTTTTTACATTCAAAGTTATTTCGGAACCTTTAGAACATTTCATAATATAATAAAATATAATTAATGGAAATATTTATTCAACAAAACAAAGAAATTCAGGTGGTAGCGTTTGGAAATTCAGAAAATTCACATTTTTATTGGGCACCTTCATGATTAACGAGGCCTCATTGCAAAACCACATCTGAATTTTCGTTAACTAATGAAACTATTTTCTTTTCCTTTTTCTTCATTTGTTAAAGGGAATGATGAAATTATCGCATTATAACTAGCTTGTGAGTCCGGCTCTGTAATGCCGACGACCTTTTTAGTTCCAACAAATGAGAGAGCCACCTGCCAGTACGTCTCAACTACTGCGCTAGTCATGCAATGTCTGACCAGAGCAACTTCTACCACTGATCGCACGCGGAACCGTATCGGAAACTCAGTGATCAACGCCGTTATGGTCAGACACTGTTCCATCTCCAGCGTCCGCGCGCAGCATACTTCAGTGACCGTGCGGCACTGTAAATCGCAAACATTGGTTAAATTTACTTTTAACTTCAAAACTGACATAATGGGGGCGGCTATTTTTAGAATATTCAAAGTCAATTTACTCAAAGACGTCACTGCTGTTGTTTTTCCTATAATGTGTTCGTGCTTTGAAGGTGTTTTTCTTGTTGTTGGAAAAACGAAACTCTACGTGTTTTGCCGCAACGGTCCAAGATAAAAAAAAGTCGTAGGAACAAATTGTTTTTTTTCTAATTCTAAAAAAATGTTTGAATGCACAATTAATTTATCGCGTCCTATGTTCATGAAGTCCAAGAGTCCAAAGAAATGTATAAAGTTCGTGAAAATATATAAAGTTCGGGTATAGTAAATAAAAGTTAGAGATGCCTTAAAATACATTTATTATAAAAGACATCTAGGAATACCATGATAAAAAGGTAAATTTTCAAAGTTGGACATGTAAAAATCGTAATTAAAGATTAACAGAGCAACAATAAAATTCGTAATGTTCGATTCGCAACTCTGAGCCAACTGACCCTTTCGCAGGGGTTGCTGGTACAAGCGTTTGAAAATTACAACACTGTATCTTGAAGATTGAATTTTGAAAGGAATTGAAATTGAAAAACTGGCAACGAACCGCATGATGGTCAAGAGACACATGAAAATTTTGAGAGAATTCTAAACCTAAGGAGCTGCACTAAGCCTATTTTGAAGGCGTTTAACAATTAGGGTTCAATGAAAACCAATTAGGTCTTCTTGTAAACGTGTTCCTTCCTGAATTTATATTACCTAGATTTGAAAGGAACATTTTATGGTTTTGGGAGAAACCCACTTCAAAACAGAAATATATGTATGTATGTATGTATTTATTAATTTGATTTAGGCCATTGGCCTGTACAAATGAGAGTCGTGCCAACATTAATAAAGTTACTTGATCAATATAAAATGAACCTAAGGACGCTATAGCACTTTATACAGAGAAGAGTTGTTACACCTATTATTCACTTCCTATTAGATTGCGGATTGCTAGAATGTTTACGAAAAATCTGTATAATTTTTGAACGTCAACCTCAGATTCTGCTTTTAAAATATTTACTATTTGATCTATCGCGCTGCTGTTTTGGTTTGTCTTATCAATTGATGAGGCCCTAGCTTCATTATACGTTGGACACTTGACCAAGACATGAAATAATGTTTCCTGCTCAGGTTGGAAACAAAAAGTACAGTTTTCGTCGGGATTTAGTCTAATTCTTTGGCCGCAAACTCGTATTATAGACATTCTAGTGGTTATCAGGCGGCACTGTGCCATTACATTAGTTATAACTTATGGAGTATTTTTCTTAAGATAACTTAAATTATTCAAACTAAACCCTCTAACTTGAGAAAAAATTTCTAAACTGCTTGTCTCTTGTACCCTTGTATTATCTTTGCGCCTCATTCTATCTTTATACATGTTCAATATATCCGCTTTTCTCGCAATCAGATTCGTTAAATTATTAAAGTCATCCACGGTTACGGTTATATCTTGCTTCTCAAAAATTTCTATAATCCGTAGAACCCAATTGTATTTGCTCGGGCTTTGATGCCTAATTGCGAGATCAACCAATCTATTGAAACATATTCTAGGTAGCCTAGTTTCTTCCATATTATTTACTTTCTTCAACCAGTTAAAAACCCTGCTCAACATTTCACTCGACTATGGAGACACCTCTGTTTCGTTTCGCACCGCGTAATTGGCTGGGCGTGACACGATAGCAACACGCGTCCACCCTCTCTTTGATGACCGCTTCCCCATCAACAATCAAAACAAAGGGGCTCCATCCCAGTTTTAATCGCTACCCAAAAGTGGATTTTGAAAACCTTTGAAATTTTAATATTGATATTTATATTGTCGTTTAACTCGAAAACTCAGCTCAACTTTAAAATTTAAGCAATACTTTTTAATTTAGGCTATTAGAAATAATTTAAAAATGGAATTCTTTTAAATTCAACAAGTATGAAATGAGAACGTTTTCAATAAATATAAATAAATCTTTGTTATATTTCACGGTCACCATTTTTAAAATATTTTTAATTGTAAAGCAACAATCAAAAAAGTAGTTCAAGTGCATGACAGTGAAATGATCAAAAACAGGCATCGTAAAAGAAGTGAGAATTTTTGTATTTTGTTTGAAACTTTATCTTTTGGGGTTGAATGCTAATCTTCTTGGTGACAAATTCATCTTCTTGGTTGAAAATTCAACTATTAGTTTAAAAATTTCATCGAAAATTAAAATTTTTGGTTGAAAATAAATGTATTTTGTTCAAAATTATTTCTTTTTTGGTAGAAAATCAATCTCTTGTTTGGAATTTCATTCCTTTGGTTAAAAATTATTTTTTTAAATTTGCAATTGATTTTTCTAACTGAAAATTCAACTATTCTCATCTATGCCGACATTTTTATTTAATGCACATTCAATCTTTTTAGTTGAAAAATTAACTATTTCTTTAAAATCTTCTTTATTGAAAATCAACTTTCTTTTCAAAAATTTATCATCACCCGTATAAAATTCAACTGTTTTTTGGAAAATTCGACCTGTCAGTCTGAAAACTTAATTCTTCTGTTGCAAATTCATGTATCCGGGTTGGAAATTTAACTATTTTATTGAAAATTCGAATTTTTTATTCTCGAACTAATCAGCTCAATCAGAAGTTCATCCTGTTTGGTTAAAAATGCAACTTTTTGGATTTAAAATTTCATAAGTTTGTTGAAAATTAACGTATTTTGTTAAAAATTTGTCTTTCTGATAGTAAATTAATTTTATTTATTAAAAATTGAACTTTTGAGTTAAGGATTCAACTATTTGGTTAAAAATTCGCTTTTTTATTGAATTCAAAAAATCAAAAATTAATCGTTTTAATTGAAAATCTGACGGTTCCGTTTTTGGTTCAGAAATATACTTTTTAATTAGAAATTCCTACATTTGGTTTAAAATAAATAATTTTCTGTGGAAAAATCTTCAGTTTTGTGGAAGATTCGACGATTTTGATAAAAGTACATTTTTGTTTAAAAATACGTCTTTCGATATAAAATTTATTTTCTGTGGTAAAAAAAAAACTTTTTCTGTTAAAAATGAATTTGTTTCAAATACAACAAACATTTGTTAAAAAACTTATTTATGTTAAGAACTCCAAATTAAACAATTCCATTTTTTGTTGAAAATTTATCTTTTTGAGTTGAAAATGATCTATTTCGTTGAAAATTCGTCTTTTTTTGGTTGAAAATTCATCTTCTGGGTCGAAAACTCTACTATTTGATAAACAATTTATTTTATCTATTGAAGATGCATCATTTCAGTTGAAAGATCATTTTTTTGTATACAAATTTTACAAATTTTCTCTAAAATAAAGCTTTTTTGCTTAAAAAGTAGCCATTTTATTTTTGCTACAAAATTTATCTTTTTTAATTGGAAATATAGTTATTTCGTTGAAAACTCGTCTTTTTTATCATAAATACAATTATTTTGGTAGAAATTCAGGCTGATGATTGAACTGTATTCTTAAAAAACTGTCTTTTTAGCTTGAAAATTCAACTATCTCGCCAACAGTTCAACTCTTTGGTTGAAAATGTGACTGATTTATTGAACATTCATTTTTTTATAGAAAATTCGTAAATATAGATAAAAAATTCATCTTTTATTATGAAAAAGCCATTTTCTTTGGTCGGAAATTGATATTTCTTCGTTTAAAATTGAATTTTTTCAAAAAGTTATTGTTTTTTTAAATTCAACTATTTGGTAAAAAAAAGTCATGTTTTTTTTGTAAATGATTTTTTTTTTAAATCAATTTTTTTAGTTTAAAATTCAACTATTTCCCAAAATGTTCGACTTTTTAATTCTAAAACTCAGAAGATGAACTTTCTACAAAAAAGACAAATTTTTAATAAAATAGATGGATTTTCAACTAAAAAAGAAAAATTCTCAACAAAAATAGAATAGTTTAATCTTAAGGTAGAGAAATAAGTTTTTACCTGAATAAAATCATTTTTCAGCCAAAAAGATTAAATGTCTATCATAAAAAAATTTCCGACAAAAATGGAATAGTATAATTGTCGGTTAGAATAATTAAATTTCAATACAAACAAAAAAATTTAACCAAAAAATGACATTTCGAACTACGAGATTAATTTTTCACAAAAAAAAATCAGCAAAATATGTGAATTTTCATCTGAAGAGATTAAATTTTGAACAAAAAATAGAAACGACTGATTTTCAGTTTCAGAAATAAGTTTTTAAGCAAATGAAATGAATTTCCAACGAAATGGTTAAATTTTTGACCTAACAAAATTAGGGACCATTTTTTTCACAATTACAAAAATCAATATTTAATAAATATTGAAACAACCAGTAGGCAAAAACATTAACATCACAATAATTATGTATTACCCTGGTCCAGAACCTTCGGATCAACAATTTAATTGTTAATAATAATGAAATTGAATAATGCTAGTCGATGATAATATAAAAAGTTGAAAAAGCCCTGAAACAAATAAGAAAAGTAATATCCAATTAATCTAATGTCTATTTATTATTTTGTCACAAATAAAAAGGCAAAGCAAAGTTAAATATTTTAGAAAAAACCGCAATTTTCTAGCACTTATCGAAGAGAAGATGGTTAATATTTTGTTTGAACCATTATTTTGCTAAATTGAATTATTTCAAGTGCAAAATAGGCAAACAGTTAAAAATTTCAAAAAAAAAACTGCACCTTTCTATCATCGAGCAAAAAGAATATCATTAGCACTGATAATAAATTGTTTGAACAATTATTTTTGTTACCCCAAGTTAATTATTACTTCACTTCACTTCAATTCAAAAATAGACCTAAAGTTAAAAATTTCAACAACAAAAAACCGCAACTATCTAGTATTAATATACAGGAAGATAACTATGAACAATAATGATTTGTTTAAACAATTATGTTTGCTGAAACGAATTCAACATTTACTCACTTCAAGTAAAAAGTAGACAAAAGCTGACAATTTTAGAAAAATAATTGAATAATTGCAATTGTTTGTGCAAAATTAGAAAAATGTACCAAGACCAAGAAACAGGTAATGATTCAGATACCACTATTTCATTAGACAGCAATGATTCTGACAATAAAAAGTGATAATAAAGAACCCACACTGAAAAAACCTGTAATTACCGAACAGAGAATATTGAGAGATAGAGAAAAAGTAAAATTTGAAGAATCATCATCATCAGAAGAAGAAGAAGAAGAAGAAAAATAAGAAGAAAAAGAAGAAGAAGGAGAAGAGGAAGGAGAAGATAACCAACTATATGAAGGATTTTTAGAAAGGAAAGAAAACCCAGTAACTTACAATAGAGTTAAAATTAAACCAAACGCTGAAGAAAAACTTTGGAAATTAATAAATAAAGCAGACATGCCCGATTAAAATGAGGAAAATTGGATACGTTATTTATGATTATTAACAGAGGAATTTAGAAATAAAAAAATTAACGATAGTGAGACTAATTTTTGGTGGCCCCACCTACACACCTTTACAAAAAAAAACCCTCTTAGAAATGATTCAGTATCTGTCTAACCACTACCCCGAGATAGCATACCATTTATGTTTCAATAAAACCAGAGAATTGACTAAAGAAGAAAGGAAGATCATTATTAAGGAGGCTCACGCAGACCATGTTGGAGAGAAAAAGACCATACAAAAAGCAAGAGAAATTGGTGAATGGAAGAATATGGACGAAGAAATTAAGAAATATGTAAAAGCGTGCCCCATTTGTCAATTACAGAAAACAACTAGGATCACAAATCAAGCACGGTCAATCATTCCAGATATACCAACACAACCTAACGGAAAAATCGCATTAAATGTATTTAGTCCACTCCCTGGAACAAATTTAGGTAATTAATATATCTTGAGTTTACAGGATAGATTGACAAGGTATACAATCTTAGTCCCGATGAGGAATGAAACAGCGGAATCAATAATACAAAGTATGATAGATCACTTCATCACTATATATACATATTCGTAGCTCCTAAAACAATACTCACTGATCAAGGAACAAATTTCCTATCGGAATTAATGCAAAAATTTGAAGATGCATTAAATGTCAAGCATATAAAAACAACATCTCTCCATCCACAAGCGAATGGTAATATAGAAAGAATGCATTCAACTTTAAAAAATCTCCTTAAAACGTCAATGGAAGATAATGGAAAACAATGGATGAAAATTTGAAATTCACTACATTCATAATTAATACAATGAAAAACGAATGCACGGGTTTTTCACCTTTTGAGATGACATTCGGAAGAAATCCAAATAGCAATACCACGATCACCAACACTCACATATGATGATTCAATAAAGAAATGGAGAATCAAACATGACAACGTCATTAGAAAAGCTAAAGAAAGAATTGAAATTGAACAAGAAAAAACTAAGAAACGTTTGGATGAAAACATAGTTCAAAGCCACACAGTTTACAAAATAGGAAATCAGGTCGAATGGAAAAATAATACAAAACAAAATAAATTGGATCCAAGTTCGAAAGGTCCAGAAACTGTTACAGAAATTACAAAAAATAATGATTTAAAAATTAAGGGCATGTGATACTTACAAAATTATCGATTTTAGCAGTGTTAGGTTCCCCCGGTTTTTTTCCTACAATAATAAAGATTTTGCCTTAAAAATTTGGGAAATGATAGCGAATATGCTAACGGACGTCCCCGAACTCTTCTTTTGTAGAATAATTTGAAAAAATTTAATTTTGCTAAATTTTATTCATGTGTGTATATTTTTAGGTTATGTGTACTGACAGCATCGGTACGAAAGAGATCTCCATTATCGGAATGACAGAGTGCTGAAAACAACCGTTCCTAACCTCAAAATGGTGCACATACAAAAAATTGGTATTTAGCAAAATACATTTTTTTTGTTATAATCTCTCAAAAAAGAGTTCGGGGACGTCCGTTACACTATTCTATAGTTAGTTTACATGATATGTAGGAATTTCAGAATTTTTTATGTTTTCATGTTTTATGTTCCTTCCAAATCTCTAAAAGTTCTGAAAATTTTTGAAAGTGACTCAAATTTTTCTAATATTTTGTAAAATACTGTAAAATAAAAATAGCTTATTCAAATAGTCTACATTCCCTTGCTACTTATCTGAAAGCTGAAAACGCCTTTTTCAGTTTTCTCAAGAATCTTCAAAAAATGATATTTATTCAACTTTAAAAATAGACTGATAAAACTTATGCCCTTGTACACTGATAACACTTACTTCCTTCGTCTGAAATCTCAGAATCTAATTTTAGCTTGAATTTCAGTTTTCGAACTATTTCCCCAAATAAATAGTTATTCGAAATTTGTTTTTTGCTGTACATAAATTTTCCATAAAACGGTAAAATTTTTCACGCAAAAATATAAATTTACATAAAAAAAAGTTAATTTTCCACACAAAAAAACGAATTTTCAACAAAATACATGAATTTTCCACAAAAGAGTTGAATTTTTCACCCACACCATAAATTTTCAACAAAAAAGTTCATTTTCTACCCAAAAAGTACGAATTTTCAACAAAATATATTAATTTTCCACGAAACCCAAAACCACACAGTAGAATTTTTAACCAAAACGAAAATTTGAACGAAAAGTCGAGAAAAATGGGAAATTTTTTGAAAATTGGAGAAAAAACAGGTATTTCTTAGGAAGCGTAAAAGAGTGGAATATGGAAAAGGGCATTAAGTCTTAAATATGAAAATAATTTTCAAACTTATTAAGTTATTATTGAACTGTATTTTTTCAGGGACATTTTGCGAATAATTAATAAATAAATTTACTTCAGACTGTATATAATAATTTCAAAAAGTCATAAGCATAAAAAATGTGAAAATTTTCATAGAGCGGCACGATGATGTTACATTTTAATCTCTGTTGAAATAATAAGAAGGCCATATTTACAAATTGTGAACGTGACCTAGTCTGTATGTATTTTCAAAAAATTGTCTTCATGCTCGAATTTTCAACATTGTTCTGTTTTCAATTTTGAAAATTTGTTTTTGTTGTACGTTTCCCTGATTTACAATAAAAAAATTGCAATTATCTAGGAAACTTTTTAAAGAAGAATATAGTTATAAACAATAATAATTTGTTTGAATTATTATTTTTTTCAAATTGAATTAATTAATAAATCACTCCAAGTGAAAAGTAGACAAATAGTTGGAAACTTTAGAAAAAAACCGCAACTTTCTAACATTATTGAATTTGAATATTATTAACAATAATAATAAATTGGTTAAACTATTAATTTTTCCACCTTCAATTTATGATGTACCTCACTCTAATTAAAAGTTGGACAAGAAGTATAAAAGTTTTAAAAAAAGCGTGACTATCCAACACTATTCTAAGAGAAAATTGATAAAAACAATAACACATTGTTTAAACAATCTATGTAGACATTTTCCACAGGGTTGAAATAATGAGAAGGCTTAATTAATTAAGAGGGAAAATCAATTTCCAACCAACGTGATGAATTATTGGCAAACATTATGTATCTTCAAAAAAAACAAAAAATCTAAGAAATCTAAATTTTAAAACAAAAAATGTAATAGTTAAATTTTTAGTTAAAAAAATTAATTCTCTTCAAAAAAATGCTATTCCAACAAAAGATTTAAATAATCAACCCTATAAATATTTTTACAAAGAAGTTTGAAAAATTAGTTGAATTCATCACCAAAACAGATTCATTTTCAACGAAACAAATCAATATGAATTTTCAACCCAATAGTTCGATTAAAAAAAAAAAAAAAAATACAATTTCAATTGAAATTCTGAATCTTCAACAGCAAAAAATGAATTTTCACCCAAATATTTTATCATTCATCCAAGCATTTCAATTTTCCACCAAAAAATGAATTTTTTGCCTAGTTTCGGTGAAATTCTGAAAAATAATAACACAGTAACAGAGTTGAGTTTTCACCCAAGAAAGATTCTTAAATCAATAAAAAAAATCTGATACAAAATGTTGAGTTTTCAAATGATAAAGACGTATTTTTGAAAAAAGGTGTATTTTCTACCAAAATAATTGAATTTTCGACTGGAACAGCGAGTTTTCAACAACACTAGTGAATTTTCAACTGACAAACATCAGTTTTCTTATAAAAATGTGATATCTACATTTTCAATGAAAAATTCATTTAAAAAAAAAATACGAATCTTCAACTAAATTAGTTTAATTTTGAACCAACGAAGTCAACCTTAAACTACAATGATGTATTTTTATTTTTAAACAAATTGCAAACTAAATAGTTAAATTTTTAACCAAAATAGTTATATTTCTACCAAAAAGAGACAAAATTTCAACGAAATAGATGAATTTTCAACTAAAAATAGGATTGCCTGATTTTAAGTTAGAGAAATAAATTTTCAGCCAAATAACATGAATTTCCAATAAAATAGTTAAATTTTCAACCATACAGCTTAATTTTCAACTAAAAAAAAAAATAATTTTCAATCAAGAAAAAACTAATTCTCAACCAAAGAAATACAATTTTAACCAAAAAGATCAATTTTCTACCAAAAAAGAATTTTTTTTAACGAAATCCATGAATTTTAAATCAAATATATTAATTCGTAATGAAACTATAAAACTAATAGTTGAATTTTCAACCAACAAAGTTATATATCTACCAATGTGTATGAATTTCCTTCAAAAAAGGTGAATTTTCAGCTTAAAAAGATTAAATCTTAATAAAAAATGCCAACGAAAAAGTAATAATTTTCTGCCGACGAAAAATAATAGTTAACAAAATACATGAAACAAAAAACAAAAAATGGAACAGAATAATATTTAGTTAGAGAAATGATTTTTTATCGAATAAAATAAATTTCCATCGAAATAGTTCAATTTTCAACCAAACAAATGAATTTGCTGCGAAAAAGATTAAATGTTTATCAAAGCAAAAGTTTCGACAAAAATTTAGTTAAAGTAGTTGGAAAAATCAATTTTGTATCCAAACACTGATTTTCAACCTGAGAAAAATGAATTTTCAATAAAAAAAATAATTTTCTACCAAAAAATAATGCTTCTTACTAAAAAAAATGAATTTTCAACCAAAAAGGTAAATAAGTCACCAAGAAGATCAATATTCAAGTAAGAAGATTATTATTCTACCACAAAAGACAAAGTTTCAACAAAATACAAAAATTTTCAAACAAATAGTTGGATTTCCAATTGAAGAAGATTGATGTTCAAATAAACATTATATAGTTGATTTTTTAGATGAAAATTTAATTTTCAATAAAAAACTGATTTAAATAAAAAAACTAATTGAAATAAATACTTGTGAATTTAAATCGCTTGACTTTTTTTTTGAAATGTTCGCTTAAAATCTCTTAAAATCCCCTGAAATACCATAATTTTTAAAATCAGCGGAAGTCGTTCTCAAATCTTCAAAATGCCTAAAAATTGCTAAAAAACTGTCAAAATTCTTCAGTATCCCTTGAAATCTCCTAAAATCTGTTTAAATTCTTCAAAGTTTCTTAAAGTCCTGTAAAATCCCTTGAAAAATGAGAATTTTCTCTAAAATTTTACAAGACAATATCTTCAAATTCTCTTAATCTTTTTTAATTATTTGAAAATTTTTAAATCCCTCGTATCCCTTCAGAATCGTTCGAAATCTGAAAAATTACGGAATTTAAACATTTTCATAAATACTGCTAAACTTTCAACATTTTTTATTTTTTTAGACTTTGTTTAGATCAGTTGATAGAGCGGATATGGAAAATTTCAAGATCTGACACCAATAAGCTTCCTCCTTCCACTCCATTTATTTTGAAACAAAAATAAAGCATGTCACTGCAAAGGTGGTAACAGTATATATAGCAGCCATTTATCGTGTGACTCTTCATAAGCACTTTTCTGAAAATCAGTTTACTTTCTCATCACTGTGTCATTGTGACTATTAAAAAAATGAAGATAACAGTTCTCACTCTACTCATCACGCTCGTAGCTTGAATTCATTTTAATGGTAAGTCTAATGTGATATTATAATTATTATTTATAAGAAATCTTACATATTTTTTTAAGCACCATGAAGAGAATTTGGGAAATATTTTTCATTTTCTAATTAAATTATGTCATTTTCAAAGCCTGGAAAATTATAAAAGGTCTGAACAAGTGAAAAAATTATTATTTGAAAGTGTTCTTATATTAAGAACGAAAATCAAAGTAAGAACTAAAAAACTGGTATTTTCCATTTTCTGGAAAACTATTGATTGAAAAAAAATGAAAAATATTTTTAAAGTACATTCTTCTGAACATATTTGAATATCTTAAAGCTCTTCATGCATGTGTACACCTATTTATTTGCTGACCCCGCAGGAGATAACGCATGTCTAATCGAGACTTGTTTTAAAAAAAGTATAATTTTAATACCTGCCTTTCTCCTTCTTTCCCCAACCCTACTTCTCTTTTCATAACTTCTCCTTCCCATGGCTTACTTTTCCTTATCTCATTTCCTCCACCGCTCTCTTCCCACCAAAATACATACTTTTCTTCTTCACCTTTAGATCCACTACCCCCCCCTCCCCCTACTTCTTCACACCAACCCTACATCTCCTCTCCAACTTCCCGACTCAACATCCTCTACTACACGTCCCCCTACTTTCCAATCCATCCTCACTCCAATTTCCTATTCCCACTCTGTCCTACTTCTACTCATCAATACCTCTCCACCGCACAGTGGAGCAAAAAAAGTACGCGTGGACTTTTTTCCCATGGCTTACTTTTCCTTATCTCATTTCCTCCACCGCTCTCTTCCCCACCAAAATACATACTTTTCTTCTTCACCTTTAGATCCACTACCCCCCCCCCCTCCCCCTACTTCTTCACACCACCCCTACATCTCCTCTTCAACTTCCCAACTCAGCATCCTCTACTACACGTCCTCCTACTTTCCTATCCATCCTCACTCCACTTTCCTATTCCCACTCTGTCCTATTCCTACTCATCAATACCTCTCCACCGCACAGTGCGGCAAAAAAAGTACCCGTGGACTTTTTTTCCTATGGCTTACTTTTCCGTATCTCATTTCCTCCATCGCTCTCTTCCCCACCAAAATACATACTTTTCTTCTTCACCTTTAGATCCACTACCCCCCCCCCGTCCTCCTACCTTCCCCCCCATCCTCACTCCACTTTCCCATTCCTACTGTCTCCTACTTCTAGTCACCAATACCTCTCCACCGCACAGTGGGGCAAAAATAGTACCCGTGGAGTTTTTTCCCATGTCTTACTTTTCCTTATCTCATTTCCTCCACCGCTCTCTTCCCACCAAAATACATACTTTACTTCTTCACCTTTAGATCCACTACCCCCCCGCCTCCCCTACTTCTTCACACCACCCCTACATCTCCTCTCCAACTTCCCGACTCAACATCCTCTACTACACGTCCCCCTACTTTCCTATCCATCCTCACTCTACTTTCCCATTCCTACTATCTCCTACTTCTTCTCACCAATACCTCTACACCGCACAGTTGGGCAAAAAAAGTACGCGTGGACTTCTTTTTCCCATGGCTTACTTTTCCTTATCTCATTTCCTCCACCGCTCTCTTCCCCACCGAAATACATACTTTTCTTCTTCACCTTTAGAATCACTACCCCCACCCCTACTTTTTCACACCACCCCTACATCTCCTCTCCAACTTCCCAACTCAGCATCCTCTACTACACGTCCCCCTACTTTCCTATCCATCCTCACTCCACTTTCCTATTCCTACTCTGTCCTACTTCTTCTCACCAATACCTCTCCACCGCATAGTGGGGCAAAAAAAGTACCCGTGGACTTTTTGAAATACATTTGTAGCCTGCAGTATTCATCCGAGTCAAACATTTTTTTTGTTTTTGAAAATTTTGAAAAGATTTGTGTGATTAGATTTTTTTGATTATTTAAAAGTTGGTTATTTAACAGCAATGTTGAAAATTTTCTTTAACTTTCCCAAGTCCCATTTCTTTTAAGACATTCAGATTGATCGAAGATGTGCTTAAAACAGTGTTACAAGTTATTATATGGGAATAATTTCAAATTGGTAAGGATAATAGAAAAAAAATTATGTGTTATAAACAAATTGATGAAAAAAAGTCATTTTTTTGGTTTGGCAATGTTTAGCACATTGAAGTTGATAGATTACACAGCCCCACAAAAAAATTAAATTTCATATCCCTGAACCAGACCCATGTATCCCTATGTATTTTTTATCGCTGAATCCGAATCCGAGGTCAACCAAATTCATATACCCCCAAAATGTTTAGCTAGAGCCAAAAACACCCCTAGAATAGGGGGAAAATGAGATTAAGTAATGATGATAGTTGTTGCATCTTCATCAATCGAAGTATACAAATTTTCAAGTGTATAGCGCATAAAATTGATTTGAAACACCCATCCCCACCTACCCCCTAACCCAGCTAATCCCTAAAACAACCTCTAGCAAACGACAAGCAGGCTAACCCACCTACCCCTAAGAACGGCGAGTTTAGTCGCCTATTTTTTTGAAATAATTAAATTCGACACCACAAGTGTGCTAACCCACGTACCCCCTAACTGACCTAACCCCTAGAAACGAATTCTACCAAACCACAAGCAGGCTAACCCACCTATGCCTGGGAACAGCGAGTTTAGTCGCCTATTTTTTTAAATAATTACATGCGACACCACAAGCGTGCTAACCCACGTACCCCCTAACTCACCTAACCCCTAGAAACGAATCCTACCAAACCACAAGCAGGCTAACCCACCTACGCCTGGGAACAGCGAGTTTATTCGCCTATTTTTTTGAAATAATTACATTCGACACCACAAGTGTGCTAACTCACGTACCCCCTAACCCACCTAACCCCTAGAAACGAATTCTACCAAACCACAGGCAGGCTAACGCACCTACCCCTGGGAACAACGAGTTTAGTAGCCTATTTTTTTTAAATAATTACATTCGACACCAGAAGCGTGCTAACCCACGTGCTTTGAACTTCGGGGTAGTTTCTTTTAACTCTTGAGGGGTAGCATATTAGTATTACGTATAACCCAGGATACTTACAGTCCAGCGCCGATTTTCATGAAACTTGGCACAGGTGCAGAGTTAAAAAAACAGGGGTAGAGTTTCGACTAAACTCGCTGTTTCCATAGTAGGTGGGTTAGCCTGCCTGTGGTTTGGTAAAATTCGTTTCTACGGGTTAGGTGAGTTAGGGGGTACGTGGGTTAGAACGCTTGTGGTTCGAATGTAATTATTTCAAAAAAATAGGCGACTAAACTCGCTGTTTCCAGGGGTAAGTGGGTTAGCCTTCTTGTCGTTTGGTAGAGGTGGTTTTTAGGGATGAGCTGGGTTAGGGGGTAGGTGGGGATGCGTGTTTCAAATCAATTTTATGCACTATACACTTGAAAATTTGTATAATTCGATTGATTAAGATGCAACAACTATGCTCGTTGCTTAATCTCATTTTCACCCCATTCTAGGGGTGTTTTTTGGACAATTTTCATGAAAAAATGCACAGTTTGCCGATTTTTCAATGAATAGGCTCAATTTTTGTTTACGGAATCAACTAGGTAGGTTTTTCCCATGACTGTTCACCAGGTTGGTCCAAAAATTTTCTTTCGAATCTTAATGGGGACACCACACACAATAATTAGTTTCAACAATTATTTTTGCAAAATATAATCAATTATTTAGTCACGCCTAATGAAAACTAGACAAACAGTTGAAAATTTCAGAAAAAAACCGCAACATTCTACCAATTGAGCGAATAGAATATTATTAACAATGATAATAAATTGTTTAAACAATTATTTTTTTAACTTGAATTCATTATTACTTCACTCCAATCGAGAAATTGGACAAAGAGCCAGGAATAAAAAAAAACGCATTCTTCTAGCATTATTCAAATATAATATTATTAATAATTATACTAAATTGTTTAAACAATTAATTTTCTTGACTCTAATTAATTATTTAACTTAGCTTCATTGAAAATTTCACTGGAAGTGATTGTTTTAACTGTATTTTTGTAGCATTTTTCTAAGAGGATATTATTGACATTATTAATAAATGGTTAAAACAATCACTCGTGTTAACATTAATGCACTATCACTTCCCTCTAATTGAAAATTGGACAACAAATGGAAAATTTGTGAAAAACCCGCGTTTTCCTAACTCCATTCTATGAGAAAATTGCTAAAAACAATAATAAATTGTTTAAACAATTTATGTGAACATCTAATCATCAGTATGAAATGGTCCTTTATGTGCCAGAAATAATTGACACCAAAAAAAAAACCCAAAAAAAGTCATGATTAGCGCGAAAATCTCACAAAACTCATTTTTACACTAATGGGATTTCTTTGGGACCCTATAAAAGAGACTTACGGTGTTGATATTCAAAAAGTGATATTTTATTCGTATTCTACGGCTGATTGGGAAGAGAAGTGTTAAGTTTTAACTTCATTAAGATAATATTGTAAATATTGTAAAAATAATAAGTTGTTAATCGGCGGAAAATAGACAAAAATGCATTTGTTCATTATAATTGTTTTAATAATGAATAATTGTTGTAAATTTTCAAAGTATCAAAGCAAAGGGTCATCGGAAAGACATCCCTAGTTGATTCCGTAAACAAAAAATGAGCCTATTCAGGGAAAAATCGCCAACCTGTGAACTTGTTTATAAAAATTGTTTAAATAAATACCAAAAAGCATCTATTCCTAATCATTGGTAATGAAACACCCATTTCTCTCACATTCTATACGAAATCTATTCATTTCAATGAGCAAAATATTGCCAATCCCAAAAAATTACTTTCCTTCATTTTGTTTTTAACACTTTGACAATTTATTCAAATTATTCTAACTAACTGAAAAAACTAAATTCGTTGTTACATAACTTTGAAAAAATGCCATCTGCCTGTTGAAAATTTTCAAAACTATCTGAACCAAATTTGTGTACAACATTAGCAATTACTTTGGGTTCAAAAATATTACCTGAGAATTTGTTCTACATATATCCCTAACAAAAAATTGAGAAAAAAAATATCCGAATATTTTTAATCTTGATGTAGGACTTTGACTTGCCAATTTTTCTATATATAAAAAAAGTTTTTCATGAAACGATGCTACCTGCTGCATTTAAAATCCCATGATAATTTTTAAGACCAGAATTCCTAATGCATGTCTAATGTTTCGATAATTTTTAAAAATTTGATACATTTCAAAAGCGTTATTTTTTTTAATTACTTAGCAAACTTTTGTTCCAAAATCTATTACACTGGAAACTTTTTACTTGGTAGACTTTTTTGTAACGTGGATGTTTTAGTGAGACTAAAGCATGTCGAAAAAATCATTGATTCCAAAGTTTTTGCTAAATGAAGATATCCTTTTACAGATCCGTAAAAATCGTGGGCTCTCATTTTGGAACGCAGAAACAGATTTTTCCAGCCGTAATGAAAAACTAAAAAAAGATTGCCAATGGCTGAGTTTATTATGGTTCCCTCGCCAGACTTGGGAGGTTTCCCCCTTCGATGAAGGAAGAGAGCAAAGCTGAAGTTCATAAGGAATATCGAGTTGCTATGAAGTGCAGCATTACACATCCTATATTGGTGCATCAGAACCTCAAACTTTTAAACTTTGTTGCCGTTAAGTTTAACAAATCGATTAGCTCAAATTATAATCTAATTTATTCGATTGAGTTTGGTTCCTCACCACTGAAGAGCTGGAAAAGATGATGTGTAATAATCGCTAGAAACTAACTCAGCTTCCATTGGACGAAGACCAGCTGATTACTGCTGATTGAATAAAGATAATTTCTTAAATCGGTATTTTGGAAATAATCCGGTAAATTCGAAAAATTGAAGAAATTCTTTTTAATCGATCGGCAGCCATCAGCTGGTCTTCGTCCAACAGAAGCTAATATACTTTTTGACGATTATTATGCAGCACCTGATTTTCAGTTTTACAATGGTGAAGAACCAAACTAAAATGATGAATAGCGCATATATATTACAATAGCAGGAACTAAAATTGTCTTCACTGTGAAGCTACAGCCAGGAATCTATATCGCTTCAAACATATATCCAGGAGTTTTGGATAGACGAAATGAAAACTTACGTCGAAGACATGGAAATCGATTAGATTAGATTATAATCTATATTAATCCAGACGACTAGATTAAAATCTAGACTAATCTATATTATAATTCAATCATCTAGATTAATCCAGATTATAATTTAATCTAATCGATTTTCATGTTTTCGACATAAGTTTTCATTTCCTTTATCCAAAACTGCTGGATATATGTTCGAAGCGCTATAGATTCCTGTCTGCAGCTTCGCAGATAAGACAGTTTTAGTTCCTTTTATTGCTACATATATGCGATATTCTTCATTTAAGTTTGGATCTTCACCATTGTAGAGCTGAAAATCAGGTGTTGTATATTAATCGCCAAAAAGTATATTAGCTTCCGCTGCGCGAAGAACAGATGATTGCTGCCAATTGATCAAAAAGAATTTGTTTCAATTTGTCAAATTTACCGGATTATTTCAAAAATATCGATGTGAAAGGAAAAAATTGTCTGTGTAGCTGAAATACTTCCATCGTTCAGGTTTTAGACTTCAATCAGGTTTCAGATTTTAAAGTGGATTTTTCCAAAAGCCATAAAACGTTCCTTTCAAATCTAGTTAATAGAAATTCAGGAAGCAACAAGTGCAGCTCAGTGCAGCTCCTTAGGTTTAGAATTATCTCAAAATTTTCATCTGTCTCTTGACCATTATGCGGCTCGTTGCCAGTTTTCCAATTTCAATGCCTTTCAAAATTCAATCTTCAAGATACAGTATTGCAATTTTCAAACGCTCCTACCCGCAACCCCTGCGAAAGTCTCAGTTGGCTCAAAGTTGCGAATCGAACGGAACGAAATTTATTGTTGCTCTGTCAATCGTTAATTATTAGTTCTTACAAGTCGTCTTTGAATATCTACCTTTTTATCATTGTACTTTTAGATGGCTTTTATAATAAATGTATTTCAAGGCATCTCTCAGTTTTATTGACTATACCCGAACTTTATACATTTTTTGGACTCTTGAACATCATAAACATAGGACGCGCTAAATTAATTGTGCATTCAAACATTCTTTCAGTATTAAAAAAAAAATTTATTCCTACGACTTTTTTTTATCTTGGACGGCTGCGGCAAAATACATAGAGTTTCATTCTTCTAACAACAAGGAAATTACCTCCAAAGTACGAACACATTATAGGAAAAACAACAGCAGTGGCGTTTTTGAGTAAATTGACTTTGAATATTCTAAAAATAGCCGCCCCCATTATGCCAGTTTTGAAGTTGAAAGAAAATTTAACCAATGTTTGCGATTTACAGTGCCGCACGGTCACTGAAGTATGCTGCGTGCGGACGGTTGAGATGGATCGGTGTCTGACTATAACGGCGTTGACTACTGCGTGTCCGATACGGTTCCGCGTGCGATCAGTGGTAGAAGTTGCTTTGGTCAGACATTGCATGACTAGCGCAGTAGTCGAGACGTACGTAGTCAGGTGGCTCTCTCATTTATCGCAAATAAAAAGGTCGTCGGCATTACAGAGCCGAACTTACAAGCTGATTATAATGCGATACTTTCATTATTTCCTTTAACAAATGAAGCAAATCGGAAAGAAAAATAACTATTGTGCTCAGAAAATAATATTCTAAAGAATATAATCGGCGGGCGACAAATTTTAGAATTTTCGCATTTATCTAAGAGAAGATAGTTGTAAACAATAATAGTTTGTTTAAATCATTTGTGAAGATTCATCATTCCCGTTGGAAGTTAATCTTCAAAATGGAAAATTTAACCAGGTTTTTCGTAACTAAAAATATAACTATTAATTTCAAAAATAACTATTTCGTATAAAATTAACTCTTTTGTTGAAAATTAACCTATTTTTCTCAAAATTCGTGTTTTTGAGTACAAAATTAATCTTCTTTTTTGAAAATTCATCTTTTTGGATGAGAAATTATTCTTCTTTTTTGAAAGTTCACCTTTTTGGATGGAGAACCAACTATTTTAATAAAAATTTGTCTTCTTTAATTCAATTTAACTGGTATTCAACTATTTTGGTGGAAAATTCAACTATGTGGTTTTGGGTTTAGTGGTAAATTAATGTATTTCGTTGAAAATTCTTTTTTTTTGGGTAAAAGATTAACTTTTTTTGTTGAAAATTCATAGCGTTGGGTGAAAATTCAACAGTTTTGTGGAAAATGTATGTATTTTGTTGAAAATATGTCTTCTTGAACAGAAAAATAATCTTCTTTTGAGGAAGATCATTATCTTGGTTGAGGATTCAACTATTTTGTTGTAGATAGCTTTTTTTTGAAAATTAGTTCTTTAATCTGGAAATGTAACCATTCCATTTTTGATTGGAAACTTAGTTTTCATTTTTTGAAAATTCAACTTTTCTGTTGAGTCATCTTTTTTGGTCAAAAACTTAACCGTTTTGTTGAAAATTCGTCCTTTCAGATTGAAAATTCATACATTCAGAGATGAAATACGAAATATTATATCTTTCGTTGAGAATTCCTCTTTATTATTATACAACTGAATTGTACTCGGTCACCAATTCAGATACTTTCAAAATTTCATTTATTTTCTTAAAAATTCAACCATTTTACTTAAATTCAGTTATTTTGTTAACAATTCATCTATTCCTAAGAAATTTGATTATTTTGTTGAAAATTCAACTTTTCAAAAAGTCTTCTTAGTGGTTTGTCTTTGAGCCTATTCGTGGAATAATGTGGAAAATTTGATTTTTTTTTCAAATATTATTTTAATAATTAATAGTTGTTGTTAATTTGAAAAAAATAGAGCAAGAAGGGAAGAAAGTTTTGGTTGATTCTACATAAAAATTTAAGCCTATTCATTGTGACATACGAAAACTGTGTATTTGTTTATAAAAATTGGACAAAAACTTTTCTGTCAGCTTCATAAAGAGTTTATGACAATCATGACCAGAGCGTCTCATCTTACCCCATGAACCCGGCTCATTCCGCCCCAAATCACAATTATGATTCAAAATTGAATATTTCCTGTTTTTAATAATTAATCGTTCGTACATTCAATTTCGGCGAATAAACTTCACGAAAAACTTTAGTTTATATTATATGCACTTCTCTGAATTATGATAAATGAAAAATAAATAATAAAATAATAATAAATAATAATAAATATAATAAATGCAATAGAAAATAAAATAATAATAATAATAAATGAAGGAAAAGTAAGACCTGACTTTACTCTCATGTTCCTTTACGCTTTGGCTCACCGCCCTCCCGGTTTCGCCAGTATAAACTTTGCCACAAGAACAAGGGATTTTATATACATCCTGAATAACATAGAATAACAGGCTCCAGGTTTTGAAATTTCAATCATTTTTATTTTTACTTCATCTTTATGTAGCGCCTATTTGTCAACTTTAGGAAAAATAATTGATATACTTAAATTTTCTCTGAACCTCTAAATGTTGTTAAAGTTCCTTTCTGAAAAAAATTTTTTTTTTTCTCTGACAACTGTAAATATTTCTAAACCGACTTTACAAATCATACAGTTCTACGGAATGCACTTTTTTATTGTTGCCTCACCAATTAAAATCATTTGAGAATGGTAACCGTGAAATATAATAAAGATTTCCTTATATTTATTGAAAACGTTCTCAATTTCTGATTTTTAAATGAGAAAATTGGCCGAGGATTTTGAGTTTGAAAAATTATGGATTTTCAAAATTGGCCATAGTTAGAGATTTATAATTGAATTTCAAATTCTTTACGCAAATAAAAAAAATTGTACATTTCACGATTTTGAGCGATTTTTTTTCAAAAAATCCTAATATTTTTTAAATTCTAATTTTTTTAGAAAGTCACTTTTTGTTTGAAAATTCAATTGTTCTGTTGAAAATTCGGCTTCTTGGATTGAAAATTTAACTAATTTGATCGAATAACTTATTTATTTGCTTGAAAATTAAACCATATCATTGATATTCGTTTTTTTATTGAACTTTTTTTCAATTGAAAATTTAAGTATTGCAGATGAAGATTCTTCATTCTGGTTGGAAATTCATTCCTTGATTACAAATTTGACTATTTTGTTGAATATTCTCTTATTTGTGAAAGATTCATTTTTTAATTGAAATTGTAAGTATTTCATTTTTGGTTGATAATTTCTTTTTTTTTAGTTGAAAATTGAACTACTTGGTTCACATTTGAACTACTGTGATAAACATTCATTTTTCTGGTTGAAGATTCTAGATTTCAGTTGAAAATAATTTGGTTGAAAATTGAACCATTTTGTTGAAAATTAGGTTTTATTGGTTGAAAATTATCTTTTTCAACTAAAAATTTAACTTGAATACATTTTTAATTGCGAGTTTAATTATCAGTGGAAGATTGTTTATTCTAGTTGAAAATTCATCTCCTCGATTAAAAATTGGACTATTTTGTTGAATATTCGATATTTTTATAAAAAAAATTGTTTACAATGAAAATGTAAGTGCTTCATTTTGGTGGAAAATTGATATTTTTTAGTTAAAAATTAAACTGTTTGTATGAAAAGTTATCTTTTTAGTTAAAAATTCAACTGCTTGGTTAAAACTTCATGTATTATCATTAAATTTGTCTTTTTTGTTAGAAAGTTAATTTTATCGTTTGAAAATTTATATTTTTGGGTAAAAATTCAATGATTTGATTGAAAAAATTCGAAATAAGGGAATTCATTCAAAATAGTTATGATATTAGATTTCATGTTATACGGTAGAACTAATTAAAAAAATGTTGTGAAAATTCCAGATTCTTCAAATTAGAAGCGAAGGCGGATAGACTTCTTCAAACATTAAGTAGTGATAAATTCATCTTCGTTCGGCAATTACGCAATTATTATTTTTCTCCTCGACTCGTCATAACCGTAAAAGAAGGCAAACAATTCCATAACTGTTTGATACAAAAATAAATATTTTCTATGCCGCCGCGCTTTAATTGTATCTGCTAAGAATTTTATTATTTAATAACTCTATTTATTCAATGATTTTTAAATTCGTCCTACAAAGCATAACTGGCGGCGAACTTTTTTCAAACAATACAAAATTGTGATTTGAAGGATTGAAATTCCTTTTTCAATGATGCAATATTTAATCAGGAAGCTGGAGTACACTTTTATACACATCGCCTTATGTTATTTGCAGGGTAGCATCTTTGAACTCATATATATAATCTGTTGTTTTCTCAAATAAAATGCTATGTCCTGTTTCGATATGATGCTCAGCTAGTGCTAATTGCTTGAAATGTTTCAGCCTGGCTTTATTCTCATGGTCCTTTACACTTTGGCTCGCCGCACTCCCGGTTTCTCCAATATAGACTTTTTCACAAGAACAAGGGATTTTATACACTTTCTGACCAGTGAGAGGTGCCTTTTTTATCTTCAGGTTTGCGTAAAAGTAGTCCTATTTTCCAAACCATATTTAAACCACCTGCAAAAATAGGACAACCTCTAAACAAACCTAAAGGTATGAAGGCACCTCTCAGTGGTCGTGGAGTATATAAAATTCCTTGTTCTTGTGGCAAAGTCTATATTGGATGAACCGGGAGGGCGATGAGTCAACGTGTGAACGAACATGAGAGTAAAGTCAGGCTGAAAGATTTCAAGCAATCTGAATATGGTAAAGGTGAAAAGTACAGTTGAATCCCGCGTATGTGATTGCAACGAGCTATATTTTTTCAGGTTCTGCTACCTAATTATAATTATATTATGGAATAATTAACAGAAAACTGTGGCAATAAACATTCGAAAGAAATTATTCCTTCCCAACATTTTTCTGTGCCAACTTCCCGGCTAACCCTCAAATCTCATAATCTAATTGTAGCTTGAATTGAAGGGTTGAAATACTTTGAATAAATGAATTTTTATTTAAAAATTTTTTACACTATACCAAAAAAATTTATTTTCAATAAAAAAGTTCAACTTCCCACCAGGTAGTTGAATTTTCAAACAGAAAAGAAGAATTCTCAACGAAAAGTGTAATTGATGATATTTCGACCAAAAAAGATTTTTATTTAAATAAAAAACAGTTGAATGCAATGAAAAATACAGAATACATCAATCTTCAACAACAATAAAATTTTGTAGTCAAATAGTTGAATTTTTGAACTACGAAAGATAAATTTTCAACAAGAAATATGATAATTAAATTTTCAGTTCGAAATAAGTTAATACTCCACTAAAAAGAAACAAATCTTGAACGAGATTGTTATAAATTTTAATCCAAGAGATAAGTATCCAACCAAAAAGATAAATTTTTAAAAAAGTTCAACTTTTGAACAATTTGTTAAATTTTTTACCAAAAAAAGATGAGTTTTCAACAAAATGCTTGCATTTTTAACAAAATAATTAAATTCACCAGCAAATAGTAAAATTTTTAACTGAAACAAAAATTTGAATGAAGAATCGAGAAGAAAAGGAATTTTCTTGGAAACAGGAGGAAAAACAGTTATTCCTTAAAAAGGAGAAAAAAGACTTATTATGTGACGTTGTAAAATTTCAATCATTTCATAACTTACATGATTTCATAATGATTCATCAAATTTAATTTATTTAACTTGCGCTGAAAAAAATCCCACTGAATATTTTTCAAAAATTTGGACAAATTGTGAACTCACAATTATTTTCATCATGTTTAAATTTTTTTCTAAATGAAAATTCATAAAATTGTGCATAAATTGTTTACATCCGATTTTTCAGAAAAAATTTTGAACACTTTTTTATTTCATAAACGAAATAACAACAACAATTTTTGACTTTTCAAGAATACTCTTCATTATAAAATATTCAGATTCATCGGCAAAGATTTGGACTCAATGACACAATAATTTAGAAATGTTTTTCAATGAAAATCTAGAAGTTTAAACATTCATAGAAAATTTGTTATAAACAAATAAGTAGATAAAAATAATTTCGTGGAGATTTTCCGAGACAACTACAAATAGCCTTTCCACAAATATTTTATTCTATTAAACATTTTTTTTATATTATAAAAATTTTGCATTGAACAAAAAAAATTTAGTCTCATCTATTTACACAAATAAACTTTTGAATAACCATGATTTTAGCAAATAAAAATCTTATTCTTGCTAAAAAATATATAGTTCACGAAATATAGCATCATTATTAAGAATTCTTAAAATCTTGAGTAGTGACAAATAACATTTTTTTCATTGAATATGACTTTCAATGTTGACAAAATGAGGTAAAATAGATTGAGTGTGTAAATAAATCATGTTTTTTTCATTTTGTAGCAATGACTAATAAATACGTTAATTTGGTGGAGGTGACGTAGCCTGTTTACAAGTTTCACGATATTCTTATCCTTCTTTCTTAGCCTTGTTATTGCTTCAATAAAACTGAAAAAGTTTCACAATCGTGTTCTTTTATCAAACTTTTATGTTGACAGATTTCAAATTCTTCGAAACTTATGTTAATTAATATATTCAGCTCTAAAAAACTTATTATATTTTCACTGAATATAAGTAATTTGAAGTTCTTTAAAACCGAATTATTAAATATTTTTGCTTTTTAGTCTGAAATCTTTTGTACTTTTTGTTCCGGAATGATCATGAAAATATCATCAACATATCTTTTATAAGAGGGTACATTAAAACCGACTGAAGATAAACGGTCAATTTCAAGTGCTTCCATTACAATATCAGCTATTGCTGGTGATAACGAAGCACCCATAGCTATTCCATCTATTTGTTTGTAATTTTTGTTATTGAATTTAAAAAAAAGTCTCTGGGTATAAGATTATTTGAGGCAATCAAGTCACATTTTTTCTTAATGCATATTAAAGCTAAATTGATATGTATATTAGAAAATAAGTTGACAACATCCAAGGATACAAGAATGATGTTTTGGCATTTTTAAGTTCTTTAGGCAATTACCAAAATCCCAGCTATCTTTGACATGGTACTTTGATTTTCCTGTTATCAATCCTAAATGATCAGAAAGAAACTAAGCCTAATTGAAACTAGAAATATTTATGGAAGACACATATTCTGAAAGGATTTCCCTTTTTATGAACTTTAGGTAGTCCATATGCTCTGGGGATGGTAGTAGCATTTGCTTTTAACTCTTTAGCTCCTTTAGATGATATGTATGCTTTCTTATCCCATCTATTACTAATATTTTCAGATTTTTCAGTCTTGGCCGTGTATTCAAATTTAACTTCTTTGAATTTAGATTTACCTGATAGTACATTTAACATTTGTTCAATATATCGAGATTTACTTATTGCACCAGTTGTATTACCTTTATCTGATTTGAAAAAAATAATAATTTCAGGATTATCTTTGACCAATTTTATTGCTGGATTTCTTCAAAACATTTCTTATCTTTGTTTGCATTTTCATACACGAGACAGAAAAATATAAGGAAAGCAGATTTTTATCTCTATTTTTACACATGCTGTTATGTTTAATTATGCTGAAGGTTCAATGGGGAATAAGTTTAGCAAATAGGGAACATTTTGAGATCTGGCATCAATAATCATCCTCCTTCCACTCTATCTATTTTGAAGAATAAACAAAGCGAGTCATTGCGTGGATGATAAAAGTTAGTATATATAGCCGCCATTTATCGAGTGAATTCTCATACGCAGTTGTACAAAAATCAGTTTACACTTTCATTTCTGCGTCATTGTGAATATATAAAAAAAATGAAGTTTGCTTTTCCCACCCTAATCCTTGCGTTCGTTGCTATGGTTCATTGTCATCCTCATCGTAAGTTTGATTCATTATTGTAATTATTATTCATAACAAATATCACATTTGATTCCAAACATATTTACTTAAAAGTATCCAGTTTGAATTGTGCACTCCTGAAGTTTCCAAGCATCCAAGTTTCCTTGATTGTCCAATAAAGAGAGTTTAGGAAATATTGTCAAATTTTAAAAGCTATAACATTAAATTCTGTTATTTGGAACGAATGTTCAAAGTTTTGAAATAATAATCGTGCTGCTCATTCAAAGCTTTCTAATTCAAATTTGTTTTATTCTAAGACCTTCAAATTTAGAAACAGCCTTAAAATAAAACGTTCGAAATTGTAAATGGTGAAAGCACTATCATCAAAAATTAGGCTAATCAGAACTCAAAGCCTCAAAAATTAAAACATCGCCAAACAAGTGTCTACTGAAATGATCGCTTTGTTCAAAATAAAAGCCATGAACAATTGCACAATACCTTTTTTTATGATTTTATTCATAAAAATCTAAAAAATAAAGGCTCAGTATTTTTAATCTTGAAGTAGCACTTACAAACATCAATTTGTCAGTATAAAAATAATTTTTTTAAATGTTGCAACCTGCTACATATAATTTTTCAAAAGTGCCTTTAGCAATTTGATGATGTTTCACATAAATCGAATTTTTTTCACTTCAGCAAGGTCCCTGAAATTTTTTTTTCCAAATTCGTCAATTTACGTCAATTTCACGCGCCCCTGGGCTTTTGACATTAACGTGGTATTTTAAAAGAGAACAGCTCAATTCTTAGTAAAATAGAGAAAAAAAAACTATTTTTCATTAACCTCAATTAAATTTAAACCTTATTTTAAATTTGACGGAATTTTTTGTAATTATCTCAACATACATTGTTCGTATTTCATAAGATACAAGTTTGCAAGCAGAGTAAGGTAATTTCGAGAATAACATTTTTCATCTCAGGCATTTTTCAATTGTTCAAAAAAATTTATATTTATTTTAATCTTAGTTTTCATTCCAAATGATGAAAATTTTGTCTTCTGGTAATAATGTCACGCTCGACGAATTTTAGGAGTAATATTTAAGAATTTATATTAATTTTAATAGTTCAATTTTTAAGAACTTTATTTTCCTTTCCTGAAGTCTCATAGCAATTCATTGCTACTCATTAAATTGATTTAATGAGTAGCCTTACTCCTTCATTTAGTAACATAAACTTAAACATTTTATGTAGTAGAAAATAATGCAATTATCAATTTAGCAATCAGACATAATGCTACTTATTGTATTAGGCAAATTTTTACTAATTCAGATTAGGAGGGTGAAAAATTGAGGTATAACTTCTGAAATAAACAATATCTTTGTGATGACCAACATAGTGTGAGAGAGTGTAAAATGATAGAATTTCCCCCACCTTTTTACTAAAAAGTTAGGTGCGATCATTGATGGTTTAATAAGCGATTCAATAATGCCTTGAACATAAAATATTATTCCAAACATCCATTAAGTATTTAATTATTGTAATTTAGACAACCATACAACCGTACAAAACATCTAAAAATGTGAATTTCTTTCCTACAACACTAGCTGATGCTTTGAACTTCATTGAAGTAGACATGAAGGATAATTCTGTCTATTGGGGTTGCTTTTCGACACTCGAGAGGATACCCAAGTGGATGAAGAAACAGAAAAGACCTAAGGAAAATCCGTATTATTCAGTTGTTCTACACAGGAACAGTGCATTGCCTCCTCAGGAATTATGGCACCTCCAACCGCTACCATATGAAAACGGTCGTATGCCCGTAGGCGGTGAACTTCCAAACGAAGTTAAGATATTTATAGGCGGTTTATATTTATATTCAAATGAATTTGTGCCTTACGATCCCCAAATACACGCAAATTTGGATTGGCACGTGTATATAACTCTAGAAGGAACTACACATGTCTTTGCTGCACAACTGACAGTAGGAGGCATAACAGAAGCAAACATAGATCCCAGAATTGTAGACCGCTTCCTAGCAGATGGTCAAAAGTTGAGCGAATCACATCACAGAAAAAACTAGAGTAAAATTTTTGTGCACGTAAAATTTTCCATTGCTTAAGAATACATGCTATTTAGCGAAAGTTTATCGTACGATGGAATGGAAGCTGTCTGCTGCGTTCTTAGCAACAATGAGGAAACGACAAAGTATGAGTGAATTCGGGCTATAAATTATCACAACAGATTTGAAACAACTTTTCGCTTGCTTAATTGTTATTTTAAAAGTGGTCAGACTCATTGTGAATGAACTGGAACATATTTCTCGTCAATGGAAAAATAGAACTTGACACAACAACCATCGTTTGTTTTCGAACAAAATGAAAAAGTAGGAATCAAATTTATTTTCAGGTTGAAGCATTAACACGATTTCCAATGTGGTACATAAGTTGCATCTTTAATTTACTTCAGCATGAAATTAAGTTTGAATAATAATAACGGGAAATCAATTCTGATGTAGAAATAAGGCAACTTTTCAACTGATATCAAGTGCTCCATTCTCAGTCGGGGAAAGTGTCTTTCCTTTCGTCCGCGAAAAGTGAAATCATTGTTAAAAAATCTGGCGTCCTGATTTCCAGATCGATTTCATTCATACTTTCATATTCTTCGCACAGCTGTTAGCTACATAGCAGACGACGCTTTTTCACTGAAAACTTATTCCGAGAGAGTATAAAAACACTAAATTATCTCAGTTTAGTTTAAAGTTTATTCGATAAGATTAATTTCTGTTGCAGCGAATCTTTCAACTTGCATCGATGCAAAAAAACTTCTGTTTCTTGTGTGAATAGACTAGATTATGTTATTTCAAGAATGGTCGACTCTAAACGTCTGAACAGTTTGTACGTTTTTGTACGTTTATAACAGGTTCGAGTCTAAATGTACGGACATGGCAAGGGGAAGGGGCAGCTGAAAAATGGATAGGGGCTTAACATGTATCCGGACGTATAGACACTACTTTTATGAACAGCGATTTTAAAGTAACAAACTTAATGTTAAAGTTGTTAAAAATGTTATGCTATATTCTTCTTTATTTTGTGTAACGCCATTATACTGTAGTGTTAAAAAAATGCACTAGTATTTTTGTTGAGGCACATTCTGAAGTACACAATGCTGGTAAAAGTCAAGGATGAAAAAAAACTCTTATCATATACTAGATAACTAATGTTAGAAAGTGATAAAGACGATATAAGTACTATTGTTATTACTATTGTCATGTCAACATTTGTTAAAAATTTCAATAAATATTATCTACATTCGAACCATCTTATTCTTAATTCAAGTTACTAGTCTAGTTGAAGTTTCATTTGTCAGTTTACTTTTTAGTTCTCACATTTGCAATTTACTCGAATCGCAAGGATATTCATATACAGGTTACTTTTTCTCCCAGATTATACTTTCGACCTGCAATAATTCAGGGGATTCAGAGATACCAATAATTTTTTGAACTTTAATAATAGTATCGTTATCCAAAATCACAATATAATCAGGATAAGCAGTAGTTATTGAGAATGCATTGTACTTATTTTTTTTTACTGCTCCTCTGCGAGACACCTTCATAATTTCCACAAGAGGCGGTAAATGCGGTTTTCTTTTTCGCAAAAATCGTTCTTCGACGAGCCTTCGACACAAATGTGTTAGAGGACGATATGGTGTACGAAGATAGTTACGAATTTTACCTAGCGAATTCTCAAACAGGAAAGCTGTTATAATGCTTAGGTTACATTTCATTACATGATTAAAATTATTCTTCAGTGTTTAAAATTTTTAAACCATATTTGCTTTTTATATAGATGAAAAGCCTAGCTTTCATACTTATTGATATAATAATTTGTACTCAAAAATGTACTCATGAATTATTTATAAATCGAATTATTTGTCAAACTGTTTTATAGTTGGGACATTTCATGATAGGTACATTTACCTTATCTGTCTCAGGAATGATTTTTGAAAAATCGAAATAAAAAAAAAACTAAGGAATAGTTTTGTCCTTTTAAAGAAAACAAAATTAGTCCCGGATCAGTGTTTGAAGGAGTAAGACGCGTTTCCTCAAACTGCGAAAGAAACTTGAGATTGAGACTCTCCTGCTCGGTGGGTAATCATGGCTAACTTGCAAAAACAAGAAACTACTGTTAAAGATGCAAACTCTGGTTTGAAAAACGTCGGAAGGCCAGACTAAGCAGTTTACAAAATAACTGCGATCAAACACATAAGAAGTATCTCGAGATTAGTAAAAGTACAAATAGGCTCTATAGATCCAAGAAAAGGGAGTGGGAAAAGAATAAAATACTAGCAATAGAAACGCATAATAAACAGAATAACCCGCGCGAGATGTACAGGTGAATCAATTTCATAAGGAAAGGCTTTCAAAGTAGAACGGAAGTAATGAGGAACGAAAATGGCAATCTAGTAGCCGATGCGACAGAGGGACTGAATTTATGGAAAGAATATTTCGATAAACTATTAAATATACGCGCAGCCCCCGTGGAAGGTAATCTCGGCGGAATCCACACTGCAGATGTATTAATTGATGATCTTGCTGATATAGAAATAGAAATGGCCATAAAGAAGTTGAAAAGTAACAAAGCCGCGGGCATCGACGACCTACCGTCAGAACTGATAAAAGATGGAGGCCCTTGCCTCACAAGACAAATTATTAAATGAATACGGGCAGTTTGGAAAACAGAACGCATGCCGGAAGAATGGAATAGCTCTATCGTTATTCCCATCTTTGAAAAAGGTGATAAAACTGACTGTAACAATTATCGGGGAATTTCGCTTGTACCTTCGTGCTACAAGATCCTGTCTAATGTAATCCTAAGTAGACTGACTCCTTTTGCCGAGGAAATCATTGGGGATTACCAGTGTGGATTGCGCTGAAACCGATCTACAAGCGATCAGATGTTTACAATTAGGCAACTGCTAGAAAAAAAATGGGAATTTAAAGAAGTAGTGCATCAGCTATTTATCGATTTCAAAAAAGCTTACGACTCTATTATACGCGCATGAATGTACTGGATCCTAGAGTTCTTGGGTGTACCAAGAAAATTGGTTAGACTTATCGAAATTTGCTTAAGCGGCAGTAGGGGTAGAATACGCGTAAACGGCAGTTTATCTGAAGAGTTTTGGATCCGCGATGGCCTGAAACAGGGCGATGCACATTCATGCGTCCTTTTTAACTTAGTTTTAGAATACGTGGTTAGGCAAATGCAGGCGAATCCGAACGGTGCTACCCTCAATGGGATAATACAAATTCTTGGATATGCGGTTGATCTCGACTTACTAGGAGATGATAAAGAAACGGCAGCTAAAAATGCAGAAATCTTGATCACAAAAGCCAAGGATGAAAAAAAAATGGCTTGGAAGTTAGCGAATCGAAGACAAAATATATGGCCGTGGTCAGGTCCGAACAAAGTAATCGAGACGGGGATCTAATGGTCGGAAATATGAAATTCGAAAGGGTTAGCGAGTTTAAATACCTCGGGTCTATTATAACTAGCGAAAATAAGATTAAAACGGAAATCAACGCACGGTTGCACGCTGGCAATGGGTGCTATTATGCAGCAAACACACTATTAAAATCGCGATTGCTATCTAGAAACATCAAAGTGAGAATTTACAAAACAATAATAATGCCGGTCGTTATGTACGGATGTGAAACGTGGGCGCTGATGAAAGGAGAGGAGAATAGGTTTAGAGTTTTCGAGAATAAAGTACTTAGAAAAATCTATGGTCCAAAAAGGGACGAAGAGACCGGTGAATGGAGAAAACTGCATAATGATGAGCTGCATGCTCTCTACGGCTCAGCAAATATTAATAGAGTAATGAAAGCGCGTAAACTAAGATGGGCGGGGCATGTAGCAAGAATGGAAAATGAAAGAACAGTGGCGCAAGTTTTAAGAGGGAGACCGATTGGTAAGAGACCCTTAGGCAGACCGCGAAACAAATGGGAGAAAAATGTAACGGATGATTTAAAAGAACTAGGACATGATTACTTAAACTGGATGGAGGATGCACAGGATAGAGATGTGTGGCGGTCTCGGGTTAGTGAGACAATGAACTTTCGAGTTCGAACTGCTAATCTATAATAATGTAATTGAGACTTTCGGTTTCCTTTCTCTGCCCCCCCCCCCTTCCACAGTAACAGAAGTTTTGGTGGGACTAACGTTACAAATAGACTCACAAATCACTGCTTAACTTGGTCATGATTTCGACTCCCAAAACAAATTTCGCGCATGAGGTGGCCGTTGGATGTACAATCTGCACAATGAATAATACAAACAATAAAATAGTCTCGAAATGGACCGAAACTTCAAATGACGAAATGCATCCATACCGTAAATGTAAAGGTCGATTTTCAGGCGATGAGGAGTAACTGGGTTTTTGAAGTGCTAGAGGAGTGAATGATCTTAAGGTAAGAGAACTACGAGAAACTACGCTCGTAAGGAAATTATGAATTATGAATGAAAAAGCAAGACAACATCTCAAAGATCATGATTTTGTATCACCCGGATTGCTATGAGCTAGAATGAAGGTAGGAATCAGAAGATTATTCATCATAACATGCTACGCCCCGATTGATAGCGTTCCGAGTGAAGTCAAAGACTCATTTTGGGACACTTTGAATGATATAATAAGTAATTGCGATCAAGGTGAAAAAATAATTCTGCTAGGTGATACGAATGGATGGGTCGGCGTCAAAAGTCTGGATTCAGAAACTTACTTTGGGGATTTGGGGATCCAACAAGAAAACATTATAACTGAGAAACATTAGTTAGCTTATGCTTAGAAAAAGGCCTACTTATTACAAATACTTGGTTTCGACATAAAATGATTCACATGTACACCTGGTGTAAACACTGGGAAAACACTGATGGGCAAAGTCCGAAACGAGACAATCCTCAAAGAATGTGGTACAGGAGAGACACTAGTTGACATAGGAGAAAGAAATCAGTTAAGATGGTTCGGACACCTTTAAAGAATAAAAGATGAACGACTGACAAGACAAGTGTATAAAGGTCAAGTGAATGGCAGAATGCCCAGAGGTAGACCGCCGAAAGAATTGTTAGAATCTGTAAATGAGACATTAATCCGAAGAGGCATAAGAAGCCATAGAAACACGAGAGCTTGCATTAAAAAATGCATGAACGTGAAGGAAGCTAGAATAGTATGCCAGGACAGAAAAGTATAGCGACAAATCGTTTGCAATCAGAGTGAGAATAGAATAAATGACGCCTGAAACGAAGACTTCGGATACTAATGGGCCCAAGTGGGGAACCATACATAACCATTTTGTGAGGCTCCTCATTTGGGGTGATCGCTAGAGAGATTGATCAGCAGCCTGCGTCGCAGCAGTGTTGCGGAATGAACGTGTCATTTAAGTAAATAACACGAGAATTGCAGAACCATCTAAAATATCTATATCTAACACCTATATACCTATCTACCTTATACCTATATACCAACCTACTTCATACCTATATACCTATTTACTATTCTCCAAACGAGCAAGTCACGCCTACCCCGAAAGGAAAATGGCTTAATGGTATAATAATAATAATAATAATATTTTTCATGACACGTAGGGATGTGGCGACCCCATCGCCCGAGAGCTCCGGCTCTTGCAGTCAGCCGCGTTGCTTTGGGCTAACTCCCCAATGCAACGAATTATGTGGTTACGACACAAGTATCGCGCAGTGCCACCCACAATAGGCCTCTCTCGGATGGAGGCCATAGTTCAGTTGGGAGTGGCAGTAGGATCGAACCGAGGCGACGACCAGGCAATAGCCCCGGACAAACGCGAGAACATCGATTTAAATGGTCGGACCAACTCAGGAGGGACCTTCTTACCTGTTGGCAAAGAAGCTCACCGGCGCGGAAAGGATTCATGAAGAGGTTACATGACCGTCGGGGCAATATGCACCCGGAATATGCTCATAAAATGCCTCAGTATTCAAGAGATCAGGTATCCTTCTTGCGAAAAAACGGATATGAAGCTCTTTATCAACAGGAAGAGGAGCAACATCCTCCAGCAAACATTCCACCCGTTCCAGCAAGACCACCTTCGCAGATAGCCGATAATGCCAACATGAGAAGTAGGAGATCTATTCACCAAAAAGTCTTCCTCGGGATGGACAAATTATCTAAAGCTAATACTGCTCTCCGCGATTTGCTCCCCGAAGATGTTAATCTCTGGAACCTGAACTGTGTACTTTACGAGAAGGCGGTCTCTCTGCTTAGCGACGATAGAAGTAACGATACTTCGGTACGTCTGAGTAAGACACGCGAGCGTATTGCACAGCTTCAGTTCAAAATTGAAACGGCGAGACGGCATGCATCAAATGGACATGCACTGGACGCAAAAAATAAGATCTCTTTCAATAGCGAAACAGCGCCTTGAACGGCGAGTCAAGTGGATTCAGGAAAATTCCACCTTTTCTACTAATCCTTCCCGTCTGTTCAATAAAGCGTCATGTGTAGTTGAAAATCCGCCTGGTCAAGAAGAGATTCAAGTCTTCTGGGAGCAGTATATGGAGATACTTATCAGCTAAATGAAGACGCTTATGATATATCACTCTTTCGTAACTTTTGCCAAAGGCAAAGGTTACAAGGTCCAGAAGGAGATTGTCCACTAAATACCGCTGAAGAAGTGAAGAAAGTTATCGCTAGAACTAAGAACTTTTCAGCGCCAGGGCCAGATAAAATCAACAACTTTTTGTGGAAGAAGTTTACTTCTACGCACCAACATCTAGCTCGTATATTTACTACTTTCTTAAACGGAGAACAACCCGTCCCGCAGTGGCTAGTGGAAGGACGCACGGTATTGATCCCTAAGACCGGATATTTGTCAAGTCCAAAGAACTACAGGCCCATAGCTTGTTTAAACACCAGCTACAAGCTATTCACTGGCATCCTCGAAGAGAGGATATTAACATCTATCGAGCCGGTATGGAGTGCAATAGTCGAACAACGTGGATGCAAGAGAGGGCTGGCAGGTTGCAGGGAGAACCTGTTAATATACAGGTGTATTACCCAGGACTCGATCAGGTATCGACGCAATCTGTCCATGGCTTGGATTGATTACCGTAAGGCATTCAATAACACGAATCATGAGCTACTTATTAAGCTCCTTGAGTGCATGGAGGTGCATCCAAAAATAGTGAGATGCATAAAAGAGCTTATGCTCTTGTGGCGGACAAGATTTGTCATAACATCTGACAAAAGACAAGTGACTACAAGCTTTGTCACATATAAGAGGGGGGTCTTTCAAGGAGACTCTCTAAGTCCTATACTTTTCTGCATCTCCCTCTTGCCTCTATCTATTGTGCTCCGAGGCAAAAGCTCTGGATACCTATGTGGCCCGCCGAACAGAAGAGAATATAAGGTCAACCACCTTTTATACATGGACGACCTTAAACTCTTCGCTTCCTCAAAAAAGGACCTCAACATCCTTGTAGATGCGGTAAATAGGTATTCTAAAGCAATTAGCATGAGCTTCGGACTGGACAAGTGTGCCTGCGTCCACCTACACCAAGGAAGACTAGAAACTACATCATCCCGTGACGATCAGGATGTTCAACTCATAGCCGAAAATACCATTCAACATCTGCGTATTCGCGAAACATATACATATCTTGGAATACCGCAGGCGGAAACCCAAAATGTGCATAACTTGAAAACGGCCCTTGGAAAGAGGTATCGCCAAATTCTCAGAAAAATTTGGGCTTCCGAATTATCTGGAAAGAGTAAGATCCAGGCGACCAATATGCTGGCCGATCCTATACTGCTCTACACGTTTGGTGCAGTAAAATGGAACGTCGATGAGTTGAAACAACTTGATCGAAGCACACGCAAGATGATGACAATACAACGAAGTCTTCATCCTAGATCTTCTGTACCTCGAATATATCTCCCTCGCGATAGAGCGGGTAGAGGCTTGCTAAGCTTAGAGTGTCTTCATCGAAGATCGGTTCTGGCTACAGCCTGCTCAGTTCTCAAAAGCACGGATTCCCTTATGCGACTCGTACATCAACATGAAGTCGCCAATGCTGCGGTGTTTCTATACCATGCAGCAGATAGGGCCGCAGAGGAGCTTGACCTCCCATTTCATTCCAGCGACATTACACATGGCCTAGCATCACTAACACCTCTGGTCCTCAAAAGTCGTATACAGGAAGCAGAACATACGCTCCTACTAAGAGAACATGCTGAGAAACCCGTTCATGGTAAGTTCTACTGCATCATACGTAGAGAAGAGCTCTCGATGGGTCTGTCCAACATGTTTCTCAAGTCTGCTGGATTGCGATCGGAGACCGAGGGCTTTCTTTTTGCCGGTCAAGACGGCGTCATAGACACCTTAGTTTACCGCGAGCGCATAATGAATATACCTGTACGCGATACCAACTGCCGAGCGTGCAAGCAAGAGCCAGAAACACTTGGACATGTTCTCAGTGGATGATCTAAATATGCACGCTACGCGTACATAGAGAGACACAATGCAGCTCTAAAAGTGTTATATTACCATCTTAGGCATTTGTATGGTGTTGATCTATTGCCCGTCTTGCCGTACGACCAGGGGGAACTCGCGTCAGTTGTGGAGAATGATCAGTGTAAGATCTACTGGAATTTCTCATTCTTCACCACTCAACGTATCAGTGCTACGAAGCCTGACATTGTCCTCCAAGATCCGAAGAACAAGATCATTTACGTGATTGAATTCTCGGCACCAGCCGATAGTAATATCACGGCAAAGGAGGGAGAAAAACGGGCGAAATATCAAGCACTTCTTTTCGGGCTGAGTAGGCTGTACCAAGGCTACAAAGTCCATCCTATAATTCTTATAATCGGCTGTCTTGGATGTATGAAAGCTTCATTTATCAGCCAACTCAACAAGATTCCGGCTTGCCAGCGTCAGGCTCATTTCATCGCGAACCGGATGCAAAAGCCTGTTCTCCTGGGATCAGTCCATCTGGTCCGTCGACACTGTTCCTCTTAAATTCTACAAAGATTGGTAGCTCTAAAAAAGTATCCAGAGGTGAAACCTTTATCTCCAACTGTCTTGTCTGCCGCGTAAGGTCATCCGCGGCTAGAGACCTGACTCCAAGGAACAGTGTTGCCCGATGTTCTCAAGCGGAAATTTCCCGCTCTTGCTTACCTTTCTAGGACAGAAGGAGCAGAAGCGGATGACGTACACGTTCCAGCAGCTTTGGGATTGGTTTTTTTAAGGAATCACGATCGAAGCTTCCGGAGCCTACAACTTCTCAAAAATGATAATATTTTTCATGACACTACGCTGCCTTGAATAATTGCTACACTACCCGATTCGGGTAGTGTTTCTAGGTGGATAGTTTCTTATCGTAAATAACTACAAGTGTGGGCCCACCATACACACGACACGCCAACAGCACGCAGTTAGTAGTATTCTCGAACGGTCACCCATCCAAGTACTAACCGCGCCCAACACTGCTTAACTTCAGAGATCTAACGAGAACTGGGTTTTTCAGCGTGGTATGGCCGTTGGCCATATCATAGTAAACTAGAATAATGTATAACCGAAAAAAATTTTGAAAATCGAAAACAGAACTTGGTTCAAAAGTAGCAGATTAAAAGCCTGAATGTGTATAATTAATTTGGAACGCATTGATCTATTGTCAATTTAAGATTGTAAAAAATTCTTCTTTTTCTTAACTTTGCTCGAATGATCAGAAGGCAGTGTTTTCGAATTGGAGAAAGACAGGCTGCGTAACGTTTACGATTTCACAACGCGGCCTTCTGATTGTTTCAATAGAGTTAAGAATAATAAATTTGAAGGAGCACTTTCGGGTTCAAATCGTGTGCAAAACTCCGAATCTTGTCGACGTTTTGTGAACATTGCAGTTTAATTCTGCAAGGCTAACCTGAAACTGAAGTTTCAGGTTATATTTTTCTTATATATACTCTCTTCGATGGCTGTGATTGGCCAGAGCGCCCCAACATGGGGAACGGTCGTACTTGATTGGGCAATCAAGTGCTTTCTTGGAAAAATCTTGTATGTTTTTACGATGTCGTTTGTTTTTTCAAATAAAATGCTATGTCATATTTCGATATGATGCTTAGCTAATGCTGATTGCTTGGAATGTTTTAGCTTGACTTTACTCTCATGTTCCTTTACACGTTGCCTCACCGCTCTCCTGGCTTCTTCAATACAGACTATGCCACAAGAACAAGGAATTTTATATACTTCCTGTCTACTGGGAGGTGCCTTTTTATCTGTAGGGTTGTCTAGAAGTTGTCCTATTTTCCAAACCATATTTAAACCACCTGCGAAAAATAGGACAACTTGTGAACAACCCTAAAGATATGAAGGAACCTCTCAGTGTTCCGAGAGTGTATAAAATCCCTTGTTCTTGTGGCAAAGTCTGTACTGAAGAAACCTGGAGAGCGGCGAGACAACGTGTGAAGGAACATGAGAGGCTGGCTAAAACATTTCAAGCAATCTCAATATGGTAAAGGTAAGAAGTCCAGTCGAATCCCGCGTATGTGATCGCAACGAGCTTTATTTTCTTCAAGTTCTGCTACCCAATTGTAATTATATCATGAAATGATTATAAAAAAACGGTGGCAATAAACATTTGAAAAAGCTATTCCCTTCAAAATTCAAGGGTTGAAAAACCTTTTAACAACTTAATTGCCATTTGAATTTTTTTCGCACCACGAATTATTTTTTGATAATTATAAAAATAATTTTTGTAAACAAATACACAGTTTTCGTATGTCACAATGAATAGGCTTGATTTTTTTTTGCAGAATCAAGCAAAAATGTATTTCCTCCTTGCTCCATTTTTTTGAAATTGACAACCACTGTTCATTATCTAAACAATATTCAAAAACAAATACAGATTTTCCACATTATTTCACGAATAGCCTCAATTTGTATCCAAAATTGAAATAGTTACATTTATAATATAAAAAAAAACTGGTTCAATTTCCTACTCTAAAAATAAATTTTCAGCTAAAATGAATCTTCTCAAAAAAAAATTTATTTTCAATGAAGGATTTCAACTTTCCACCAGGTAGTTGGATTTTCAAACATAGAAGATTAATTCTCAATAAGAAGTACGATTAATGATATTTAAATCAAGAAATATTTTGAATAAATCAAACATAGTTGCATGCAATAAAAAAATACAGAATACATAAATTTTCAACTAGAAATGTGATATTTGAATTTTCAGTTGAAAATAAATTATGACTATACACTGAAAAGAAACAAATTTTCAACGGAATTGTCATAAATTTTTATGAAAATTCAACTTTGGAACAATTCGTTTAGGGTCGTTTGCATAAAAAACTGGTATTTATTTTCTCACAAATAGTGGAAACGGTTGATTCTTTATAAAATAAAATTTGTTCGCTCACATTAGTGAGTTGGAAAAAACATCAAAATCAATTGACAATTGGCTTATAGACAGAATTTTGTCCCAAAAAAGTGATTTTCGCCAGACAGTGAGTCTTCCCGAGTGTTTGGGACGACCAGTCCATCCCCCTTTCCGACTCCCGTAATTTTTCGGGAGAACTGGAAATAGCCTTCCCATACATCTTTCATTTTATTAAATATTTTTTTCATATTACAAAAATTTTCCATTTAAAAAAAATGTATTCCTCTAAAAACTGCTAATAAAGGGATGTGAAGCCATCAGGGTATTTGAGGATTTATACTAAATAACTGCGGATAGTGCTGACATAAATCTATTTAAACGAATAAACTTTTGAATAACGAAAACTGTAACAAATAAAAATTTTATTCTTCATGAATAATATATAGTTCACGAAATATTGCATCATTAGTAAGAATTCTTCAAACCTTTAGTAGTGACAAATAAAGTTTTTTTCATTGAATAGATTACTTTTAGTTTTCAAAAAGTGAGGTTAAATAGATAAAGTATGTTAATGAATAATGCTTTTTTCATTTTGTAGCAATGAGTTTTAAATACGTTAAGGTAGCGGAGGTGACGTAGCCTGTTTACAAGTTTCACGATATTTATAGCCTTCTTATTGCTTCAATAAAACTGAAAAAGTTTCACAATCGTGTTCTTTTATCAAACTTTTATGTTGACAGATTTCAAATTCTTGGAAGCTTATTTTAATTAATATATTCAGCTCTAACAAAATTATAATATTCTTACTAATTATAAGTGTTTTGAAGTTTTCCACAACCGAATTATCAAATATGTATGCTTTTTAGTCAAGAATTGTCTTACTAATTTTTAGGGCTTCATCTTTGCTCAAATTACTTTAGTCAATTTTCATTAATAATTGATACATTTTTAATAGCACAGCAGTTTAACAAGTTGTTTCAAAAACCACAACAAAAAATGCAAAAAGTTCAAAATTAGCAAAATGGCATCAATTATCCTGAATATCTGATTAAGTTCTTTAAAGTTCCTGAAAATCATGTCAAATCCCCTGAAACATTGAGATTCTCTCTAGAATTGTACCAGATAATATCTTCAAACTCTTCAAATCTTTATAAATAATTTTAAAATTTCATACATTTTCGTAATCCTTTGGAATTGTTTAACATTAAAAAATTTTGAAATTTTGCAGAAAAACTACTGCTATAATATGAGTTTTTGATATTTTTTAAAAATCATTTGATAGATTGAGAATTCCACCCACAGAAAACTTTCTTGAAAACATTTTTTATCTTTGCTTGCATTTTCATACATGAGACAGAAAAATATATGGAAGGCAATTTTTATTTCTGTCTTTACACATGCTGTAATGTTTAATTATGCTGAAGGTTCAATGGGAAGTAAGTCTAACAAATACGAAATATTATGAGATCTGATATCCATAATCATCCTCCTTCCACTCTACCTATTTTGAAGAATAAACAAAGCGAGTCATTGCGTGGATGATAAAAGTTAGTATATATAGCAGCCATTTATCGAGTGAATTCTCATACGCAGTTGTTTAAAAATCAGTTGACACTTTCATTTCTGCGTCATTGTGAATATATAAAAAAAATGAAGTTTGCTTTTCCCACCCTAATCCTTGCGTTCGTTGCTGTGGTTCATTGTTATCGTCATCGTAAGTGTAATTCATCATTGTAATTATTATTTATAACAAATATCACATTTGATTCCAAACATATTTACTTAAAAGTATCCAGTTTGAATTGTGCATTCCTGAAGTTTCCAAGCATCCAAGTTCCCTTGATTGTCAGTTTTGTCGAAAAACATTGATTTTAGAAAAAATATGTTTCAAAATGTTTTAAGAAATTCTTAATTGCGTAATTTTAATACTTTAATGGATGCCAATTTTCTTAAAGTATCTGGATATCTTTACCGTCTGCACATATTTGCACGGCTTTTTATTTGCTGATCCGTAGGAGATAACGCATGTCTAGTAGACACTTTTTCTCAACTTAGCTAACTCAGCTTACTTCTCCAACGCTCCCTTCCAATCTCTACCACTCCCCCCCACCTGTCTTCTTCACCACTACTTCCACTGTTACCATACATCTTCATCTTACCTTCTACAGCTCCTCTCCTCCTACCCAACTCATCATCCTCTATAACACCTTCCCCTTGCTTGCCCCCACATCCCCTACTTTCCCTCCCCCTAAATTTCTTCCAATCATTTCTTCTCTAAACTCCTTCACATCGCCTACTTCTCCTCCAACGCTTCTTTCCAATCATCACTTACTACTTGTCTTCTTTACCCCTACACTCATAGTCCCCCTACTTCTTAAGCCCACGCCTACAGCTCCTCCCCTCCATCCCTTCTACCCAACTCACTATTTTCTACAACACCTTCACCTACTACCCTACCAATCCCCACTTAACTTCCCCTTTCCTAATCCTTCCTAATTCTACTTTTCCAAACTTGTCCATCACTCACTTCCACCTGCTTCCCTCACTGCCGATCCTCTTTAATTCCACTTAACTCACCACATGGGAAGAAAGTACGATGGAACCACTCTGGGGCATAATATTATATTATACGCCGAGGCGCATAATGAGGGTCTTTACGCGATGAGCTGAAGACCCGAATGGGGTCGTTGCATGAATTTTAGGTAATATATTTTTTAAATACTGCATAACATTCTGATCATTTTAGAGCATTTGAAAAATGTTTTGAATACTTTATTGTCGAGAAAAAAAATGTTTAAGAAAAGTATCGAAATCCCTATTGAAAAAATCTGTGACCTTGAAACGTCACTTCCCAAGAAGCGCGTAGCCAATCAGAATAGTGATCCAGTGACTAACGAAGTATCTAGCAGACAGCTGGCGAAAATTCAATTTACAATTTTTAACAGAGATATTTGTTTACTTAAAATTGACGATAAGCAGCCAGTCGTAGTCAAACCTCACTAAAAAATACAATGTTGCTTAAAAAATATAACCTGAAAAAAGATAGTAATGAATAATATAATCGAGTGCGTGGGAATGAGACGTTTCTAAAGATAATCTCAAATTTTAGTGAATCATATGTTCGGAACGGAATTACGAGCACACGTTAGTCGGATTTCTTTCGCCTTACATTTCACAAGTATAATAATGAGAGCCTTTCAAAAAAAATGTTTTGTTACTGATTCGCACTGTCACACTTTGCAAAGCCAAGTGTCAGTGAAATTCTAGGCATTTTGAATAAACCTTACAATAGGTTATGTTAACTGTTTACAGTCATTCGCTAGCGGCCATATTATATTCCCTCATCAGCCGGACAACCGCGCTAGTCAGAATGAAGTACTTCTGAAAACCCGCCCAACCAATCAGATTTTCCCGCAAAAATTCAAAAAGTATACTTCTTAAACATTAAACAAAATATTTGAAGTTAATTGAAAAAAACACTCCTTCCCTAGTTACATTATTTTTTTGGTGTTCTTTTAATTTTACTAGGAAACAAAAATTTGAAAATATGCAACAACCCCATTGCGCCCATTGGCGCATATACTATTTTATTTTACCACGGTTTATTTACAAGTTTTTTTGCGAGAGCGTAGAGTATCGTAATGTTGTACATTACAATACAGCGGAGTGTAATGTGAAAAGTGATCTTCCGCTGTATCGTAATGTACAACATTACGATACTCTACGGAGTCACATAAAATGTTTTTCTGGACAAATTAGTCTAGAGCTTACAGTTCTAATCCAATTGGAGCATTTTTTTTTATTGAATGCAAGAAAAAGGGCAGGTTATGTATTTTTCAGTAGGAAATGAAAAATGTAAACCAATTAAAATGAAAAAATTGTAGAGAATAGAGTCAGCCAAAAGTCAATAAGAAAATACAGAAAATAAAAGAACACCTACCAGAGACAAGCAACATGCAGTCAAAACACAATCAAGCCAACAAAAAAAACAAGAGGAGACGAGTGACATAAAATTGAAACACAACGAAATAAAATAACACACAAATAACAACAAAAACAACAAAAAAAAGGTGCCCACTCAGGAACACCTGTCTGGCGCTGACTGAAATTTTTGGGATTAATGGCAGATTAAGGTACTTTCGAAAATAAAAATTTTTCACCTCAGGCCTTTTTCAATTGTTTGAAAAATTCATTTTAATGTCAGTTTTCATTCCAAATCATGAAAATTTTGTCTTTTCTGGTAATAATGTCACTCTAAACGAATTTTAGGAGTAATATTTTTGGTTTAAAACGCGTTCTAATTTTGTTCAGGCAATTTCCATTAGTTTACATTTTTTCCCCACTCAGTCTTGAAAATCTGGTATATTTTAAACGAATCACATAATTCATGACAACAGTAATTTCAATTCAATTTTTAAGAATGCTAGTTTTCTTTCCTGAAAGGTTTTTGTTTGTATTACTTATGGGACACTGGAAGACACTTCAAAATGCACTGCTGTGTTCTATTTCGAAAATAGGAAATGCCTGTAAGATTTGAATTTTGAATATTGCATTGTTCACAAAGACAATAATTATTAATGGAAGAATACAAACTTGCAATATAAATTTATGACACATCAATCTTTTTGAATTAAACCTCAAAATTAAGCAGAAAGTATTTTAAAAAATTATTAAATTATGTTTCCCCAGCAATTCGTTGCTACTCATGAAATTGATTTAATGAGTAGCCTTACTCCTTCATTTAGTAACATGAACTTGAACATTTTATGCAGTAGAAAATGATGAAATTATTAATTCAGCAATCAGACATAATGCTACTAATTGTATTAGGCAAATTTCTACTTATGCAGATTAAGAGAGTGAAAAATTGAGGTTTAACTTCTAAGAAACAATATCTTTATAATGAATAACACAGTGTGAGAGAGTTTGAAATAACAGAATTTTCTTCACCTTTTTCCTGAAAAGTCAGGCCAGATCATTGAGGGTTTGATGAACAATTAAAGAATGTCTTGAACATAACAAATTATGCTGAATCCATTAAGTATGTAATTATTGTAACTTTTAGGAAAGTCGTAACTTTTCATACGTTAGAATTGAAAAAATTGGAACAAATATAAATTGTTTAAACAACTGATACTAGTTTAGTTACTTTATGTGCGATTTCTTTTGCATCTCATTTTAAATTTGTATAGTAAATTTAATCAAGTACATGCTGAAAATTTCCTATTAAATCTGAAAAAAACCGTGAAGTCTCATTTTGATATTTAAAAACCGCTTCTTCCCTGCCCTAGTGAAAAATTAAAAACAGATTTATTACGACCCACCCTATTACAACAGTGCAAAAAATCTAAAAATGTGAATTTTTTTCCTACAACTCTAGGTAATGCTTTGAACTACATTGAAGTAGACATGGAGGATAATTCTATCTATTGGGGTTGCTTTTCTACACTTATGGAGATACCCAAGTGGATGAAGAAACAGAAAAGACCTAAGGAAAATCCGTATTATTCAGTTGTTCTACACAGGAATAGTGTACTGCCTCATCAGTATTTATGGCACCTTCAACCGCTACCATATGAAAACGGTCGTATGCCCGTAGGCGGTGAACTTCCAAAGAAAATTAAGATATTTATAGACGGTTTATATTTATATGCAGATGAATTTGTGCCTTACGTTCCCCAAATACACGCAAATCTGGAATGGCATGTATATATAACTCTAGAAGGAACTACACATGTCTTTGCTGCACATCTGAAGGTAGGAGGCATATCAGAAGCAGACATAGATCCCAGAATTGTAGACCGCTTCCTAGAAGATGGTCAAAAGTTGAGTGAAAAACTTCAAGGAAAAAACTACAGTTAAATTATTTTGCATGTACAATTTTCCGCTGTTTAAGAATACATGCTTTTTAGCGAAATTTCATCCTGCGATGGAATGGAAGCTGTCTGCTGCGTTCTTATCAACAATGATGAAACGACATAGTATGAGTGAATCCGAGTTGTAAATTAACACAACAGATTTGAAACAACTTTTCGCTTGCTCAATTGTCATTTTAAAAGTAGTCAGACTCATCGTGAATGAACTGAAACATATTTCTCGTCAATGAAAAAATAGAACTTGACACAACAACAACCGTCGTTTGTTTTCGAACAAAACGAAAAAGTAGGAATCAAAATAATTCTGAGGTTAAAGCATTAACGTGATTTCCAATGTGGTGCATAAGCTGCATCTTTAATTTACTTCAGCATGAAATTCAGTTTAAATAATAATAATTGAAAATCAATTCTGATGTAGAAATAAAGCGACTTTTCAACTTATATCAAGTGCTTCATTCTCAGTCGCGGAAAATATTTTCTCATTTATCCGCGAAAAATGCAACTATTTCTTAAAAATCTGGTGTGCTGAATTCCAGACCGATTCCATTCATACTTTCATATTCTTCGCACTCCTGTAAACTACATAGCAGACGACGCTTTCTCACTGAAAACTTATTCCGACATAATTTAAAAACACTAAATTGTCTCAGTTTCGTTTAAAGTTTATTCGATAAGATTAATCTCTGTTGCAGCGAATCTTTCAACTTGAATCGATGTAAACAAATCTTCTGTTTTTTGTATGAATAGATTAGATTGTGTTATTTCAAAAATGGTCAAAGTAATAAGCTCAATGGTAAAGTTGTTAAAAATGTTATGCTATATTCTTCTTTATTTTGTATGACGGCATTATTTTGTATTGTTGAAAAAATTCACGAAAATAAATTTCATATTTTCAAGCAAAATTTGTCTAGAACTTTTTTCGGGAAACTATTTTGTTTTCATTTAGCAATACAAATCATTCTTTTCGAAAATTTTCCGGCAATATTGAGAAAATAATTTCTGATAACAAGACTTTTCTCAAAACATTGAAGTCATTAAAGCTAGGAAAACATTATTTAAAAGATTTTAACATTTTTTAACATACAAGACAAAATTGAACTTATTTTCAATCTAATATATTTTTCGTACATTGTTTTCCGTAAGGATAAAATTGTCAAAAAACTTCCATACATATATAAAACGAGTCTGTGTATTTCGAATTTTCGATTTTTTTAATATTATAATTTTAGCTATTATAAAAATCGTTTTGATCAGGGTTACCTTATTTATTCTTCAATGGTGTAAATTTCAAATTTCAGAATTCAACCTTTTTTAGGCTATAATTTGCATGGCTACACTTCATATACTTTTTATTATGAAAATAAATTGAAAATGTTTAAGAAAAAAATGTACAATTTGTAATGGAGCAATTTCAGCTTCTTCAATATTATATATATATATTCTTTTTTAAATCGATTAATTTTGCAAAAAGACGTATTTACTGTAAGTTTTGATGTAATTTTGATAATTTAATATAATTATTAATGTAGAATTTACGCCCTATAACTAGAAACAAAATATGAGGATAATTAAATTTTCTTTTTAATTTCTTTATTCGTCCAGTCAAAATAGACCACTCTTGTTATAAACAAAATACTGAAAACTGTGGACACTTCGTGTAAGAGTTAGCGTGAATATTTAGAAAAATAATGTTTTGAGAATAAAATAAAATTTTTAATCAGCACTCATCAAACCTTCCACAACCAATATTTATGAAATATGCTCTCTAAATCTAAATTAGTAGAAATTCAACTAATTAACTCAATACTAAAGATTTCAACGGATAAATCCATTATTTTCAAATTTCATTGATTGAAATAGTAAGATAATTGTAAAAGTCTCACATAATAAAAAACAAAAACATTTTTTCCACTGTATCGATAACAGTCTTCGCAGGTAAAATGCTGTAAAAGAGAGGAATGAGCTGATTTATTCTTCTAAATTCTTAACATTTCAGGTAAAAACATTGCATTTACAACAAAAGATATGAATTTTCAACTAAATAATTGAAGTCCAACCAGGATGTTAATTTCTATAAAGACAAATAATTTTCTACCAAATAGATCATTTTTTAACTAAATACATCCATTCATAATTGAAATGATAAATTTTCAACTGAAATTTTGAAGTTTTGACAAAAAAATGTATTTTCAACAAAATATTCTAATTTTCAAGCAAAGGAATTGAATTTTCAAACCGACCCGAAAATGTAAATTTTTACCAAAAAAGTCAATCTTCAACTACATAGTTGAATTTCATACCAATAAGGATTACATTTTTACAAACTTGTTAAATTTTCATGTCAAAAAGACAAATTTTCTTCAGAATACATGAATTTTTAACTAAAAAATATCAATATTTACCCAAAAATGGAATATAGTTATAATTTAAGTTGAAAAAGTTAATTTCAAATTTATGTAAAAACGCATTCCACTGTAATACAAAGTAATGCATTTTTAAATGAAATGATCAATTTTCATCTAAAGTATATCAATTTCAAACCAAAAAAAGGAAATTTCAGCCCGAGAGATTAATTTTCTACCAAAAGATACAAAATTTCAACTGAAAAAAATCAGTTTGAACCAAAAATGGAATATCTAAATTTGTAAGTAAAAGATCTTAATTATCGAACAGTCAAAAAACAAATTTTTAACAAAATGGTTGAATCATCGATCAAAACAGATTAATTTTCCACCAAACAGGGGTATTTTCAACCAAAAATATTACTTCTAACCAATTTAGTCAATTTTTAAACAGAAAAGATTTTTCGGACAAGAAAGAAACAAAAATTACAACCAAAATGTTGAATTTTTAACTCTAAACTTAAATAGAGCAGATGAATTCTCAACCAAAAATAAAGTTGTAGACTTTTCAATAAAAAGTAAAGAATTTTTAACCAAAAATGGTTTGATTTTCTTATTGGGATCTATTAATTCAGTTCTCGTTTAATTGGGAAAACGCGGTGAAGGGGAAAGGAGGGAAATAGTGGAAAGATTGCGATAAATAAATAGGAATTTTGATGATTTATAGAACAAAAAATAATAAATAAAAAAATTGAAGTTTATTCTTAATACTTTCACAATATTAGCGTGCGTATATCGTTAATTACTGATTGAATCAGTACATTTTTACTAATTATCAGTGACTATTTCCTAGCTACAGCAACTAGTAAAATGTAACTGGTTTCTTGATTTAAATTTAGAGAGTGTCATTGTTAACCATACTTGCGTTTTTGCTGAATTAAGTTAAGTAAGCTTTTTTTATCCCCAAAAATTTTCATGGTTTTAAATATATTTGTATGATAAAACAATAAATTATAATAAAGTTATATTCGGTAATTTGAAGAAATTTTTAATATACTTGTATATTTTTGTAAAATAGTGCCAATTTTATCTAAAAATTGTAAGTAAAAATTGTAATTTGTAAAAATTGTAGCTTTCTGTAGTTTACTTCAATTACTTGTATTTTCTAGTATCTCATGGTGAAAATACGTTTCCACTAAAAACGCTGATGTATTATCTCACGTTTCCATCTTGTTCTTTTTTGAGTTAAGGAAATTATTTGTTTGATACTGTATTATTTGAATTTAAGAAAAAAAAGATATTTCAGATTTAAATAGAGCACTGGCTAATATCAAAGAAATAATTGAATCATTTTCATTATTTTATTCCAAGAAACTTGTTTCTTGAAATCAAATGAGTTTGTTTAATATAATGTCTTCTCAATAACGACTAATAAAATTCCAATAATGTGCAATATTGTCAGCTTTATTGAAGCAGTAAGAAAAAAATATTGTGGAACTTTTCAGTTGACTGAGTCACGTGATCGTGAATAAAAAACATCTGTGGGGTTCACTGTGAGTTCTTAACAAAATGTATTATTGTAGAACTCTAGAACTCTTTTAAATCAAAAGAATTTCAGAGAAAATCGAGTTCCTAAAAAGTGAAGGATAACTATTATTTTTTGAATTATTCATTTATTTTTAAATTTCAGAAAGCTGGAGTTCAATTTTATACCCATCGCATTATATTATTTGCAGGAAAGCCGCTCTTAACATACATGTAAAATTGTTCATAAAGGGAAAGAAGAATGTGAAGATTTTGACAAAAATATTTCCTAAAATATTTTGTCATGTTTCTGACGATTAGCTCAAGTTTCCTATGTCCAAAAAACCAAAATAAGATAATTATGTACACCTTATACGGCAGAATAAGAATACATTTTTTTTCAAATTCTCTAAATAAGAAGCAAAACCGGATCAACTTCTTCAAATATTAAATAGTGATAAAAGAATATTTGTTCCGTAATTACGTAGGCTTTATTTTTTCTTCTCTACTAGTCTCGAAAGTGAAAAAGGACAAACAATTTCGTAACTTATTGAGACAAAAATTATTATTCTCTATACTATCACGACGACAACGAAGAAACGAACAATTTTGATTTTAAGGATCGAAATTACTTTTTGAATTATATGCAATACTATAAAATCATTTAATTTCTCACAAGAAAACGCATGGTAAAATTAGGAAAATAATAAGTGGACAAAGGCCATTTAGATTTTCCTAACCCAAACACACAATGTATGTTATTTCTTTACAGATTGAAATTTCAGAAAAAGTGATTAATAATTTCAGTACTACCAATTATTTCTCTATTATTAATTAAAATAATAGTTGTCTGAGAATTACGAAGGAGCCTTTAAGGAACCCTATAGATCTAAATTAGTGAAAATTTTGCTAATTGAATTATTAATTGAGTGTTTGACTATAATGAAATAGTAGAGTTTTAGCATATCACTAACCAAATAGTAAAAAATCGAAAGTTTATATTGACAAATTCTTTAGAGATTTCGAATACTAATCAATTGGTGCACCCACGGTGATTCGGTTTCTTTGCCCTATAGTGAAACGGGTTATAGAGAAAAATTAATAGCTGGTTTTTTCAAAACACATAATGAATGAGACCATTTTTCAAAAATAAAATCAATAAGATAGAGAAATAAATTGATAAAATACCACTTTTACATTTCATCCAGACTTTGAAGACTAGTAAAGAAAATAATGATATCAGACTTTTGCAAAAATATTAACTGATGATTTAAAATCATAATTTATGGTGATTTTTATATTCTGCGGGATACATTAATTGATATTTTTGAAAATTAAAGTTCGAGAAAATTATTTGATTAGTCCCAGAGCTTCATACCAGAAAAGGAGAAATAAGATGTGTTTTTTTGAAGAAACAAAAGTTGTGCTGCATTGTCCTAGACTTGTGCTCTATCGTGCCGCGAAATTTTTTTGAAAAAAATCAGAACTGAAGACAAAATTTAAAAAAAAACTTTTTCAGGCCTTCACCGCCATTTTGTTCTTTTGAAAAAATGTTGTGCTGAATTATGCTAGGTTTGTGCTCAATCGCGCCGTCAAAAATTTCTCAAAAAAAATCAAAATAGGAGGCAAAATTAAAAAAAAAATCCGGGCCAGCACCGTCATTTTGTTTTTTTCACACAAAAAAGTGTTGTTGCATTGTGCTAGGCTTTTTCTCAATCGTTCCGTAAACGATTTTTCAAACAAATCAAAATTGGAGCCCAAATTAAAAAAAAAACCGGGCCAGCACCGTCATTTTGTTTTTTACACAAAAAAAAAGTTTTTCTGGGTTGTGCTAGGCTTTCAAAACAATTATTCTTCTCTACACTTTTACCTTAGGTCTATATTTTTTGGTGAAATAATAGTTTTATTTTTCCCCAGAATAAATTTTTTAATTAAAAAATATTCAAAATGCGAATTTCGAAAATCTGAAAGTTGTTCTGACTTGTGCTAGACGTACAACAAAATTATTGTCCTATACACTTTTCACTTCAGTCAATATTTTTTGGTGAACAATGTTGAAATGGTGAATCTAGTTAAAAGTGTATGCAAGAATCATTTTTGTACACGTATAACAGAACCCAGCAAAACTTTCAGATTTTCAAAATTCGCATTTTGAAAAATTTTGGATTCAAAAAATTATTTTCAGAAAAAATTTGATTTTTACCAAAAAATATTGTACTCAGTGAAGAATGTATGAAACAATAATTTTGTTGTACGCCCACGACAACCCAGCACAACTCCCAGGCTTTCGAAATTAGCATTCTGAAAAATGTTGGAGCCAAAAAATGATTTTGAGGAATAATAAAACTATTATTTACCAAAAAAGATAGACCTAAGGGAAAAGTGTATAGGACAATAAGAACCCTTTTGCATGCCTAGCATAACCCAGCACAACTTTTAGATTTTTGAAAATGGCATATTGAAGAATTTTGGATTCAAAAAATTATTTTGAGGAGAAGAAGTTTCATTTTTATGAAAAATATGGACCTGAATTAAAAATGTATTTCAGATATTCGAAATTCGCATTTTGAAAAATTTTGGATTCAAAAACCTTAGTAAAAAGTGTATAGAAGAATAATTGTTCTGCACGTCTAGCACAATTCAGCACATTTGCTAAATTTTTGAAATTCACATTTTGAAAAATGTTTGATTCAAAAAATTATTTTGAGGAAAAATAAAACTATTATTCTACCACAAAATATACACTTCAGGGAAAAGTGTATAGGACAATAATAATTCTTTTGCACGCGTAGCACAACCCAGCACAACTTTTAGATTTTGAAATTCGCATTTTGAAAATTTTTGGATTCGAACAATTATTTTGAGGAAAAAAACTCAACAAAAAATATGGTGCTCAGTGAAAAGAGTATGAAACAATAATTTTATTGTTCGCCCTGCACAACTTTCAGATATTCGGATTTCGCATCTGTAACATTTTTGTTTTTTTTTGTGAATTTCGGTTTAAATTTTGACTTTTCTAAAAAAATATTTTATGGCACAATTAAGCACAAACCTAGCACAATTCAGCACAACTTTTGTTTTTTCGAAAAAACAAAATGGCGGCGCCAACTTCTTGGGCATGCAAACAAGCCCTCGAAGTTTCATCAGCTAATTTCAAACCGCATTTAAATTATCTTGTTAACAAAAAAGTGTGATCTTCACCTTATGACGTTCTTTTCAATACTACAATAATCATTTGTATATTTTAAGAAATACATTAATTAATATTTCCAGGATGACGCGAGACTAAAAATTATTTCATTATCCCAGAGCTTTAAACCTACAAAAGAAATGTAATCGTTGGAGATAGGTGGTTTTGAACAAAAGCCAACTTCAACCCAGTCAATCTTGGTACTAAATCACTTTTTCGAGTCAAGCTTTTTTTCAAGCTTTTATGGTTTGACACTCATCAAATTATGTACATCCTTGTCATTTTACGAAAAGTTGCATGAGAATGGACGGTAGTGGGAGGTTCAGAAAAAAAACATTACGGACGGTCAACTGGGGGTTTATGGTTCGAAAATTAACTGAAAACCAATCACGTGATCTATGGCCCTCCCACATGGTAAATATTCGTTTTCAATTGGCACGTGTAGATCTGGTCTGATTCTGACTCTAAAATTTGCAAGGAAAGTAAATGAGTTTGCTTATTTTACAGCAGAAATGTATGCTTTACACACCGCTACATTTTTCCCACTCCGTGCCACCAACTAAATATAGACTATCATTTTTATCAATACTAAGATTATGGCTAGTATATAAAGTAGAAATTATTCAACATATTATCAGTTATAGGACCAGACATTTTTTTAATCTGTTCTCTGTTTCTGTGAAAATGAAGATCCATATTTGCACTCTCGTCACTTTTATAATATTTCTCAATTCCGTCCGTAAGTAGAATATATGATATTAATCAAAGCAATCATCAAATTATCTGTCCCATCTATCTATCATGTCATCTACTCCATCATCTTCACCAAATTACTAAATCAATCATATATTAAAATATCTCATTTTCATCTATCGAATATATTCCAGAATTTGTTTTCCGTTATATATATATATATATATATATATATATATATTCCATTCAAATACGCATTCCACTTTTTAAAAGATTTGAAACATATGTTACTTTAATTGTGCGTATTTCATTTTATTGCGTGATGATTTATTTAACGGAAATTTTTTTTAATAATTGTGATACAATCACTCTTCATGAAGAATATGTTATCATTTTTTATAGAAACAATTCAAATCCAATCTTTTCACTCTCAATTTTTTCATGAGAAAGTAGTTCTGCTGTTTTCTGGCGCACACATATGTTAATACGCAAAGTCTTTGTATAACTTTGTCCTTTTGTTCCGGTGTAAATTTTTCAATTATAATAATTTGAAACTAAATGAGGCTGAAATTTTAGACTGAGAGACGGAAAGAAACGGATGTGCAGCAAAATTTTCGGAACATATGTTAAGAACCATCCATAAATTACGCAGATTTTTTTTGGTTACGTAACGGTATCTTCCACCATTTTGCAGAATCACATCCAGAAAGATAAAGCTTTTTCACAATTTTTGGAATTACCACTAATCCCAAAATTATTCAGCATACTTTTTAACTTGCCGGGCTTTGTACTATTTACTAAATAGACCGTTAGATTTTTTTCTAGTTTCAATTTTCTTTCTTTTCAATTTAAGTAAATTCTCATTCTATTGTGAAAACTTTAGCCAAAGTAGGAGTCATGAGCCTACGGAAACGGGTATCGTAGCATGTTAAGGCGTAAAATCAGATACCCCGTCACCAGTCAGAAATGCAAACAATTATTTTCTAATTTTAATAATACGTAACTGGTCTGGATGAATGAGGGACCCATCTTCTGATTTCCATTTCACTGACTTTTTATGTCACCCTCTTTTAGTCCTTCTTCTATTAAAACCTCTTTTTAGTAACCTTGCTAGTTACAAACTCTTTATAACAGCTCAAACTAAACATTCTTTCTGATAAATGTTCCAAAAATTTTGCAAATAAATTTGTATGTGTACCCATACATTTGATATTTCCGACACCTAATAAAAATAAATAATTGACCCGCCGGATGCAATAACCAGCCCGACGCTCGAAAATGCGTAAAAGCATTGTCCGATAGTTTCAAAGAAATACAATTTTTCAAATAAAAAAATCAATTTTTTGAAAACGTAGCATTCTAGATGATAAGAAAGTGACTTTCAAACAACTTCAAATGATTGATTTGTGCAGCAATGTTGAATGGAGTTATTTGGAAAATCTCATATCGAATCGTTGAAAATTTACTGAGATATTCAGACTTGGAAAAAGTACTTGGCGTCTGCCCGCGCTGTTAGTTAATGCGGCGCGAGGACTGCTCTGTCAGGCAGCGTTCTCGAAGTTCAGTCTGCGCGGGCAGACGTCTAGTACTTTTTCTGAAGCTGACTATCTCAGTGAATTTTCACTGGAAGTGGTTTGAAAGTCGATGTTACCAAGATAATTTTTACCGGCAAACCAAGAAAATACAATTATTGATTTACCTGATTTTACAATTGAATATTATTGAACAATAAGTGATTATGAACTTTAGCATGATTCCCTACGCATCGCTAGAGTATTTTGAATACGTCCTACAAATATGAACTCATTTCAATAATATTTGGCCGAGTTAGAACGATTTAAGTTTTAAAACCTAATTAAATCAGGGAGGAACTTTTTTTCAATGTTCCGTTTTTATTATTAAAAGTAAACTCTTAGCGAAAAAATTTCGAAAGAAAAATGTTTCACTTCGTTATTATCTAGAATTCTACTTTTTCGAAAAATTGATTTTTCAATGTTGAAAACTGTTTTTCTTTGAGACGATCGGATAATGCTTTTACGCGTGTTTCGAGCGTTGGGTTGGTTATTGCATTCAGCGGGTCAATTCTTGAATAGAAATTTTGCCAAAATACTTTGTGGCCAAAACGTTTTAAGGAAATTTTTCTGTGTAGATTTGAAGGTGGCTCTTTTTTTCACAGAATCAAGTCCACGACCATCACGTCGGAATGAGAGCCCTAATCTCGACGCCGTCCCATATTTTAAATCACCTGGTACCAAGCTACGTGTATACCGAATCACTCAAGGTCTGTATTCTAATTATCATTTGCAGCCTTTCCAGTGGAGGGGGAAATGTGACCTTGAGACCCCCCCCCCCAGATCGGTTGAATCCACCGCTGGGGTGTTTTATAAATTATTTACTCGAAGTAAAGTGCCTAGAGGCACATGTGAACATCAACCGATCTTGCTCAAATTTCTGGTGGACATTATTTTTTAAGCGATAACAAATTCTTCCGATTCAAAATAAAAAATAAAAATAAAATTGTAATTGTCTAGAATCAAGGCTTTCCAAAATTTTCGATTCAATCGTGTACTTTTTTAAATATCTTTTCTTCTACTTCATTATGAATAATCAAAAGGGGAAGATCGTAAAAGTTCTATGAATCAAACATTTATAAATGTTGACCTAATCAATATAATTAAAATTTAATTCCGAGGAAGATTCCATTTTTTCGAAAAACACATCTTTTTTGCTCAATTTTTTTTCTGACAAATAAAAACAGATTCGACAAGAGGCTAAGAAAACAAGTTTGCTCATTTTAAAAGTCATGCGTCATTCGCGAGAAAAATTAAACATCTAATACTTGAGAAAATTTTTTTTCGATAAAACTAACTTTTCATTTTTTCAAAATTTAGCCGGGAATATAAAGTCGAATTAAATAGAAAACTCTAATTTCTTTATTTTATTCAATATTTTTCAAAAATTCTGGCTTAAGTAAAAATTATATTTGGTAAATTGTATGCATGCCAAATCATTTTTGTGGCCATGGGATGTAGTTTTTGTCTATCGTTTTGGCGAAGTAAAACAAATAAACCTACATTTCGTCGAAGGTGAGATTATTAAGTAGAAAATTTTTAATAATTTAAGTAAACATCCTCACCAAAGAACTGTTTTTTTACTAGTATTTTCAATTATGCCAAAGGCCATAAAACTCCCAAAAAAACGTTTTTAATTGTACCGTGACCAGAAGTAATGTAGGTTGATTCGTTTGGCTGTGTTACCCTTGAAATATTAGTTATCTCAAATATTCATGCAATGTAGTAGTTATAAGATAATCAGTTTATTATTCTTTATTATAATTAATAACTATGTTTTTCTCACAGCATCAATTAATGCTGGCCCGATCAAGATTGATAATTGTGATGAATTACACCGTATCATTGGAGAACACCATACTTTAACGCTTATTGCAAAAGCTGAAGGTGGGAAGTTTTATTCAGTGCTTGAAACTGGTCCAGAAGGTAATTTATGAAATAAAACACAATCTAAATCAAATATTAGAGAATCTTGCCTGAAAAATCTAGAATTTTTTCCTAGTTATGGAAAGTTTAACGGACGGATCCAGAGGTGATCTATATCCGTACGCCCCCACCCAGATTTAGATAAAATTAATTATTCAATTAATTAAGTTGAAGAATTGAAAATTCAATTTCTTGAACAAGTGAGGCCAGTTGCCCCTTACCGTTTCGGAATAATTCTATATCGCTTTTTTGAATCCGGCGCCTCAATTATTAGTACACTCACCATTTAAATCAACTTGATAGTTTTAAATTAATGGCTTTTTGATTCTTTTAATTAATTGAGTACTGCATGTTTTCTTACGGGATTAGGTCAACGTTTAGAGGTCAAGCCTCAACCATTTGATAAACTGCTACGCTATTTGGAACCATACGCAGAATTTAGACTTGGCGGGTGGTACCAGTATCTTTAATAGACACATGCACTTCCTCGTTCAGTAGGTAATATGAAAACTAAAATACAATCTGAAACAAATGTCTATCATAGATTTATGGCTAAACCGACCAAAGATTTGCTCAATTCAAGGGTATTTTGTGGCTCTATAAATTCTTCTACATCCCAAGGTTAATAAAAAATAGAGAATATGTTTTACACCACTAGTGTAGTGTCACCCACTTAGTACTTTCAAATTATAAATTTTTGTATGATAAAAATAATGACTCTGATATTTTTTCTTACAGAATCAAGGAGAGAGAAGTGAGTGAAAAGACATAGTACAAACTAAAATAATGCTAGTCTCCCTCACCCACCAAATTGGCATAATTAAGATCGGCTGTCCACGTCATACATTGACGGAAAATGAAAAAATATAAACAATGTTAAGCTTTTATAATGAATAAAATCATTTAACATCAACACGAATTCTTTTATGATAATCCAATTTTTCAAATCTCAGAGTTTCTTAAAGAGGATTCATTATTTGCACACCATATAATAGTAACCTTTCACATCCAGCTAAAAGCTTTTAACGTTATTCTTTTTTACAGGAAAAAAACAGAAAAATATTTTTGAATACGAGAATATTTTCTGCCTCCCATTAGGATGGATATTTTTTACATTCCAATACCAAGTTGTCCAGGACAAAAATTAATTTTTCCAGGTACCTTTCTAAGAATGTGTTATGTGCGAAATTTCTCATACGCCCCCAAAATCTGAGTTTACGATCAAAAACCGTTTTTTGGTAATTGTTCATTTTACCATGGTGAAAGATCATAAAGCTAGAATCAAAAATGTTTTAAAGTTTCATATTCTCCTAACTTTAACCAAAATTTGATGAGATTTTTTCAATCAAATAATTTTTTTCTGTTGATATAATCCAATTGAGTTTAATTCTGTGTGTAATAATCTCTTCTTGGTCAGAATTAGTTCATATTTAACTGAGTTATCGCCTTTTAAGCAAATTCAAGTTTAATTTTCAATGGAGTAATTAAATTTACAAAAAAATAGTTGAATTGTGAACCATATTGACGAATTCTCAACCAAATGATCGAATTTTAGATAAAAGGATTAAACTTCAATCAGAAAAAGTTAGATTTTTAACGAAATAATTGATTCTTTTAGAAGACAGTTTAATTCTTTATAAAAAGGGATTAGTTATTTACAAAACACTTGAATACACTATGTAGGAAAATTAATGTTGAAACAAAAAATATTAATGTTTAACAGAGAAACAAAATTTTCAACAGAATAGTTAAACTTTCAATCATACTGAATTTCAAACCTACATATATGAATTTTTAACCATAACGATTTTTTACCAAAGAAGTTTAATTTTCTACATAAATTTTCAAATGAATAGTTGCATTTTCAACTGAAAAAAATCAATTTTCAGTAAATAAATACTCCAAACAAAGAGTTGAACTTTCAAGCAAAGATAAATTTTGAACCAAAGATGAATTTTCAACTAAACTGATAAATCTGCAAGCAAGAAAAGAAATTTTTAACAAAGCTGGTCAACTTTGAACAAAAAACCAAAATTTTCAACCAGGAAGACGACTTTCAACAAAATAATTTAATTTTCAACCAGAGAGAAGAGTTTCCAATACCAATAATGAATCGTCAAACAAACCGAAGTTTTAACAACAAAAAAAAAGAAATTTCGATCAAAAAAATTAGCTTTCTACCAATGAAGACGAAATGCTAACTCAAATAGATCAAGTTTCAACGAAAAAGGGACAACTAACAATTTCAGGTAGAAAATAAACTTAAAATATAAAAAAAAGGTTCAACGAAATGGTTAAATTTTCAAGCAATCATTTGAATCTTGAAACAACAAAATCAATTTCCAACTCAGCCAAAAATGAAATAGTTCATATTTCAATTGAAAAATCTAATTTTCAACGAATAATGTAATAGTGTGTATTTCCAACACAGAAAAATGACTTTCTATTAAAATTGTTGAATTCGCAACTCAATAATAAAATTCTTAACTGAAAGTATAATCGACAGGAGAAAACACCTAAAGCAAATAAATAAAAATAAGAGACAAATAAATTACTAACAAAAACATTATATCAGAGTGACCCTATTCTTTATTTTTAAAAATCCCCAAATTCACTCTGACCAATCTTTCATTTACCCTGGCTATTATTGTTCAAATGCCAGAATCTTAATCTTCGAAAATTTTCTACATACCATCTTTTACACACGGAATGATACAATTTAAAATTAAAATGGGAAATTGTCTAATTTACCATCCTGGACAGTTATGTAAATGCTTCTTATAGAAATTGCCTGACTTTTGCCAGATTTTTGTCAAATCCCTGACTTTCTCTGGCCAATAAAATTCCCTGATTTCTAGGTTTTCCCTGTCTTTATATATATATATATATATATATATATATATGAATATGATAAATATGAAAATGTTCATGAAATCTTCGTTGAATTTGATGGTAGCTTCGTTATTTTCACCGCGATAAAATAAGCCATCAAGTGCTGAAAATATGTGTAAAAAATTCAAGAGCTTTTCCAGCTTTTTTCAGGTAAAAACATTGAACAACTTTTCCAGGTTTCAAAGGATTTCCAGGATGCTGGACACCTTGCATACCCGTGAAATACTAGACTCATTTCAGAAAAACTTTCTACTGGATATGTGGACCACTGACTAACAAGTAGAAAAAGGCATGCGTATTCGGTGGGACACATTATACTGGATTACAAAAAAAAAGGTGATGACTATTTAACAAGACTACTTTATCCTTATGTATTTTGACGCGCTGAATATGAATCCGAGGTCTGTTTACCTCCATAACGTCAGCTTCAAGGTCATTTCAAGGACAAATACAGGAAAAGCCGTGCAATAAACTTCAAAAACCTTTTACATATGTTTTTGGGGTCGCTGAATCGAAATCCGAGGTCCATTTACCTCCACCGCGTCAGGTTCGAGGGTATTTCAAGGTCAAATACAGGAAGAGCCGCGCAATAAACTTCAACAACCTTTTTGGGGTTGCTTCATCCGAATCCGTTGTTCGTTCCGCCCCACCTATCTCGAAAACTTTCGATTTTTTGGACTGGTACCCATAAGGATTTTTTGATCAGGAGGCTTTGAGCTATGTTATATTGCAATTGCGGCCAATTTCACTTATGAGAGGTTGAATTATATTTGATTTGACAAGTTTCATGAAGTCCACTCTATACGATTAGACCTTTCAAATGAGCCTGAAACGATTGTCGTCTTAAAACGATCAGACCTGTTTGTCTATCTCATATAATTAAATGAGTGGACCAATCGTATTACGGCATCATAATAGCACCCCTAATTGAAACAAAACCACGAGCTGTCAATAAAAAAAGACACATGGAATAGCGACAACCAAGGATCGGACACATAGAGCGCACTCTCTCGCGTCAGGGTTCAGACATGTGAGGCGCTTCCCTTTCATCAAATATAACAGAACCTCTCACTTCAACCGTGCCACAAATTATGCAAACAAAATGGACATCTGTTTGTCACTAGATGTTCACCAGAGTTCCTACTATCGCGTTGGAACAAGGATTCCATCAATGAGCTTACAGGACACCTTCATTATTGAAAGATTTCAGTGAGGCAGTCGGAGCATTGGCTTTTTTAAATTGTCCAACAGATAAATGGGATAAAATTCTCGTTAAGATGCTCGTTTAGCTATTGGACGCCACTACACGCAAAGCTTGGGAAGGTAGCTTGGAAGCTATGACTACCAATCCGAAGTATAATACATTAGTTGCCTTTCTGGTGGGCATGTTCTCAAAAGCTGTCGAGGTAGCTTTTTCATCTGCATGTCCAAGAGTTTTTTTAATTTGGATGTTAGACATATCATCAAGTCTCAAGTCCCATAATGCCAAAGTGGACAGACTCAAGGATTGTTTGTTTTGCTCAGTAATACACTTCTTGTTGCAGTGTCAAGATTTCAAGAAAAAGACATCAGCTCAGCGCCAAGAGCATAGCCAAATTTGTCTAATTAATATTGCAACTCTATTGATTCAATTAGAGAAAAGTCAGCCGGTAAAGTTTATTGGAAAATTCCTTATTATAGGTTTTAAAAAAAGGTTTTATTGGATCAAAAACACCTATAAAACTGGAAACAACTATCCAAAGTAAAAGTCCAATAGCAATGCAAATGTTAAAAAATTTATTGAATTTATTATAAACAAATAAGTGACTGAAAATGGTTTCGTGGGGATGAATTAGTTAAAAAGGAGACTAAATATTCTCCCACAAAATTCGAATTTTCAATCAAATACAGGAATTTTCAGCCAAATATTTCAATTTTCAACTGGAGAAGATAAATTTTGAAGCAAACATTTACGCGTTAAATTGTCAGTTCAAACAATTAGTTTTCAACTAGAAAACAATTTTCAACAAAATAATTGGATTTGGAACAAAACAAAAAGGCTTTTTAATTAAACGATGAATCATCAACCAACTAAATGAATTTTTAACAAAGTAGTTCCACTACCAGCTAAGTAATTATATTTTCTACCAAAAAAGATAAATTCTTAACGATAAACGTGATGTTTGATATTTCAGCCAAAAAGGATCTCAATTTTATACCACTAATAGTTGAATTCAACCAGAAAAGATGAATTTTCAACAAAATAGTTTAAATCCTCGACCAAAACAGATTAATTTTCAATCAAACAGTGGCGATTTTTAATGATAGTAATGTAATTTAAAAAAAGTACTTTTTGAGATAATTGACATCATTATTTTTCCTTTTCTGATTACGGTGAGATTAATAAATTGTCCTCTTTCAAAATCCACAAGGAAATTTAAAAAATCGTATTGGTTAAAAAAAAAAATTGAATTCAATATTTTCAAGGACCACATCTATTTTTCTGAATTTGCACTACTAGTAGAAAGACGACTTCTGAGTCTCATGAGGACAAAATGATTTTCTCGGCTTCAACCATTTTTGGTCGAAAAATTGAATTTTTGTATTTTTCTCAAAGACGACAGATTCGACGTAATTCTAAAGAAAAAGTTTGCCTATTCTGAAAAATTCACAAAAAGAACCTCTTACTCTTATATAACATACAGAATGTCTTCTTCATGTAAGCTTGCACTTTTCAAAAATATTCGAAAAAGTTTAGAAAAATTCTTTTTTCCTTAAATAAACTTTTCATGTATTCAAAATTCAGCCGAGAACATGAGGTGGAATTTAATAGAAAACCCCACTTTCTTTGTTTTATCAAAAACAATGTTTAAATTGGTGGCAATTTAAAAAATTTCTTCCTTTTTTTCTTGCGAAAAACGCAAAATATCATAAACTGCCGCCATTGTGTTAGTTTTTGATAATTTGCTCAAAAGTTATATAGGTTTGAAAAAAAAAATTGTATTTGTTTTAATCAAGCCTAAAACTTCGAATAGCCATAACTTTGCGCAAATTATTTTTCTCTCAAAATGGTAAAATATGTGTCGTCTTATTTGCTTTGAAAGCAACATATTCAACTTTTCGACTTTTTTTATTGTTGTCTTATAATTTACCATTTATATATATATATATATGAACAATCACAGATTGTTACACTTCCGCCCTTAAAAAAAGGCGCGCCATGGCGCGGCTTGTACTAAATCATTATCATTACTCCTGAAACACAATTATTAGTCCAACAATAGCTTCCATTGGTGATATTCCAATAAAGTTATTATTAAGTTTGAATCCCCGCGGGGTTTGTTCGTGCGTTGGATTGCTACTCGAGATAACGTCCAGTTAGACCAATAAGTATCGAGTGCTCTGGCACACGATTGGTAGAGAATCATAGCAGAAAAGTGAACACTCAATCGCAGTGTGCATCATGGACAAATCTATTTCAACGGGAAAAGGTAGCTACTTCATATTCCTGTACTTCAAGTACGTACAACTTAACCAAGGTATCCCTTCTTTCCATTTCTTATTCCTAACCTATTTACTACAAACTGTCATTTAATGACATTTCCAGATACTATATCTCTCTACTAATTCGGGGCGCACACACATTTTCACAGCGCACAACGCATGGCGCACAAGGTTCTCGACCAATCACAGGGCTCCATTTCAATCGCTGTGAGTTTCGCACAGCACAGCGCAGAAGGCATCAAAAAGTTTGGAACGTTGAACTTTTATGCAATCTGCAGCCGTCTTGTGTAATCTGCAGCCACTGGTAGCAGACGATTTTCAATTTTCCAACCTCAAATTTCTCGCGCGTCGCGTCATTTGTTTTGGAAAAGTCGCGCATCACATCGCTTGTTTATAAAGTGTTTCTACTTTTGAAAGTGAAAGTTATAATAAATTGAAGTGTTGTGCTGAACTCCCTACAAATAATATTACAAGTATTAAAGGTATGCTATCGTTTATATATATACATTCTCCTTCTATAGACAATACTGCAAGAGTGCTCTTCCAGAGAACAAAATTTTGGAGCAAAAGTTTGGAGTAAGGATTGTATAGTAGCTCAAAATATTCGTAGTACTTCTTTTTGTAAATACAAGTGCCTAGACGGAGGGAAAAACTGCTGACTTTGATAATTCTTGCGTAGGATGAAAATTTTGAATGTAGAGATTAGTTGAGGTTACTCTTCCAAAGTTTCCTCTATGCAAAAAGTTGAAGAAAAAAAACATTTTCTCTCTCTGTATACACATTTCTATTTATTGAAGGAAACATCAAAATGGAGCTGGATGAAATTAAATTTTTTGTTCTTCCACGGGATTTGGGAATGGATGACCACGATGGATACAGCTTTGATTCTCAGTACTCTCATGTAGATGTTGGAGATTTAGCATTTTGGGGATTTTATATTTTCTGCAATTTTGGAGAGTTATATACACCAGGAAAAAAATGGTTCTCATAAATAAAAAAATAATAACATGTTCCTTTGATTTGAGGTGAAGAAACGATCCAAATAACAAGTTTTTGTACATTTTCAAAAATTTTGAATCAACATTTCTTTTTAATTCTTGAAATTTAGAATTGCCAATTTGAAAAAGAGAACAGAAGATATTAATCGATTTCAAAATTTTTCCTCTACTTGTTTTGGATGTCGGACCACAAATTGTTATCCCTCAGCTCAAACGATTCGATTAGTTTCAACATATTATTCCTGAATATTGCATCGGAAATTAATTTGCTCTCTTTCATTCAGAACGATGACTGACATGAAGAAAAATTTCACTTCTGCCCAGAGGCCTACCCTGAAAGGTTCTGGGCATTTGAAGTCCCCGAAGTGGTTCAAGTGGAATGGTCCGCTAATTCCTTCACGGCCCTCACGTGCAGAATCACCTTCTGCGCTTCATGCAATGCTTGCTAACCCTTTGGACGATTCTGGAGCGGAGGCATCATTCGAACTGGAAAATCAGCAAAGTGAAGAAAGGCCGAAAGGGTTCGTAGGCTTGTGCAATGTCTGAAATTGATTCTCAGCAAAACCTGAAAATATATCGTACTTTCCTTTATTAATATTTTGTTTTTCACAGAAGTACGGGTAGTGAATCCCACATTGAGCATCCATGCTCATCTGCCTCCTTCACATCAACAATCACCCGCAATGTGCGACCATGGTCCTCGTCATCAAGCTCATTCGCTGCCACACTATCCTCATCAGCTCCTGAAGAGCGGGTGATCGACGGATATGATGCTGATTCGGTAATGAGCCGAAGTGCTAGAAACCGACAGGCAAAGATGCAATTGAAGGGAGATTCTGACCTTGGAAGTCTCAACAACGTATCGTTGGCGCTCTTGAAAAGATTTCCTCCGCGGAAAACACCATCCCCGAACACTTTCAGTGCAGAACTAACGAGAGACGTGGCTTTATGCTAGTTCATTTCAACAACAATAGGAGACTGGATGGAACAGATGAAGAAAGAGTTCAAACGAGAAGTTCTCACGTCGATGATGCGGAGTTAATCTAAAAACAGTTTATTCACTTCAAACTTTACACTTCGTTGAGATAGTTCTATTTCTGATTCACATATGACTTATTAACTTTTGTTGAGAAACCTGCCAGAACATTGCTTCGGAAATGAATTCGTTCTCTTTTATTCAGAAAGATGACTAACATGAAGAAAAATTTCACTTCTGCCCAGATGCCTACACTGCAAGGTTCTGGGCATTTGAAGTCCCCGAAGTGGGTCAAGTGGAATGGTTCGCTAATTCCTTCACAACCTTGGCATGCAGAATCCCCTTCTATGTTTCATACAATGCCTGCTAACCCTTTGGAAGATTCTGGAGCGGAGGTATCATTCGTAAAGGAAAATCAGCAAAGTGAAGAAATGCCGAAAGGGTTCGTAGGCTTGTGCAATGTCCAAAATTGATTCTCAGCAAAACTTGAAAATATTTCGTACTTCCCATTATTAACATTTCGTTTTTTACAGAAGTACGGGCAGCGAATACCACATTGAGCGTCCATGCTCATCTGCCTCCTTCACATCAATAATCACCCGCAATGAGCGACCATGCTCCTCGTCATGAAGCTCATCCGCTGCCACAATATCCTCATCAGCTTCTGAAGAGCGGGTCCTCGACGGATATGATGCTGATTCGGTAATGAGCCGAAGTGCTAGAAGCCGACAGGGAAAGATGCAATTGAAGGGAGATCCTTACCTTGCAAGTCTAAACAACGTATCGTCGGCCCTCTTGAACAGATTTCCTCCGCGGACAACACCATCCCCGAACACTTTCAGTACAGAATTAACGAGAGACGTGGCTTTATGCCATTTCATTTCAACAACAATAGGACACTGGACGGAAGAGATGAAGGAAGAGTTCAAGCGAGAGGTTCTCACGTCAATGATGCGGAAAAAAATCTAAAAACTGTTTATTTACTTTGAACTTTGAACTTCATTGAGATAGTTTTATTTCTCATTCACATATGACTTATCATCTTGTTGAGAAACCTGCCGAAAAATTTCACTTTTTATATATTTACTTATATTACATTATATATTACTTTTTAAATATTACTATTCATATTTACTACTTTGGATGTACTTTACTTTTTTAATTTACTTTTAATGTGACTATTTTGTTCTACTGTAATGCCTCTTGCTCTTTTACAGTATGTTGTATCGTTTTTATGAAATGTTTTATAATAAAAACTGTTATTAGGAAGTATGTACTCATTTAAATCATAATTTAAAAAAATTATCCACTTCTGATTAGTCAATATACACAATTTTCATTAAATATATAGTATTATAATATAATATTATTGAATATATAATAGTACACGTTCTACGTTATTCGGGGGCATTACGATTTTCGCCTCTCCTAATATAGTGGTACTGCCGTTTCGGAAAATTCGAGTTTATCTTCAGTATATGAAAAAACAAATATAAAAATTTTTTGAAGACCTTTGGAATTTTTGTTAATTGATTAGTTATTTCCACTGGTCTGTAAGCGTTAGTAGCATACTTCCCTGTAATTGAAAATTTTCTACTTTTCTTGGAGCAGCTTGCCGGAGAAAGGTCGCATCATTCGAGGACCTATTGGGAAACCGGAATCTCCAACAAAAAAGCAGGGTAATCTTTCCTCACAGCCAGGAAGATTCGCCGTTTCTTTTGGAAGATTTAATGTTCCCTCTTCTAGTGCCGCATGTATTTCGGATGACGCGAAAATGCCTTCATCGCTGTTGCCTCCATACCCGCTGACGTCCACCAGGGTGAATTTGTAATTATGGTCACACACAGCCGGCAGTGCAATGCTGTGTGTCTTCTTGTAATTGAAGAACAGGCTTCCTGACTTTGCTGGCGCTTTGATTTGCACGTGCTTCCCGTCAATTGCACCAGGGCACAGAGGAAAATCCCAGTTCTTAAGGAAACCGTAAAATATAATTTTCCACTGCTCCTCTGTTGGTTGCCTCAGTTCTAGCGGCTGCAGTATCTTTACAATTACGGTACAAGTTTCGTGGATAATTTTCCTAAGCGGGAAATGTACGCGTGATAACATCGGGCAACACTGTTCCTTGGTGTCAGGTCTCTAGCCGCGGATGACGTTAAGCGGCAGACGGGACAGTTAGAGATGAAGGTTTCAGCTCTGGACACTTTTTTAGAGCTACCAACCTTTCTAGAATGTTAAGAGGAACAGTGTTGACGGACCAGATGGAGTGATCCCAGAAGAACAGCCTTTTGCATCCGGTTCGCGATGGAATGAGCCTGACGCTGGCAAGCCGGAATCTCGTTGAGTTGGCTGATGAATAAAGCTTCCATACCTCCAAGATAGCCATGTATGAGAATTACAAGATCGACTTTGTAGCCTTGGTACAGCCTAGTCAGCTCGAAAAGAAGTGCTTGATATTTCGCCCGTTTTTCTTCCTCCTTTGCCGTGATATTACCATCGGCTGGTGCCGAGAATTCAGTCACGTAAATGATTTTGTTCTTCAGATCTTGGAGGACAATATCAGGCTTCGTAGAACTGATACGTTGAGTGGTGGAGAATGAGAAATACCAGTTCCATTTATTATTATCATTATTTACAGTTTAATGACCAAAAAATGTGTACGGAAACTTTTTTATACTTAAACCCCTTACAATTTCAATTATTTGAAGTGAATGTAATTTCTGTAACAGAAAAAATCACTGTTCTCTTCGCCGTTCAAAATTATGCAATTTCAAATATTGTGAACCACCGTCGAAAGTATTGTTTTACTTCCACCTCACAGTAAAATAAGGAAAAGAAACAATTACTTCAGAGTTATAGCTGACCGTTGTTCTGGTAGTAGTGCCTGGTGGTTTGCTTCGGTCAAAAAAGGCTTTGTGAGTCTCAGCAAACTGTTCTAGACTGATGGGACGCACCCACCATCGTCGATTTAACCACCTTTTGCTCCTCCGACGCCTTTTTAATGCCAATGCTGTGACACATATCTAATAAGCACAAAGAATGAGTAACTCGTCTTCATCATCCATCGTGTCCATCGCTGCAAACATGACAAAAATGTAAAATGTAACAAAAACAAATCTTTGTCTACGAAGAGAGAAGTCCAAAACATAGAAATTTTAAATTAATTTCAACGTACAATGTACATCCGAATCTAAGCAGCTCGGGATTACTGTCGAGCATCCTGAACATTTTGGCTGGAATTGAAGAGCTTCTGTTGTTGTCAACGTTAGATGGTACTTCATATAAATCAGCGATTGTGCCTCTGCATTTTGCTCCTTAGTACCTGGTTCGAGACTTCTGTAGCAAGAGTAGCAAAGGTGCACCCCCTGTTTAACCCGTGCTATATATATTCCAAATGGTGCATTTCCTTGAACTTTTACAGCACATTAATTTTCTCAGTTAGGATACCATCCAACCCTTCTCGATCTCCAGTTAATTTTGCTGCCTACACACACAGAAATATTCATCCCTTAATAATGAATTTGAAACGACTTGACATTGTTTTGTTTTTAAATTGATGTTATTACTCTTATTTATAAAATTTTATAATTACTTCCCTTCCCCCTTTTTTCTTTATTACGAAAATCCCTTTTTTTCAAGGGGTTACTAAAATTACTCTAATTCGTTAACATAGGAGTAATCTGGTTAAAATTTGCCAAATTTCACTTAGTTCAACTATGATTTAATTCAAAAAAAGGATATTTTTATTATTATTATTCTTGTAGAATCATTAAAACTTTGTTACTAGTATACCTGATGCATGAATTCTAAAAATTTCGGCTGCTTCTTGGACAGTACCACTACCCATGGATTCCATGTATATTTGTTTTTCTCCTGTATTCGTTAATTTCCATCAACATAGCCATTTTTCTTACTTTCTCTCTTTTCTTCTTTACCGATTTTAATATTCACGAAGCTCGCTATTAGGATCGATTGAGAATACTGCGTGTATAAGGAATAGACCGGTTAGCCCTGGTTTATGGGGCGAGCGGGCCCGAACATTTCCGAAAAAATCGAACCCATAAGGTCCTGCCTCCTTTTTCTTTCAGTTGTTTTGTAACTAAATAAGGAACTTATTTAAAGTAAGATGAATAATTTAGTTTTACAACGAGTTTTAGTTATATTCTACGCAGTAGTCATTTGCATAATTTGATTTTCCATACATTGTCTTCAAAGAATCAAAACAAAGAGCACGTGGTACTGGAGAGATTTTCTTTAAAAGTTTTCGATTAATCGTCGTCGCTGTCCTCATTAATTACAGGCACCGTTTTATTTTGTACAAACAGTTTGCTCAATATTTATGCTGGTCGAACGATTTTCGACAAATATCGAGCATGGGATAGATAATAAATTACAGCAGCAACATGTGAGCAGCACCTTATCGTACGATTCCCATTTGCGCACTCAAAACAATACCGTTTAATTGCTTCGAAACCAATGGAATCAGGCTTGTATTCAACGAAACACTTATAACGCCGACGATTCATATGACGTGACTACACTACTTTCAAAATGTTCGCGGTTTCTTTAGCGCAGCAGATGTTGATTTTGTTGTCATCGTCCATCAATTCAGCTAAACACGATACAGCTTGACTGAGTTGATACAAACCCGTGAACAATATTTCAAGATCGTTGGCAGTCATTTCCGGAAAATCTCCCACATCTGATGAACATATATGTTTGGAAGCAATCTTTCGCCTACTTCATCGTTTTTCTTGAACTTCTCGAGCTAAAGTATCCTCGGAATCATTAGTTGTTTTCAAACGCGATACAGTAGAGAGTCATTAGATACAGCTGTACTTTGTACCCTGCGAAGAACCATTTCCTCTTATTACAAAAACATATCGAGAAAAATTTCCAATCACACATATTGTTAAAGCCCAATATAAATTATAATATAGAAAACAGTTATTAAAAAAGGTTTTAATCTATCGGCTATAAAAAATGGATGTATTGTTTTTCTCAAGATGCACTTATTTGCGGCGGAAACTGTACTATCGAGAAAACAAAACATTGTCCTGCTATAGTTTTTTAGGAATAGGAGCAAAGCCATAGAAACTTTCACTAAGGAAACAATTTTTTATCCTTTAAGAGCATGATCTGGGCATCATTTTCGTTTGCAGAAAAAGGTCGTAAAGATTAGCGATGTAGCCGTTCGTGGTCACAATTGTAAATGGTTTGCACAAAGGTTTGTTTTGTCCCGAAAAAGATACTGATACTCGTTATTGGTACTCTTTTCGTGATGGACGTACTTGCTATCCACGAGGTCCTGACGAGAAAGAGCTTCAAAACCGAAATAGAAAGGCAAAATATCGTTTTCGAACGATTTTATAACTGATTCGTTGAATCGAGAAACTTGCTGTTCGTAATCTAACCCAAGCACAGAAGCTGTTACAGCATTCGAGTTTCCAGTACACAATTCAAATAAGAACACAACAATAGCTTGGTTTACATCTCGAATCAGAGAATTTCTCATTGACGTCATCATACTATGAAGTTCAATTAAAGATTCCCAATTTAGAGCAGTGAATACTTTGAGCCGTTCTTCAGAACGACTAAAGTCACTTACTTTATCTGTAATCGTTCTATCACTTTCAGTGGATAAGTTAACTAAAAATTAATTTAAATCTTTAACTTCCACATTGCTGGTAGTCGAATGTATACGCATTCGGGGCAGCTCGTCTTCAAAAAATCGATTTCTTATTAAATGATTCCGGCAACATCGATTTCCCTTGGGAATAAATATTTACGATTTTGTGAAAACTTATTGGCGAGCTTCGAAGGGTATCACGACAACTTCTGCCGTGGAACCGCAAATAAAACAATATACGTGACTCGATATAACTCTGCAACATGGCATTTCTACGAAATGATCCGTACTTTCAGTTGTATCGTTTCTGTGAAAAACATAGGATGGATCTGAAGACGATGATGGAGTCGAATTTTGAGAAGTCTGAGTCGACGAGTCTGATGACTGAGAAGAAACAGGATCTTTATTTTTGGTCGAAACCTTCTCAACTTTTGACACAAAATGTCACTCACATTAACCTTTTTCTGCAATATTCCTCCAATTTTTTCTGCTTTAGATTCATTAGTTAACACCTTTAATTTGCAGGAAGATCGCCAGGATACAACATTGCATTTTGCGCATCGTTGATGCTTCACGTTTGAGTCAGCCATTTACACCTATAAACAATAATTTGCATGAACCAATTAAATGATGATATTGGAACTATTTTTACATTTACTAAGAATTGTTTTGTTTTTTCAGTTTCACATTTTTGCATTTACTTGCTTAACATTATGATAATTTTTTATGTTTTTAATACTATTAAAAGTTTTCAAATAATCGTAATGTGTAAATTTTAGATCACAATATATTAGATTGAAAAATTGTATCACGTCCGTCGTGAAAAGGCCTAATTATTTTTAAGTATCATCCAATGAAAAATGTATTCGGTTATTTTACATGGAAAAAAAATTCCCGAAAATATTTCAATTACCCCGAAAAAAGTATCAAGTATCGATATCATATAAAATAAAATATCATATAAAAAGTATCCATATTTTAGAAAAAGTATCGATACTAGATCGTTTTCTATTACTTCGGGACTTCTGAAGCTTTGATACTCACCTATCATAGAGTTTCTGATTTCCTCATCTAAATAATCATCTTCATATTCATCTGAAATTACGTCTACCAATCCCTTTTTTAACCTGCGTGCGCATGCCTTAAGATCAAGCAGTCTCTCACTGCCACACAGCCTCTCACTGTCAGACGGCCTCTCACCGTTCTCATTCTCAATGTCCACAGACAAACTCTCATTGTCTTGAACTGAGAACACAGCGGACAACCCTTCATTGTCCGCTTTATGGGATGCCACTGACGACCTCTCATCATCACGACTTTGGTAGGCATTTTCTCTTTAACATCCCCCTGAGTATCAGCCTGATTGACCCCCGGGGTCACAGACTGAATGACGTCACTAATTCTGGTGTCATTCGTCATTTCCTCAGCACTCATTGTTATGCGGGCACCAATCCTGGCACATACTTTTCCCGGCTCAGAAGAACTCAAAAATAATCTCTCGATTAGGTACTCGTGGTTTAAAATCTCTCCCTCTGCAGAATGAGCCACGGTGTGCACCAGGACGTGCACTTCCCCAACACGCCCATCCTCATCCTCAGAAATTTCAGAATCTATATCCAGATTATTAACTTCAACGGAACCTACTACCGGATTACTGGATAATGCGTCTGCATTTGAATTTACTCGCCTCAGTTTATGCTGCACTTTAAATTCATATTCTCTCAACTTGACCTTCCATCTGGCTAACCTTGACCCTAAAGCAGGATCGTTCAGCTGGTGTAACCATGACAAAGGACGATGGTCTGCAACTAATATAAACTTTCGACTATAAATATAAGGACGAAATTGAGTAACTGGAAATATAACTGCAAGTATTTCCTTTTCCGCGACATTATACTTCGATTGAGCACCCTGTAATGGACGTGAAGCGTATGCTATTGGTAAATCCTTTTCAATGGGACCCTGACTCAACACAGCTCCCAACGCATATATTGCAGCATCTGTAGTTACTACAAAGGGTTTAAAAAAATCCGGATATTGCAATATTAGGTCTGAGCAAAGAATATTTTCCAGTTTTTTAAAGGCTTATTGCGCATCCGGCGTCCATTCAAAAGCTACCCCCTTTCTTAAAAGATTATTGAGAGGTTTGAATATAAGAGCAAAATCCGAGCAGAAATCCCCTATAATATCCTGCTAGTCCCAAGAATTGTTTCATATTTTTTCGACATTTTGGCTGAAGAAAGCGTCTAACAGCTTCTAATTTTTTTGGGTCTGGTTTTAAACCATCTTGCGATATTATATGTCCCAAATAAACGATTTCTTTTCAGAAAATTTGGACTTTTCAGGCTGCAGAACGAGGTTTACAGTTCTTAAACGACCCATAATTTTTTCTAATTTTTCGTTACGTTCTTTTGGAGATTTCGCGTATATTACTATATCATCCATATACATAAATAACTCAACACCTTGTAGCCCTGAAATTACCCTATCCATTAATTTATGAAAGGTCGTGGGTGCATTTTTCATTCCAAATGGCATTCGATTAAATTCACAATGACCGAAAGGGCTGGAAAAGCTCGTTTTATGTCTATCCTTGGGTTCGACCTCTATCTGATGGAAGACTTCTGCTTCGTCAAGGACCGTAAAATATTGAGCACCTCCTAGCTGATCTAAAATGTCTATAAGATTGGGAAGGGGATCAGCATCCCCTATCGTTTTTGCGTTCAAGGCTCTATGGTCTATATTCTATTTCCAGACGCCATCTTTTATTGCCTTAAGGGTCGAGTTTTTTAGGTACAATCCATACAGGGGAATTATAAGGAGAATCTGAGAGTGAAATTGATTTATTTTTGAACAAATCTGCGGTTTCTTCAATAATAACTTTTTTATGAATGGGTGGATGCCTGTAACCCCTTTTATAGACAGGAATTTCATCGGTTAATGTAATGTTGTGTTCGATAAGATTGGTACATCCTAAATGGTCCCTTTTCAAATAAAATTGCCTTGTATATTTTGATATAATGGAAACTAATGTACCCCGTTCTTCTTCATTTATATCGGTAAAATCTAGTGCATCCATCAATCTGCCCAATCGATCCTCATCGTGGTTTTGGACGTATATTCCATATTTGTAGTAGAAGTTTTTGGATGAGCTCTTGGAAGCTCAAATTCTTCCAAAGTTACTGGAGGTAAAATGAGTAAAGTGTCCCTGGGGCTGGTATTTATACAAAATAGAGTAATTTTATCTTTTCCAACTTTAACAAAACTTTACCCAAATATATCCCAGGTCCTAAATCTACGAGTAGCAAATACCCTTCTTCCATTTCCGGGTTTGTAACTGGTAAGGTAACAATTTGTTCAGTTCTAGCTGTTATCTGCAATTGCACATTTTTTAATTCAGGTGTGAATGGAAAAGTACCTAATGGTTGTGTAATTTGTTTTTGAATGATCTATCTGAATGGATGGATCGAGGATTCTTTAAGAAATGGTATTCCCACAATCCCATCGGCTGGGAGAGGGAGTTCATCAGGAACCACCTGAAAGGAGCAAGGACTATTGTTAATCTTTAGCAGAACCTCGCTTAATGTAATTACTTACTTCCCTCCAATTTCAAATAAAAAGAATTTGGGTACTTGATTAATGAGTGTATTTGATTTCAATTTACCCTTATCAATGATTTTTAGTTCAGACCCCGTGTCTACCAAGAAGAGTCCTTTATTTATAGTTATTTCATCAGCAAACAATTTCACTTTGAGAGATTTTTCTTATCGTTCTGAGTCCCAAGTGAATAGAATACGCCTACTGGGTTTAAATCCCGGTGAAAGTTCATTGTCACACCAATCCAGAGAACTTATTACTCGTTTAAAGAATTTCCCTTTTCTGCTTCATTATCCTCAACCCTTTTTGCGAGGGTTTTACAATCATTGATGATATGATCATTACCTTTACAATATTTGCAAAATTTCATATTTTTATTCTCTTCTGTATTTTAAAAAATTCAATCTCTAGCAAAATGTCCTGTTTGTTTACATGTAAAGCATACCAATTCTGAGTTACCATTCGGACATTCTCGCGCAAAGTGCCCTGTCTTGAGACACTTATATATATCAAGTCTCAGGATTTGGGGTATTAAGCTTTGCGCAACCCCAATCGTGGTGACCCGGCTCGCCGCATCGGCGATAGGTGACCACCGAAGGAGCTATTTGCTGACCTCCTCCTCTTCTCCCCCGAATGACAACTCCGCCCCTTCCCCGTGATCCTGAAGGGTTTGCGAAACCTCTTCTGAATCCTTGTCCTTTATTACTTCCAAATGCATGTGCCCTAGCATTTCCCTTATAAGGTCTAAATCTATTTCCCTGATAACCTCGTCCTCAAAAAAGTTCTGAATTTTCTGACTTATCATTCTTATCGTTTCACGTCCCTTATTCAATTCTCTAGTAAAGCTAACTTCCCATTCTGCTTTTCTAGCTGCCATAATGGCATCTTGAAGAGATCCAGGTCACTCAATTCGTACCCTCAATACTAAATTAGGTTTCAATCCCATCACAAAATTTTCACAGGCCGTGTCTCTCGCTGATCGAATCATCTAATCAGATTCAATTATTGAATGTTTCTCATCTACAAGTTCTATTATATTTTTTTAAATTTCGCTAATCCTTGGCTCAAAAATCTGTGTTGAGTAACAATATTTTTAGATGTTTTAACAGGGCTTCCAAAGTATAAATTTCCCTGTCAAGAAGCGAATTATAGGCACTGCCTGAAATGCGTGATCTAACAATTAAAAATGAAGGTTGGCGATCTTCGGCTGCTATTGAATTACGCGCGTATATACAGTCTCGCACAAAACGGCTAACAGGGATATTTTTCCCATCAACATTTTCTGGTATGAACTCAAGTGCAGATTTGAAAGGAATTGGCTATGAGGGCTCTCAACTTGGCATAGCAAAATGTCCAGAGTCGTAAAACATAGCCCCAGCATGAACGCTTCCCGTCGCTCCGGTTTCCAGTGTATTTAGGTAGACTATCAAAGGACTACTTGTCATTTGCGCGGTTAAATTAGAATGGGTTGGAATATTAAAATCAGAATTCAAATTCCTTATTACTCTCGCATTAAGCGTGGACTGTATTTGGTGCTGAGGTGCAGTTACACCTAAGTTGTGAATAATATTAGAACCCGATTGAGTTGTTTCTCCAGTATTAATTTCAGGGTGATTAAAAGCAGAGGTGGATGGTGCGTTTACCCCATTTAATATTCCCTCAGTCCCGTTACCTATTATGGAGTTATTACCATCATTGTTAACCTCCACTGTTCTATCAAGAGTATTATTTTCCTCGGCCATCTTAAATCATGTTTACACTTTATTCTGGCTAGCTGAATAAAATTTATTTCGGCACCAAAAAATTTTGAAATTTTAATCAGTTATACTCACACACATTCCCCAATTTTATAAATCAAATAAAATAGTTCCACGAGCCAGCCTCTTCAGAATTCAGCCGATTCTCCCTTGGAAGATGATCCTGGTTCCTTCTTCTTATCCAGCCTGCGGTGATTGTGAGATAATATCCCGTGATCTCTCCAACCAACGTCTGCGAGTCCTCGGTAATTATTGGTACCGCCAGCCTCTCGGTTTTTTAAAGAAAATTTATCTCTGATTTTTCAAAAAAAAGTTGCCCTTTTGCTAATTTTAAACCTCTTTTCAATATTCCGTTGCGCTTCGAAAGAAGACGATAAACAGTATTAGAATCGCAAAGAAAATAATAAATATCTCAAGTAGGTAAAATGTTAGAGGTTGAAAAAAAAATAGAGTTTTTCGAAAAACAAGGCACAACATTAAAATACGCATAACTTTTGAGTATTTTCTTTGCAAATTGGAAAAATACATATCGCTTAATTTCCTTGGAAAAATAACATATTTCGTCCCGAGAGATTCTGCGATTTGAAGTTTAGAACCCTGCCTGATTTGAAATGGATTCGGTGGCCTGAAGAATAAAGTTAAATAATTTTGGCCTCGAATAAGGAAAAACAAACAACATGATAGGGTACAGTTTTGAAAATAAATGCGATTAAAGAACATTCAAATGGCGGGATATTTACAGAAATATTTAATCAAATAAGTTGTAAAAATTTAAATATTGTCATTATTACGTATTGTGCAATTAAAATTTAAACATTACTGATTATTTTTAACAAATTCTGTACATTTTGAAAATAAGTCATGGAAGTTTATGGAAATCAAATTATCTTTTGAGGGTTTTGCATAGAAAATAAGTAAGTAATTATGTAGAAATATGTATACAAAAGTATTTTTTGGTTGAATTGAATGTAAATAAGTTAGATTTCGAGCCATTATTACGATGAAATGTAATTATATAGGACAATGTAAAATAAAATGATACAATTACCGCTCATAGCTAGCACTTTTGATTTCAACTGAATTGTTTTTTTTTCTTTCACATCATTCCACTTTAAAGTAGCTACTCATCCTACTACTCTACTTTTCTTCGGAATCATTGACAAGTGAATGACGTGTTGTTTTTTATCATCTATCCACCAGATCAGCGTAAACTTTTTTTCTCTTAAAGCAATTTAAGACATTATTATTTCAATATTCAGCACGAAAACAAAGATATTATCTTTGACTATAACTCAAAAAAGGCAACACTCGTAGGTACTTAGTAGGCGCTATCCGATATTATAATTATATATCTGTTGTTTGGTTTTCGGCTCGTCTCCAATAGAGGGCGCCACTTGAGGGCCGTCGAGGTCCCTCTCGTCGACTGTTGCGTGCCTAATCCCCCCAGTTACTCTTCATGTTTCGCCCCGAACGGACGTGTGTCAGCGCGTATGTGGCTACGCGGTTGTAGTGTAGTTACTCGTAGTGTGTTTCCCAACACGGAAGTGCGGTAGACCGGTCCGAATTTTATCGTGCGGTGGAGTGTAGTGTGTTAAGCCAATGAACCAGTGATCCCAACATCATTTGGCGCCGCTTGTTTCTTGCGCCCTGTCACCCTCTACTTCCTGCAGTGTTTCTGTGCTCTCCAGTCACCCCTCTCTCCAGCGAATCAAAACATCTGTTCCTTCTGCAGATATACTCTTTTTCGAAATATAAATATGGCAGTAGAGGAAAAAAGTTTTAATGTTACTCTAGATACTTATTGTGTAAAATAATCAGTTACAAATTTATCCTCAACATTCAACTGACGACATTTCTATTTCATAAAAGAAGTTACTTTACACTTTACAAATTAAAAAATATATAAGAGCAATTCCATGTCGAATCATCTGAAGAATTTCAGCTATTGTTGGTAGTTTTAATGAAAATTCTAGTATCCGCTCTCCTAGGTGTTGAAAGGAAAAACCCAAAATAATTGTTAAAAAAAAATCAAAAAATTGAGGATATATTCAAAATTGAACATTTCGGTCCCTTTTTTCTTAAACTTTCATAACGTTGGTGATTTTAATTATATAAGGGTCTTCTTTTTCACTTATTCGTACTTATTCGTACGTTAGGTTAGAACTTTCACTCTAGACCCTCCATTCAACTAAACAAATTACAAACTTACAATTCACAACAAAGATAAATATTATAAAGAAGGAAAGTTAGAACATTAGTGTTAAGCAAAGTATCTTCTGAAATAGATGTCTTGATATCATATCAACATTTGTATTTCATTTTTGTTCACAAAATTTATTATAAAATGTTATACAGAGATTAAGAAATGTTTATAGAGAAGGTAAAAAATTATTTTTGAAATTTAGAAATTAAAAAGTGTCTAAGGAGGATGTAAAAATATACAAAAAGTTACAGAGCGTTAGAAGAGAACTTAAAACCTATGTGAAGATTATGGATGTTTAAAGGAGACTTTAATAAAACTCAAGAACGTAAAGGCAAAATCTTCAATGTAGGGGCTGAAACCTATGTAGAAGCAAAACAGAATGAAAATATCTTCAGCTGCGGCTGAGTAGCAGCATAGTAGAATAAGCAGCTTCAAAGTAGAGGCAATAGTCCACTAAGAGCGTCAAAGTGGGGCCTATATTCCGACTAAGGAACGTAGCTGAATTAGGAGGGGACGGGGTTTGACCCGGAGTTTTCCTCCAATCCATCTAACAGATTCGACCTGGTCTAAGCGTATATCAATATTAAGATGCTGCTTGAAAATACTAGAAATTGAGTACAGTTCCACCAACCAAGCTTCGGCGGCGTGGCGTCGCTTATACGTGAGTGGCGTTGCGCATCCAGTTGCTTAGAGGTGGAGGGGATACACAGGAGTAAGCGAGGAGTCCGAGATTGGTATCCGGTTTCTCTTTCCAACCTATGTATCCCCTCCACCTCTAACCCACTGGATACGCCACGCCACTCCCGTATAAGCGAGGCCACGCCGCGGAAGCTTGGTCGGTAAAACTGTACTTATTGTCTGCACCAGGTCCACGTCGCCTTCCTCAAGAACATCTAAAATAATCAAGTTGTTGCTTCTCAACGCTCTATCCATTGCCTCGATTCTCCTGTCCTGTTCCATAATAACCGACCTCAGTTTCTCTTGCTCGAGTTTAACCCTACCGACGGAATATCTTTTTTTCTACTATTTAACGGAACATCCGTCTGGGAGACGGATACCTTGGTTTTTCCAATAACTACTCCATAACTAATATTTCACAATAGTCTACGTCTACGGATACCCTCGGGGCCTCTAATCCTTATCTAGCAACAACTTTTCAGATGCTATCCACCTGACAGACGGATGTTCCGGCGGAAGGGTTAAGCTCTTTATTTTCCAGCCTAAGATTGTCAATTTTGTTGGGAAGAACTCAGAGTGAGGACTCCAGATTCCACATTTCTTGCCTTAAAGGTTCAAATTTATACACCGAAATTTCGAGAGCCATTGTATCGAGTAATTTACGTCACACAGAGATAGCAACACGAACGCAATGTTCAACTGACACAACGACCTTGAGAAAATTTGCAGTTTTAATGAGAACAACTTTTTCTTAAAATTGATTGCGGTAAAGGTTGTAACACACCCAAATCACTAGAAATGAGAACAGCAATGACAACAAGTTACTTTGAAAGCACGTATTATTAAAAAACATATTATTTACAAAATCAGAGCGTCTTTAAAGCCTGGCAAACGAATCTTTGATAAGAAGAACTACTTTTCGTAGACGTGTTGAAGGTTACTGTGTCAAAAATGTCAGTACATAAATGGCTTGTCATCAACATTCCGATTTCAGTAGAAAAAAAACTAGGCTTGCTGATTATTCTGGTATGTTTTTATAAACGACCGTGATGAAATTCTTAATCTTTGCTTTGATGGTAATTTCCGTCGGTGAGTACACGTGAAGAAATTCAATTAAATGAATTGATTATTTGTCATTTTCTATTTAAATAATTTTACAACGATATTCATATTTACAAATGAAGAATTTACCAATCTCTTTGAAATTAAAGAATGTACTACTATTTTTCTCACACTGCATGTACATTATATGGAATAAAATATTTTTTCCAATCTGAGATAAAAAAAAACTGTGTATAGATCTAAAAACCTTATCTCAGATTGATTAATTTTTACTCTAAATAGAGAAAAAATCAACTTTGATGTGCGGATTCTATAAAAATACACCCTACCGAAACTACAACAGTTTCTGTCCCGGGATCAGAAACTCTAAAAAGAAGAATTCTCAAGAAAATAGTGAAATCCTCAACCGAAAGAGATTTATTTTGAACCAATTGCATTTTTTACTAAAAAGGACAAAATTATTACCAAAAGAGACGAATTTTCTGCAAAATAGTTCAACTTCTTAACCTGAAAATATGAATTTTTAAGATAGAAGGTCATTTTAAGCCAGAAAGACGACTTTCTACACTTTGTTTCAATTTTTTAAAAATCCTCGAAAGATGTAAATTATTTCTGAATCTCTTCAAATTTTTAAAAACTTCAAAATATCTTTTGAAATAATTTAATTGTTCTAAAAGATTCTAAAATCCTGCAAAACAAAAAAAGTTGTCTTAAAATCTTACAGATTCTTTTTTGACATATTTTAAAATCTTTAGAACGTATAATTGATCTTTTAAAATAAATCTTAATTATTTTTTGTTTTCCCTAAAATCTTATTGATATTACTGAACGAAAAATACCCTAATTGTTAAAAGGTAATAATGACAGTAATAAAGATAATATAAGATAGTATATCTTATTGGAATTAAATTGATTTTTGTTCAAAAATATTATTTTTCTACGTAAAACGCGATCGTCACGTAAAATTGTTAAAAAATTATGAATCTTTTTTTAAATCTAATGATTTTTCAACATAAATGGTTGAATTTGAATCTGAACCGTTTCCAATTGGAGTGCATCAGATTGCGCAATATAATAGACTGAATACTCGTGCTTTCTACTAATTGTTATAAAATCAATTATCAGAAATAATATGTTTTCATTTTACATAAAAACTAAATTGCTTTATAAAAAACTTTAGCAAAGTAGGCGCAATGCTCCTTTATTCTCGCATTGAATAAAAACTTTGGCCAAAATACTTCATGATCAAAACACTTCGTCGTCAATTTGTCTGTTTAAATTTAAGGGTCGCTTATTTTTTGTTACAGAATCAAGTCTACGATCATTACCTATATATCAGCGCTTTATTAATCGCGCCCGCGTGAGAGATCCTAACGCACCTATCGCGACTTTTTCACCTGACGGGACTCTGAGGCGTATACGTGTTCTCACTTCAGGTTCGAAATCCAATTTTTATTTTCAGCTTCTCATGTGGAGGGGGTAATGTCACACATAGACCCCTCCCCCTAATAACCTCTGAATCTGCCTGTGGTCAAATTTTTAGTAGAGATATTTTTTTAAACAATAAAAATTGTTGTGATTGATTCAGAATCTACTGGTAACTTTAAAAAATGATGGCGGTTTTTCTAAAAATATTGAAATTCTATATTTATAAAAACTTCGAGAATGTTTGAGACAGAACGTCTTCTTCATATAAGCTTAAATTTTTCTCAAATATTCACTAAAATTTAAAAAAAAATGCTTTTTTCCATCAAGTAAACTTTTTATGTTTTCAAAATTCAGCCAAGAACGAAACATGGAATTTAATAGCAACTCCCACTCACAGATTCGCACAATTTAGTAGTTGTAATTAATTGAGTTCATTAAGATTTGAAATAATTAGTAACTCTTTTATTTTTACAGGAGCAATTCAAGCTGGAGCTGGAATATTCGCGGTTGGGAATAATGACGAATTATACCGTTCTCCTAGAGATCATAATATCTTGAAGCTGTTTGCAAAAGCCGAGGGTCAGACGTTTTATTCAGTGAAAAAAAAATATATAGGTGTGTTAACTATATATCTAGCTGTTTTAGCTCAAATCAAATCTAGATAACTGGAACCGAGAACCATTTTTGCAGCGAAATGACTACAGGTGCAATCGCGTTATAATATCAACCAACCTTATCCTTTTCGAATTCGGCGCATCACAATTTAGTGCAACTTACTAGTTCCAAATTCAATAATTTTCTTAACCTTTTGATTATTAAACTACTATATGTCTTTTTACGTAATCAGGTCAACGTTTGGTGGTAGGGCCCATAAACGGTGATGTACTGGTACGGAATTCCCAACCATTCGGAGAATACTACAATGGCCAGTGGTACCAGTATCTTTAGTGGGCACATGCACTTCCTCGTGCAGCAGGTAATTTGAAAACTAAAATACAATCTAAAGCTGATTACTTCAGAACAGATACAGAAATGAAAAACGAAATTATGCTCAAATAGAAAATACTTTAAGGTTTTATTATGGTACACAATTGCTTGATTTTAAAGTTTAATATATATTGAAAACGAATCTCTCTCTGAAAAATAGATGTGTCACGAAAATCTCGAAAGCATTGTTATCGCTTTTCCTAAATGACGATTGGGTCATTTGAAAAACTCAATGAAAGGAATGTTGCCAAATTCACACACATAATTAAGAATTGAGTTTCAATGGAAGGACCGCACCTCCAGCACCTCCAGCATCCTCACGTCCGATCAGAACCCTTGCAACTCGCTGCCATCTGGCCAAAACCAAGACAGCGGTAGCATCGGATGGCCTCCATCTTCTGACGTACGCACACTCCTGCACGTACCAATTTCGATGCCATTTCTTCGTTCAACTCCACGAAGGCCTTCAGTATTCCTCTGAAGATCTTTTTTGTGAGACTGACACGTATCTCTCCTGCAGGCTGCTCACCAAAATGTATCCTGACAGCAGCCTCGACTTCCTCACCATCCGTCTGTGCGAGGGACAAGGTCTCTCAGAGAACCGTCCTCTCCAACAACTTCACTGATAGCAGTGGACAGCTTTGACCTGCCATCCGCTGCTGGGCCTAGCTCTGACAGGACCTCTTCATTCCTCGTTTCCCTGAAACCTATGATTTCAACACCAAGGGTGTCAGGTTCCACCATTTGTTTAAAGCCTTTCAGGACCTCAGCATAACTCGAGCCCCCATCCGGTTTTATTAAAACCGCCTCAGGTCGAGCTCGCCTCGGCTCCTTCTTCTTTATTGATTTAGGTGCAGGTATAGAAACCCCTCCCTTATCCTTCTTGGAAGTTGAGGTCATCGCTGCAGCCCTTGTCCTTGGCTTCTTCTTTTTAGGCATCGTGGTGCTCGCCTCAACGGGGCTCAGAGTGGGCTCCCTCACTGTCTTCCCACAATGGTTTGGGGGAGTTTCCACGGCATTTTCCTCTGTCCGTGAACCCCTGCTGGTCACATTTCCTTGCTATGCCTTCTTCCTTACTTCGGTGACTCTCTAGTCTACATTCTCACTCAACCGATGTTCGTCGTGCCTGAAATGTATCTCCAACCCATCCGCGTTGCCGCGAGGAAGCTGCAGATGATATTTAGTACTACGCACACCGTCGCGGATGTCAAGGAACATGTTCTTCGTTCCACAAAAAGTCTCCATATTCCTGATAACCTCTTCAAGATGGTCAAGCTGCTCCTTATTCTCTTCCAAGTTCTTGGAGAAACTGGCCTTGGTCAACTTAGCACTAGACTTCTTCAATTCCTCCTGGAAGCTCGCCTGCTCCGTGTCGTCCAGCGGACCTACCAGCTCCTCACACACGCTTCGATCGAAGTCTCTTTGTCCCCCCGCCCCCCAGAAAAATCTGTGAAACCAGCACCGGTCTCCGGGGCTTGCACTCGATCGGAACCGGCGGAGAGATTTGTACTCTCCTGGGGATCAGCACCATAGAAGTACCGAAGATGGTAATATAACACTTTTACAGCCGCATTGTGTCTCTCTATGTACCTATAGCATTCATTGGGAGCATATCCAAGTGTTTCTGTTTCGTGCTTGCACGCTCGGCAGTTGGTATCGCCTACAAGTACGTTCATTATGCTCTCGCGGTAAACTAAGGTCCTCCTAAAACTTACATAATCTGCCCTTTTCTTGCATTCGAGCGGAGAAAATTATCTGCTGAGTCAGGACCAGGGAGTGCCGGCTTGGGACCACCATTTTGAGAAAAAGCAAAAATCGACTTCTTCCCTTTGCGCTGCATTGCGACGTCAAAATCACTCCACACTGCTCCGACTAACATAGAATTTTAGATGAACGATCGTGGTACCTGTCCAAAGACATTAAAACGGCATCAATCCCTGTTTGCCTTCTGTTTTTGACAAAAACCCTTACTGTGCCGAATTAGGACCACTCTCCCCTAATATTAACCAACCTTTTGAAAAACAGAAATCAAGACTCAAATAGCCGTAACTTTGTGGAATTTTTTTTTTCAAATCCAAAACATACGTGTCAGCTCATTTCCTCGAAAAAAAACATATTTCTTCGCTGAGATCTTTATCTATCAGGATTGATTAAAACATTCTATTAAACAATTTTCAATTGAAGAACGTTAAATTACACAAATTAAAAAAAAAGAAATTGTTACTATTACAAGCCACAAGTCACGGTGTCTTGTGGTATTGTGACAATTAATACGAATTTGCTTTCAAAAATGTTACAGCAGATTCAGCATCTAGACTTATTAATACGGATAGTGAATATATTTAGAGAAAAGTTTCTTTGATCCAAACAGTTTTTTTTATTCGAGCCAGAGTTTTTTGTTCAAAGAAATGTTGTTTTTTTTTGTTCGAGTGGAAATTTTTCTTTCATTTAGAATAAATTCCTATATTTTTTTATTTGTTATTTTTGGTTGAATGAAAAATATGATGTTAAAGAAACGGTTCCTTCAACTCAAGACAAGTCCTTTTCTGTGATTGGGATTTAGGAGATAACGTGTACGAAAGAATAGTGTTTGATCAGGCACGATTGATCTATTTTTATCTAGACTTCACAATAATTATAAATTGTTTTCTACGTCCGCGCAAATTTGGTCAACTTTGAGACAGCTATAAATATTTTTAAAATAATTTTACAAATCATGCAGTTTTACGCAATGCACAACAGAAGATGTCCTACTTCTTTTATGAGGACCGCCTTTATTGATTTCAATGCCATGCAGATGGTAACAGTGCTTGACAACAGGTCGGTAATTTATCGATACTGTAGAAAAACTCAAAAAGTTTGTTGAAAATTTATTATTTATAAGTTGAAAATTCAAGAGGAGACCATCCGTACCATTATTAACAACGCTTGTTCTTCATAAGCTTGCTTGCTTTATTTTTGAAACAATTGTTATAAATCAAAACTTTTTACTTTCTTGACATTTTCTCATACGACAAGCCATAATTTATTCACATTTTTTTATAGGCAATATTATTACTTATAAATCCACACTGACCTTGAGCAATTGCAATTTTCTATGGAAAACTAGAAAAATGTAAGACCGGAAAAAATTTGAAAATCAAAAACTGAATTTTGTTGAAAAGTACCGCATAGACACTCTGGATGTTTTTAATTATTTGGGATCGCATTGATTTCTTTTCATTTTACGATTATAAAAACACTATAATTTTTCTTAACTTTGGTCAAACAAGCAGAAGGCAATATTTTTGAATTGGAGACAAACAGGATGAGTCACGTTTACAATTTCACAATATAAACTTATTATTTCAATAGAGGTAAGAATGTAACACAATCAAGTTAGTTTATTAAACTTGTCTATTTTTCACTTTTTCCATTCTAAACCTTTTTTAATTAATATATACTGTACTGAGTAAAGAACTTCGCTAGAAATCCCTTGAAATACTTCGAAATCCTCTAAAATTCTTTGAAACGGTTAAAATCCTCTAAAATTTTTCAAAATCTTCAGAAATTCTTTGGAATTAGTAGAAATATTTCTGAATTTTTCGAAAACCGGTGAAAACTTTTCAAATCAGTTAATTTTCATTGAGTTAGTTAAAATCCAGTTGCAACAAAATGATATAACGTTTTGTATTCTTTATACCATTTCATTACCAGTTCTAAAATAAAATTTAACTCAAGTGAAAATATGGAATATATTTGAATTTAAGCCACAGGAGGTGGTTTACCCCCTTTCTAGGGGATGATGGTTAAAAAATCAATATTCTACTGCAATTTCATTACAGAAATTTCAGTCTAAACAAAGTTTCCCTGCTTTCAAAAGTTCTAATTTCATTGAAAATTCTATTTCTCATTTATTTATACGAAAACCTTGAAGGGTGGTTTCATCCCATAAATTTGAAACCGCGTGTTTAAGTTATTGTTCTGGAAAAATGTTAAATTTATACACACGCCCACTATACTCTCAAATGTACTCTAGACTTTTTTGTCAATAATGATAGCATGGCTAGTATATATACACTCAACTCCCGATATAAGAACCCCCAGTTTACGATATTCCTAGAAATGATGGCCTCCGCAGTTGCCAGATGAGAGGAACCGCGGGGCCGGAAGAGAGGCGGTGCTCTGTCAAGCGTGACAAACAACTCGAAGGCCGCACTCTCAGCGTGTTAGTTGCATCAGGTTGCGTCATGCGTCCCAATTCAACAGAAATAATTCATGCAGCCCTGTCTGTTCACATTTGGATTCCTCTAATTCAGGGTCAAGGCCAAGGCAAGTCATGCCCGAAACCGCTCTTATATCGGGAGTTGAGTGTACAATTACAAAATATTCAACATTTTATCAGTTATACGACTAGAAATTATTTCAACATCAATTCTATGTCTCAAGAAAATTGAAGATATTTATTTGCACTCTGCTCTTCACTTTTACGATATTTCTCAATTCTGATCGCAAGTACAATATGATATAATACAAAATCAGTCATATATTGAAATCTCTAATAATAAGAAGACGACTCCATTCAAAAATTTATTTTCCGTAATGTATATGAACACCCTCAATGGATGCTGTTCCATCTCGGTAATACACCTGTAATTTGAAAAACAGATTATTTGGGTTTTGTTCGCTGAATATTATTCTTTTATAAAATGTACGCCTTCATTTAAAAAAAAAATTGATAAATAATTGCAATTACACTGGGGTTAAGAATTCTTACAAAAGAAGTAAAAAAAGTATTCTATTCTATTTGTTATAAAAGTATTACAAAATAAATATAA